>CM028358.1:10931849-11342974 GCA_016618105.1 Dendrobium huoshanense | reverse complement strand
GCTTGGTTTTAGGGATCTTTTTTATTGCTTTAATCACAAATTTTATTTGACCATTACTTTTTCATTGCTTTCAATAAGCTTTTGTGCTAGAAAACTGCTTTCTATACAAGCTTTCAAACAAGCTACTTTTTTCATAGTAATTTTAAAATCGTCTTTATAAAAAGTTACAATCGTTCCAAACACATTCTTAAGATTATCAATGTTTTGAACAACTATAAATCTAAAACAATTATGATGGCTTGAACCGATATTTCTGTTCAAAATTTACGGCGGTTATAGTATGATCCGTAAAACCTGTAAAATCACATATTATTTACACGATTCAAAGCTCACAACATATATTCATCCAGCTAATAAAACTATCCAAAATCATTCCACTTGACATATACAAATTCCAACCTTCATTACTCTATATAAAGACTATAAAAATAACTTCCTATCATATTGATAAAAATTATAGACCAACTCAAATTTATATAGATCACGCCAGCAACCAATAACAGTACAGATTATTACATGATTAAGGTTTCGTTTAGGACAATTTTTTTGTTACTTTTTAAATTAACTTTTTAGTACAAATAAATAAAATTTTGTGTAGTAAAAAATCGTCCTAAAAAACAATAAGAAAATTGTCCCAAACTGAGTCTGAATCGGCATAACATGACTCAAAGCCAACAAAGACCATCAACTTGTTATAATAAGAGACGATGCATGGGTGAGTTTGAAGAATCAAACTTAGCAATTAACTAGTATCTATCAAAGTATAAAAGACAAAAGAATGGAATATGCAATATGAACAACTAAAAAGTAGAAATAACAACCTATAGTCACTATATCAAAATAGCAAAGACACGTGTCATGTTTTCTATAATATTTTCTAGTATGCTAGTTCTATAAGTATATATGATAAAGTATTATTAATGCCAAAATATTTGAATGCTTATAAATGCAGCCATATAAGGTGTCATTGTACCCCAAAATGACTTATCAGACATTTATTATTTTCAATTTATGTCCAATTATATATTAATATATTTATACATCTATAACTATAATCGGCTTATAAATACCCATCATTGGGAATATAACTCCAATTCAAGGAAACATATGTATTTCCTAAAAAGTCGTCACTCTAAGAACTCATTGGATTGGCTAGTCAATATCCAATAGAGTTCTACTGACTTACACACAATCATACAATGTATGTGTTTTTACTAATAAGCTCCGATAGGTATTATACGAGTCAACATAGCACTGACAAATAATATAACCAAAATGATTTACATCATCAATGTCATTTATTGCAATATTAAAAAAATTAATTTGTACAAATTAGATTCTTTATTGCATGAATTATTTTAATGGATAAGAACTCATGCATTAATAAATTTAGGCAGAATTATTTCTACCACATGATACTTTTATTATGAGTAATAAATAAAATTTCTAACATATTGAAAATAGGAATGACAACCTAATATATAAGAACTTTATACAAAATAATAAGAGTATCACCCCTAGCAAAGAACAATACATTTATATCAAAATAAATAATAGTTACTCCAATCTATGCAAAAGACCCTAATGTTCAAACCAACTAGGTGCTCAATCGAAAGAGGCTCGAGGGTACGAACCGGTTGTTGGTGTTGATGTTAGTATGGTTGGTCAATATGTTGTCAGTGAACCTCAAAGAGTGTCATTTGAATGAACTAATAAGGAAGCATTCTGAGTTTATCAACTATCCCATTTTTCTCGAGACTACGAAGACAACTAAGAATGAGATTTATGATGATTAGTATTAGAAAGAAAAGAAGAAGAACAAGATCCTTAAGTTCATCAGCAAGTTTCATCGACTTCATCTTACGTTGAAGTCTCTCCTAGATGAGGAGAATGACATTGGTTTGATATATTTGAACTGATTCAACGAACCAAACCCACCTCCTCGACCTCTATTATTTTGTAGGTGTTTATGTGCCTTTATAAGTAGTCAAGTTGGCTATATAACCAACTAGCATTTGTAATAAAGGGAGATGAGAGAGATAATAAATTTTTTTTATATTCTGTTTTGTGGGGTAGTTTGTTCTTAGTTATTGTTTGAGCTGCTGATTCTTATATCTCTCATCTGAAGACTTTGAGATAGCTTTTGACCATTATTTTTTTACTGCTTTTAAGCAAATTTTTTATTAAAAAGTATCTTTAGTAAGTAGTAATACAATTATCCCAAATGTAGTATTAAGGTTCGTTTGGGACGACTTTTTTATTGCTTCTCAAAATAATTTTTTAGTACAAAAAAATTCTTTTTTTTTATTAGAAAGCTGAAGCAATAAAAAAAGCTCTCATGTTTTCAAAAGCTCGAAAGCAAAGCTCTTTGGTTTGGCATAATGTATTAAGACTGCCCCCATATTCTAATTTTGATTCATTATGGATTCTTTAATTAACTTATCAAATAAGGGTGCATATTATTCGGATAAGATAAAAAATCAAATTGAATAAACACTAATTTTGTTGCGTGCTAGAATATATGCGGCGATAGAGTTAGCAAATTTCAGTCCAAGCGTTGTACGAATATTCAGCACACAAACAGGAAAGGAAGCGGCGATGAACACCAGGATTTTTACATGGAAAATCCTGAAAAGGGGAAAAACCACGGGGCCGCGCCCAATTAAAAAGTTCCACTAGTGTTTGCTTAAGTTACAAGAAGTTGATTCATCCCACAAGTTAGGATGATCATATTTACAATGAATTTCTTCTGGATTGATTCAGTTACAAAGTTGTGCAGAATTCCGGCATTCCCCCGAATATCCGGCAGAATCCCGGCGCGTTCGGGCGACATGAAGACTCCGACAGTGGTCAAGGAGGAGCTGATTCTCCTTCCCTTTCTCTTCTTCTTCTTGCTTGAGTCCCCTCTTATGAGAAATGAGGGCTCTATTTCTACATTTTCTGGAGTGGCATAGCTTGTAAATAGGTGTGAGATCAAGGGGCAAATAAGAAGTTGTTGAATGGACGGCTGATATTGAATCCCTTGATCGTACACCATTCGTCATATATTTGAAGGTCTTAGTGATGTCATAATTTTTTGATCTTGAGCTCGTAGGATTCGTCTCGTCGAGCCGCTCGATTTAATTATAAGCTCGTTAAAATCGGAGACTGTTTGGTAACTCAAATTATGGTACGAGCTTCCAACCAACACTTTGGGCGCTTGAATTTGATGTCGTTGGGTTCGTATTTCCGAGACGCTCAGTTTGACTATAAGCTCGCAGAAATCGGAGTTTGGGTGCTTCCAAATTTAATTTTTAAAGTTTCCAATTTAATTTTTGTTCCAAGATTCGTGCCCGATCAAGATAATTTTATGATGACGTATCAGTTGCCCCCTTATTTTCGGACGTTGAAGCTCCAGAAGTTCAAAAATATATGTGTCGACAATTTGCATTGGCCGAATCGCCAAAAATTGTGTTCCGAAAATTAAGTGTTTGCTCAAACTTGATTGCAGAGGCCACGTTGAGCTCCGAAAGTGTCAAAATTGAGTCTGGAACATCGAAATGTGTTCATGGACCCCAAAAACGTCCAACTTGGACCGTCTGGGCCAAAAATCGGGCCCAGACAAGCCTAGGCAACCAAACCGGCTAGCCGCCGCCCGCGGTTGCTTATAAACAAAGATGAGCTGCATAGTTTTTAATGAAATTCTAATATATACGTAGCACAACTTTGAAATTTTTAATAAAATTCTAACCATTATATTAAATGTTTTAAAAGTTTAATATTTTTTTGTTATGGTGTTTAACCTCTCTCATGCAATTACTCACATTTCAAATACTTCACATTATTTCAAATTGTTTTAAAAGGTGACGAACCCCTAAACACTTAATGGAAACGTAATAGCAAAATCACGCAGTGACGACAATGGGGCTGCTCACCTCCTGCTTGCCAGATTGTGATACCCACTTAAGCCTACCTTCCAACACATCATCCTTGTTCAGTTTTCCCTTCCCGGTCAAGCTTAGCACCACCGCAAAGTTCCGCTCCTCACCAACGTTCGAAAACTCGAGCGTATCCGGTCTAACGACCACCTCCACACCGCTCGGCTTTACTACGCTTGCTGTGTATTTTGCACCCGCCTCCCCAACGTTCTTCACCGTCCGCTGCACCTGCACGCTCTTGTTTTTGGCACCAGCAGACCCCATCGACACCTGTATTGACGGATAGTTCACTTCCTCCGCACCCATCTTCTTTCCACAAGTCACATACTCGTTCACAATGAGAGTAACCATCTCACTTTTGTACCCTTTCAAGCTACAGAGGTAAGGAATATAATCATCCGTGTTGATGAAATCATAAACAAGTCCGGGATCATTGGCTGCTGCTGGGTTTATGTGCCCTGCACCAATGGCGAATACATTTGCAGGATCACGCTGGCCAATCGAAGCATCAATTTTCGACGCATCATCTTTTATCGGATCCCCATCACGGTCTAAGAAATAAGCTGTTGTCATAATTGCCGATTTGATTGCCGCGGGGGACCAATCAGGATGTAACTTTTTCAAGAGCGCTGCGACGCCAGAGACATGAGGTGCTGCCATGGAAGTACCTCTCTCCATGATGAAGTTCTTCGTGTTATTAGAGATTTCATGAGTCCCAGCCTTGAAGGGCCACGCGGAAAGGATGTTTACTCCGGGGGCAATGACATCGGGTTTAAGAATGCCACCATTGAGCAAGCTTGGCCCTCTCGAGGAAAGGCTAGTATTAGCACCTCTGTTATTGCCGCCTAAAACCTTTTGTAATTACAACCAATAAAATGCTCACACGTGTACCCACTTATTATAACATCTATATATAGCTCTGTACATCTGATTAACGAAACAAGATTTAACTATTCATCTTCATCATCTCTCTGTTCTTCAAGATCTCTCTCTCTGTTTCTTTATGGTATCAGACGCAGGCCGGTTCTGAGCTGCTCTTCCTCGCCTCTTCATGGCCTCTTCCGCGTCCGCATCCGCGGCGGCGTCGTCCCGCACGACAACGACTCTCGGCGACACTTCCGACAAGCCGTTTCTCTATCCATCTCTCAAATTTATCATTTCCAATCTCAAATCTCTGGTCCCCCACCAACTATCCATGGAAAATTATCCCATCTGGAGAAATCAGGTCTCCAAGCTGCTTAAGGCGAATGGCTTCGAATCCTTTCTTGAACCTCCTTCGTCCACAATGTCCGACTCTGATCGGATGGATCAAGATTCCGAATATACTAAGTGGCTACTCACTGACCGAAATCTTGCCGCTGCAATTTCTTCTACCATTTCCGCTCCAGTCATTCCGTATGTAATGCACCTGGAAGCCACGCACGAAATATGGAATGCTCTGCAAATCCGGTTTCAGTCTGCAAACCGCTCTAAGGTCATGCAGCTCAAGAACGAACTCCAAAACATTTCGATGCGTAATATGTCTATGCAAGAATATCTTATGGAAATCAAGAAGACCGTCGATCTGATTATATCCGCCGGATGTAATCTTGATAATGAAGACATCATTCTTCATATCTTGAACGGGCTCCCGCCTCCCTATCAATCGTTTAAAACTGCAATCAGAACGTTACAAACCCCGCTATCTCTGGACAGTCTCTACGCCATGCTAATCAGCGAAGAAATTCATATCCGTCAAGACTCTCAGCGCTATTCCATCACCCCGGATAGCCAAACCGCCCTTTATGCCTATCGCGGTCGCAGTCGCAGAGGAAGAGGCCGCCAACAGCCAGTCACTCCTGCTTTCTCTAAACAAGGATCCAAATCTTTGCCCACCTGCCAGATTTGCACAAAAAGAGGTCACTCAGCGGATGTCTGTTGGCACAGACATAACCAAAATTACATCACCCCGTCGTCTCAGACCAGCAACAACAACGGACAAGCGCTTCTCGCGGCCTCTGATCAAGCGTCAACCGAATGGTATCTTGATTCCGGCGCCTCGTCTCACATGACACACGCACCTGAAAATCTCGTTCAATCCTCGCACTATCAAGGATCTGACCACGTCTTGGTTGGGGACGGAAGATCCATTCCCATTGTCCATTCTGGCACAGGAATCCTTCCCACCCCTGAGCGTAAGCTTCGGCTCTCCAAACTTCTTCATCTACCCAAAATTTCTCATAATCTTATTTCAATCTCTAATCTCGTAAATGATAATTACATATCCATTCTATTCGATTCTAATGGTTTTCTTGTTAAGGATTTACAGACTCACAAAATTCTTCTTCAAGGACCATGTAAGGCCGGACTCTATCCCATCTCCGTCCAGAAATCCAATGCTGCTCAGAAGGCCCTCTCCACTATCTGCAAAACAAAGTTCAACTGGCACGCTCGTCTCGGGCACCCTCACAAACGCATTCTCGATTCTATTTCTAATGCTTACCCTTCTCTCTGTATTTCAAATAAGATCACTGATTGTACTTCGTGTAAGGCGTGCAAAAGCCATAAACTGGTGTTCTCTAATTCTGTAAATCGTAAACAAACTCCTCTAGCTTTACTTCATTCCGATATCTGGGGCCCTTCGCCTGTTCCGTCTACACAGGGTTTTCGCTATTATTTGCTTATCGTAGATGATTACTCACGATACGTTTGGATTTTTCCATTTCTTTTTAAATCAGATGTTACAAAAATTTTTACAAACTTCATCACATTTATTGAAAAACAGCTCGCTCATCAGGTTCAAGCCGTTCGGACAGACGGTGGCACTGAATTTGTAAATCATCAATTTCAGCATTTCCTTCAAACAAAAGGAATCCAGCACCAACTATCGTGCCCCTATACGCCGGAACAAAATGGCGCAGCTGAACGCAAGCATCGCCACATCGTCGAAACAGCCAGAACTCTGCTCCACACGGCGTCGATGCCTTCATCTTACTGGCCGGACGCTGTGCTTACATCGGCTCATCTAATAAATCGGATGCCTACTCCTACCACCAGTAACATCCCTCCAATTCAGCTCATGTTCAATACTGCTCCCGATTATACCTCGCTTCGCACATTCGGCTGCGAATGTTTCCCACTTCTACCTCACCACTCCAGACACAAACTCCAACCAAGCGCTACCTCGTGTGTCTTCCTGGGATACACTAGCAACTATAAAGGCTTCAAGTGTCTTGACCGCAAAACCAATCGTGTCATCATATCTCGTCACGTCCAATTCCTTGAAACTTCCTTCCCCTTCTCGGTTAAAGACAACAACACATCTTCACCTGCTTCGCAAGCACTTCCTCCTTCCTTCCTCATACCGTCATCTACTTTGCATCAAAACAGTTCCCATCAGACCAAATCAACTGCTACTCCATCACTTCGACTGTAATATTTCAAAATCTGCTCCAGTATCGTCCAGGCCGATCTGGGATCGTCCTGGGACGATCAGTGTATTTTCAGTTCCAGAATCTGTCCAGAATTGCTCTAAGTGTTTTCTGTAGGGATCGTCCAGGCCGATCGAGATATCGTCCCGGGACGATCAGTGGATGGCACAAGTCAGTGAGTAGAGGTTTTTATCGCCTATGAATAGTAAACATCGTCCTGAAAAATCGTCCCTGGACGATGGGATTTTGGTCTGATCGTCCAGGCCGATCTGGACGATCGGCCGGGCCGATCTGTGTATTATAAAGCTGATTTCAGTCGATTTGAAGAGAGAGAAAATAAAAAAAAATAAATATCTGATTTTCAGCTCTGAGGAGAGAGAAAAAGAAGGTTTTGGAAAAGTTGATTTCGGGAAGACGCGGAGCCGTTTTCGAGCGAAGTGACTGTTGAGGAATTTGCTGTGCTCGAGGTAAGGCACATTCCGTCTTTCTCAATTTTCAGTTCCGTCGCGGTTGGCGGTATTTTTCTGTCCGGATTTCGTTTTCGTTACGGTTTTTCGTCCGTATCTTTCGATTGGTTCAGTTTTTACCGCGTAAGTTTCTGTATATCGTTGTCGTGCCGGGTGTGCACGTTTTGACTATATTTTGAAGATTTTCGTCCGGGTGTTTTTGATTCGACTGTGTTTTTAGTCGACCGGAATTTTCTGTGAAATCGTAAATTCTCTGTGCAGTAGAATAAATGTTCTGGAATGTGATTATCTATGTTCTGTGCGAATTCGGTAAATTTTCTTTGCAGGAAATTTTGTGTAAATTCTGTATACTGCCGTTGTGCTGCCCGATTTTCGGGTAATTTCTGAAATGTCCGAATTTCTTCTGATTTGAAATGCTATGTGTATAATCTATGCAAAGGGAGTTATAAGGGGCCTGAATCCTATGAGATTCAGTTAGTGAAACGGGAAATTCTGAAATGAGCTCAATATACATTTTGATATCTGTTTCGTTCCGGATCCGATGAATTCTGTTCTGGTGCTATAAGCACATCTGTTTTGGTGCCGTGAGCACAAAGGGAGACATAAGGGGCCTGGATCCTATGAGATTCAGTCAGTGTCTGGGAAGGGAGGCATAAGGGGCCGGAATCCGTAGAGATTCCGTCAGTGTCAGGGCATTTAGCTATATGTATCTGTTCTGTTTTCTGTATCTGTTCTGTTCTGTACGAAATTATGATTATGATATGATATGATCTGTACGATTCTGATTTCTGATTCTGACTCTGTTGATTTGTTCTGTTCTGATATGATCTGTATGACTCTGATTCTGATTTGATATCTGTCCGTATAAGTTCTGATTTCCGATTCTGTTCTGATTTCTGATCTGATTTCTGTCTGATGAGTTTGGTTTTGGTTTCTGAGAATTTAGATTGGTGGTTTGTTGCTTTGCTGAGCTGTTGAGCTCACCCTTGCTTTCTGGTGGTTTTCAGGTTCTGGGAAGGGCAAGGAGGTCCAGGATTAGTTTCAGAGTCTGATCCGATTAGGTACTTTTGTACTTTTGATTTTTGTACAGTCATGGCTTTTCTGTTCTGTCTTTCTTTCTGTCGAAAGCCATGCACTGTTCTGTAGATGATTATTTTGAGGAAATGAATAGATAGATGTTTTGTTCCGCTGCATTTGATGTTTTTAGTAGCTCTGTTGTTCTGTGTTTTTCTGTTGAGTTAAGAATTTGGGAAGTTCAGTTCAGCAACCTAATCCAAAGCCAGATCCTGGATATAGAAGTCTCTCGTCGCGATCCGGCTCGGGCGGGATCCGTCCCCGTCGGGTCGGGTCGTGACAAGCTTTTGTGGTATCAGAGCACTGGTTTTGGAAACTGGTTGAATTGTGAAACAGAGCTTTAGGAAGTGATCAGTAAGTCTGTCTGGGAGGTAGTTTTGAGTCGTTTGGCTTTTTATTGTGTTGTTTTTGTGTTGTTTTCGTGATAGTTTTCCGGATTTTCTGGATTTTTCTGTATGGATCAGCCAGACCCAGACATGACAGACGGTCAGAGTGATGATCAGGCAGCACCAGTGGGGAGTACAGCCCCAGTGGTCGGTGCTGACACGCTGTCACAGTTTGCGTCACTTGTTGCTCAGATGATGAGCGAGACTCAGAGCAGAGCTTCTACTGTTAGATCTGAGGACATTGATCGACACCTGCAGTTATTTTTGAGGTTGAAGCCTCCGAGGTTTGAGGGCGCTGTTGAGCCCAGAGCAGCCGAGGAGTGGCTGAGGAGATTGGAGAAGACTTTTGACGGGATGCAGTGTCCTGCATACAGGAAGGTTCCGTTAGCAGTTTTTCTGTTGGATGGAGAGGCTGAGCACTGGTGGGATGGCCAGCAGGCAGCCAGATTTCAGGGCAGATTGAACTCTTTGATCACTTGGGAAGAGTTCACTGAAGTGTTCAGAGATTGGTTTGTTCCCCCTTCTGCACGACAGCAGATGCAGGAGAGTTTTCTGAGGCTGGTTCAGGGGAGCAAGACGGTGATGCAGTACGAGGCTGAGTTTACTGCATTAGCCAGGTACGCTCCGCAGCTGGTTAGCACTTCTGCTGAGAGGTGTTACCGATTTCTGAGAGGCTTACGAGACACTTTGAGGCAGCCTTTGATACCGTTCCGGATTACTGATTTCTCTGAGCTTGTGGAGCGAGCTCGTCTGATTGAGAACGACATGACGACTACTCAGCAGCGGTGGTCTGCGAGTAGGAAGAGGTTTGGAGGTGATACTTCTGGCAGTGGTTCCTCTGGGAAGAGGAGATTTGTTTCTGGATTTGGATCTGGAGAATCCAGGAGGAGCGGAGGATCGTCTGGTACTGTTACCAGTACGACTGGTTCTGGATCTGTCAGTTCGGCACCTGTGTGCCAGAGTTGTGGACGGCGACAGCATGGCCAGTGCTACAGGATAGCTGGTCTTTGTTTCAGGTGTGGTCAGCCGGGACATAGGATTGCAGAATGTCCACAGATGGGATTTGATCAGCGATCTGAGGGTTTAGTCAGACCTGTTGGTTCAGCAGCAGGAAGACCGAGGACTGTTCCTCCACGCCCTGAGGGATTTGCTGGTAGAGGTGGTGGTTCTAGTTCTGCACCACGGAGACCACCTACGATTCAGAGAGAGCAGAGTAGTTCTGTTGCTTCAGCTCCTGCTCCAGTTCAGCCACGAGTTTACAGCTTGAGTCAGCAGGAGGCTCGTGATGCTCCGGATGTAGTGACAGGTACGGTTTACATTTCTGATCAGCCCTGTCGTGTTTTGTTTGACTCTGGAGCGAGTCATTCTTTTCTGTCCGAGCATTGTTTTGAGCTTTTACATTTGGATTCGATGGTTTTACCGGTTTCTTTGTCTGTGATTTTACCGGCTGGGAATCCATTGATTGCTCGACAGTTTTGTTTGTGTGAGATCGAGATTTCTGGCAAGAAGTGGAAATCGAGTTTGATTCGATTGCCGATTTCTTCGTATGATGTGATTTTGGGAATGGATTGGCTGAGTCAGTATGAGGCTCAGATTGACTGTCTGAAGAAGTAAGTGAGTTTGCTTGTGGCTGGAGAGAGAGTTGTATTTCAGGGATTACGAGGTGTTCTCTCCAGTCTGATTTCTGCGTTAGAGGTGAGCAGAATGTGGAAGAAAGGATATCCAGTATTTTTGGCTTCGGTGCGGGATCTGAACCTGGAGGTTGGTTCTGTTTCTGAGATCCCTGTGGTACGGGAGTTTACTGATGTTTTTCCTGAGGAGTTGGTTGGTTTACCTCCGGATAGAGATGTGGAGTTCTCTATCGATGTTTTTCCGGGTACCGCTCCGATATCGAAAGCTCCGTACAGGATGGCACCGAAAGAACTTTCTGAGTTGAAAGTTCAGCTTCAGGAGTTGGTTGACAGAGGGTTTGTACGTCCTAGTGTTTCTCCTTGGGGAGCACCTGTTCTGTTTGTGAAGAAGAAGGACGGTACACTCCGTATGTGTATTGATTACAGAGATTTGAACAAGGCCACGATCAAGAACAAGTATCCTTTGCCTCGGATAGACGACTTGTTTGACCAGCTTTCCGGATCTTCGGTGTTTTCGAAGATTGATTTGCGATCCGGATATTATCAGGTGAAGGTGAAGGAATCTGATGTGGTGAAGACTGCTTTCAGTACTCGGTACGGGCACTACGAGTTTTTGGTTATGCCTTTTGGGGTAACCAATGCGCCTGCGATTTTCATGGATTTGATGAACCGAGTATTCAGGGAGTATTTGGATCAGTTTGTGATCGTCTTTATCGACGATATTCTGGTATATTCTGCTTCTGAGGATGAACATGCCAGACATTTGAGGATTGTGTTGGAGACTTTGAGGAGGCATCAGCTGTATGCCAAGTTCTCCAAGTGCGAATTCTGGCTGAAGAGCATTTCATTTCTGGGGCATGTGATTAGCGGAGAAGGTATTTCTGTAGATCCCCAGAAGATTCAGGCGGTTGCTGATTGGCCAAGGCCGACTACGGTATTTGAGGTACGTAGTTTCTTGGGCATGGCCGGGTACTATAGGAAATTTGTGAAAGGATTTTCACAGATTTCGACTCCTCTGACGAGACTGACTCAGAAGTCAGTTCCTTTTGTTTGGACACCGGAGTGTGAAGCTAGTTTTCAGAGATTGAAGGATTGTTTGACTTCAGCTCCAGTGTTGGCGCTTCCGTCAGGTACGGAAGGTTTTCAGGTGTTCAGTGATGCTTCACTGAAAGGACTGGGATGTGTTTTGATGCAGCATGGTCAGGTAATTGCTTATGCTTCGAGACAGTTGAAACCACATGAGAAGAATTACCCGACACATGATTTGGAGTTAGCTGCAGTTGTTTTTGCTTTGAAGATTTGGCGTCATTACCTGTATGGCGTCACATGTGAGATGTTTACTGATCATAAGAGCCTGAAGTACATTTTTACTCAGAATGATCTGAATCTGAGACAGAGGAGGTGGCTCGAGTTGATCAAGGACTATGACCTGACTATTCAGTATCAGCCTGGAAAGGCGAATGTGGTAGCAGATGCTTTGAGCAGGAAGTCTTCTGGATTCTCAGGTATTCAGCTTACCTGTGATGACTTTCTGATTCGTGATTTGGAAAGATTGCAGTTGGAGGTGATTTCCTCCAGTGATTTGGAGTTGGCTCAGATTAGTATTCAGTCGACTTTAGAATCAAGGATTCAAGAAGCCCAGAAGTCAGATTCTGATTATTCGAAGTTGCTAGCTCAGATTGGATCTGGTAAGACTCCTGAACTTCGAATTTCTGATTCTGGTGCTATTTTCTGTAAGAACAGGTTGTGGGTACCTGTGTTTGGAGATCTGAGGCGGGAGATTCTGTATGAATCTCATCATTCAGGCTACACTGTTCATCCAGGCAGTGGTAAGATGTACGCTGATATGAAGCTTTTGTTCTGGTGGCCTGGAATGAAGAAGGATGTGGCGGAGTTTGTGTCGAGATGCGAAGCCTGTCAGTTGGTGAAGGCAGAGCATCAGCGACCAGGTGGACTGTTGCAGTCGTTGCCTATCCCTGAGTGGAAATGGGAGGAGGTAACGATGGATTTTGCTATGGGTTTCCCTCGATCACGACAAGGACATGATGCTATTTGGGTAGTTGTGGATCGATTGACGAAGTCAGCCCATTTTCTTCCGATCAGACAGACGGATTCAGTTGAACGCTTGGCACAGATATATGTGAAAGAGATAGTCAGATTGCACGGTGTGCCTCGTGTGATTGTATCTGATCGAGATGGACGCTTTACTTCCAGACTTTGGAAAGGCATTCAGCAAGGCTTGGGTACGAAATTGCATTTCAGTACAGCCTTTCATCCTCAGACCGACGGACAGTCTGAGAGGACTATTCAGGTACTGGAAGATCTGTTGAGGCTTTGTGTTCTGGACTTTAGCGGAAGCTGGGAAGATCATATTCCGCTGATTGAGTTTGCTTATAACAACAGTTTTCAGTCCAGTATCGGTATGGCACCGTACGAGGCTCTGTATGGTAGGAAGTGCCGTACTCCTTTGACTCTGACGGAGATCGGAGATAGACAGACTTTGGGTGCCACTTTTGCTGATGAAACTGCTCAGAAGATTCATTTGATAAGAGAAAGATTGATAGCCGCTCAAGATCGTCAGCAGAAGTATTACAATCAGAAGCACAGATTTGTTGAGTTTCAGGTCGGTGACTTTGTGTATGTCAAAGTCAGCCCGATGAAAGGTGTGAGCAGATTTGGTCAGGTAAGCAAGCTTAGTCCAAGGTATGTTGGACCATTTGAGATTTTGGAAAGAATTGGAAAAGCTGCTTACAAGTTATTGCTTTCTGATTCTATGCCTGATGTGCATAATGTGTTTCATGTATCCGACTCTGGGAAGAAGGTATCAGTTGATGAGGTTGAAATTCAGGAGAATCTGGCGTACAAGGAAGAGCCAGAGCTTATTTTAGCGTACGACGTCCGTAAGTTAAGAAATAAAGAGATTCCGATGGTTAAAGTCCAGTGGAAGCACCGGACTGCACGGGAAGCAACTTGGGAAAAGGAGTCTGATATGAGACGGTCGTACCCGTACTTGTTTTGACTGCGTTTGGATTGGATAATGTCGAGGACGACATTTTTCTGAGTTGGGGAGATTGTAATATTTCAAAATCTGCTCCAGTATCGTCCAGGCCGATCTGGGATCGTCCTGGGACGATCAGTGTATTTTCAGTTCCAGAATCTGTCCAGAATTGCTCTAAGTGTTTTCTGTAGGGATCGTCCAGGCCGATCGAGATATCGTCCCGGGACGATCAGTGGATGGCACAAGTCAGTGAGTAGAGGTTTTTATCGCCTATGAATAGTAAACATCGTCCTGAAAAATCGTCCCTAGACGATGGGATTTTGGTCTGATCGTCCAGGCAGATCTGGACGATCGGCCGGGCCGATCTGTGTATTATAAAGTTGATTTCAGTCGATTTGAAGAGAGAGAAAATAAAAAAAAATAAATATCTGATTTTCAGCTCTGAGGAGAGAGAAAAAGAAGGTTTTGGAAAAGTTGATTTCGGGAAGACGCGGAGCTGTTTTCGAGCGAAGTGACTGTTGAGGAATTTGCTGTGCTCGAGGTAAGGCACATTCCGTCTTTCTCAATTTTCAGTTCCGTCGCGGTTGGCGGTATTTTTCTGTCCGGATTTCGTTTTCGTTACGGTTTTTCGTCCGTATCTTTCGATTGGTTCAGTTTTTACCGCGTAAGTTTCTGTATATCGTTGCCGTGCCGGGTGTGCACGTTTTGACTATATTTTGAAGATTTTCGTCCGGGTGTTTTTGATTCGACTGTGTTTTTAGTCGACCGGAATTTTCTGTGAAATCGTAAATTCTCTGTGCAGTAGAATAAATGTTCTGGAATGTGATTATCTATGTTCTGTGCGAATTCGGTAAATTTTCTTTGCAGGAAATTTTGTGTAAATTCTGTATACTGCCGTTGTGCTGCCCGATTTTCGGGTAATTTCTGAAATGTCCGAATTTCTTCTGATTTGAAATGCTATGTGTATAAGCTATGCAAAGGGAGTTATAAGGGGCCTGAATCCTATGAGATTCAGTTAGTGAAACGGGAAATTCTGAAATGAGCTCAATATACATTTTGATATCTGTTTCGTTCCGGATCCGATGAATTCTGTTCTGGTGCTATAAGCACATCTGTTTTGGTGCCGTGAGCACAAAGGGAGACATAAGGGGCCTGAATCCTATGAGATTCAGTCAGTGTCTGGGAAGGGAGGCATAAGGGGCCGGAATCCGTAGAGATTCCGTCAGTGTCAGGGCATTTAGCTATATGTATCTGTTCTGTTTTCTGTATCTGTTCTGTTCTGTACGAAATTATGATTATGATATGATATGATCTGTACGATTCTGATTTCTGATTCTGACTCTGTTGATTTGTTCTGTTCTGATATGATCTGTATGACTCTGATTCTGATTTGATATCTGTCCGTATAAGTTCTGATTTCCGATTCTGTTCTGATTTCTGATCTGATTTCTGTCTGATGAGTTTGGTTTTGGTTTCTGAGAATTTAGATTGGTGGTTTGTTGCTTTGCTGAGCTGTTGAGCTCACCCTTGCTTTCTGGTGGTTTTCAGGTTCTGGGAAGGGCAAGGAGGTCCAGGATTAGTTTCAGAGTCTGATCCGATTAGGTACTTTTGTACTTTTGATTTTTGTACAGTCATGGCTTTTCTGTTCTGTCTTTCTTTCTGTCGAAAGCCATGCACTGTTCTGTAGATGATTATTTTGAGGAAATGAATAGATAGATGTTTTGTTCCGCTGCATTTGATGTTTTTAGTAGCTCTGTTGTTCTGTGTTTTTCTGTTGAGTTAAGAATTTGGGAAGTTCAGTTCAGCAACCTAATCCAAAGCCAGATCCTGGATATAGAAGTCTCTCGTCGCGATCCGGCTCGGGCGGGATCCGTCCCCGTCGGGTCGGGTCGTGACATCGACACCCTCAACTTCCCGAATTGTCCTCTATAAACTCTCCTGCACAGCTACATTCTCCATCTATCATGTCCAGCCACGCCTCGACACCGACTAATTCACCCCAAAGGCATCCTATGGTAACCCGTGCTAGAACAGGCTCTCTAAAGCCCATACAGAAACTGAATCTGTTCAATCAAACAGCTGCACACGCCGATCCCACCAGCTACACAGAGGCAAACAAAGTACCTGAATGGCGCAATGCAATGGCAGCCGAGTTTCTTGCACTTCAAAAACAAGATACATGGCAGCTTGTTCCAGCTCCTCGCAATGCTCCGGTTCTAGGATGTAAATGGACGTTCCGCACTAAACTACACTCCGATGGCACGATAGCAAGATTCAAAGCTCGCCTTGTCGCACAGGGAAACCAGCAGGAATATGGCATCGATTACGGAGAAACTTTCAGTCCAGTAGCAAAACTACCGACTATACGCGTGCTTTTTGCGGTGGCTCTTCACCATAACTGGAAGATCCATCAATTGGATGTCGAGAACGCGTTCCTACACGGTAAGATACAGGAAACCGTATACATGAAGCAGCCAAGAGGCTTTGAGGATGCCGCAAATCCGAATCACGTCTGCCTTCTACGCAAAGCGATCTACGGCCTCAAACAGGCGCCAAGGCAATGGTACAATACGTTCTGCAGTCACCTTACTACGCTTGGATTCACACCTAGCACGGCAGACTCCTCTCTTCTCATATACCGACATAATCACATCACCATGTTCCTCCTCGTCTACGTGGATGATATCCTACTCACGGGCAACGACGAATCTGCCATTCTGCGGTTCTTACAGCAACTCAACTCCGTCTTTGCTCTCAAACACCTAGGCAATGCAAATCACTTTCTTGGCATCAGGATTCAACACCATGAAGATAAGTATTTCCTATCTCAAGAATCTTATGCTACATCTATCATACAGCAAGCTCATCTTAGTGAATGCAATTCTGTTGCTAATCCATCCTGTACCAAACTTCCTACAGCCTTCAAAATGGACTCCTCTTCTCTCTGTGATCCGTCGGTCTACCGGAAAACTACAGGCGCACTGCAGTATCTCACCATCACACGTCCAGATATCGCTTATGCCGTCAACAATCTATCTCAGCATATGCACGACCCCAAGGAGGAGCACTTCTATCTTCTAAAAGATTGATCAGGTACATCAAAGGCTCTGTTACCTTCGGCCTTCCCATCCGCAAATCGGATCTTCGCCTCACTACCTATTCCGACGCTGATTGGGCGAGTGACCCCGTCACTCGCAAATCCACCTCTGGATACTGTACCTATCTCGGCCCAACTCTAGTGTCCTGGACGGTGAAGAAGCAAACGACCGTATCACGGTCATCTACCGAATCCGAGTATCGCGCCTTGGCTGTAGCTACCGCTGATACTATCTGGCTCAAACGACTCCTCTCCGATTTTGGAATACAGCACGATACGCCGGTCGAACTACACTGTGACAATACCTCGGCCATAGCACTCGCAACGAATCCAGTTTTTCACGCGCGAACCAAACACATCGAAATCGATCACAGGTTCGTCCGTGAACACATCACCAACGGGCACATCCAGCTACTTCCGATCAAAACAGAGGACCAAATTGCTGATGTTCTCACCAAGCCGCTCTCTACCTCACGGTTCAAAAATCTGAGATCCAAACTCACGATCACTCACGATCCCTTCGTTTGAGGGGGGCTATTAGCACCTCTGTTATTGCCGCCTAAAACCTTTTGTAATTACAACCAATAAAACGCTCACACGTGTACCCACTTATTATAACATCTATATATAGCTCTGTACATCTGATTAACGAAACAAGATTTAACTATTCATCTTCATCATCTCTCTGTTCTTCAAGATCTCTCTCTCTGTTTCTTTAGCTAGCAACGGTCGGCGATGGCCGAGCTCCATAGTTTGTGCCCTTAAATGTTATTGTTCCTGTAATATTCGGGTCTGTCGCATAATTGTTCAAGATCTTAATGGCGTCGGTGTAGGAGACATGGATGGCGGGGATGCTATAGGGGTCGGCGTTCAGGGTGTACCCTTCCCATGGTTGGTTCATGACAATGATGGCAGCCCCACCGGCGGCCTTCACGATTTCGGCCTTCTCTATTTTGTCAATGTAGCCGGTGCCACACAAAACCATTTTCCCAACGACGTCGAAGCCAGCCATAGATCCTTTTTGACATGATAACGTCTCTTGAGTCTGGTTGACTCCAGGATATATGAGGTGAAGGTCCACCGCGGTTGAAGGGTCTGGTTGGTAAGCCGACATGCCCTTGAACTCCATGCCATTGCTGAGCTTCAGCATTGCAGTGACATGGCGGTCGATGTTGGCGGCACCGACATGGAGGATCCATGGAACGTCGTTGTCGAGGATGCTTTTGAAAGGGCCGCTATTGCCGGCAGAGTTAACGGTCAAAATTCCATGTTTGAGGGCCGCGAAGGATCCGATGACTACACCGTTACGGCTGTAATTGTAATTTTCTTTGCCTATGGAGATCTGGATTAAGTCAACACCATCGATAATGGCTTGGTCGAAGCCCTTAATTGTGTTGCCGTGTGAGCAGGACCTCTTGCTGCAGACATTATAAATCGATATGTGAGCCCGCGGGGCCATCCCAGAAGCTGTGCCACGGGCCTGGCCGAGGACCTCTGCGTCTGGGACCTTCGTGCCGGCAGCAATGGCTGCGACATGGGTGCCATGCCCTTTTTCATCAATGGGGGTTTTTTCACCTTTCCCGATAAAAGCTTGGGCGCCGATAAGCTTGTTTGTGCAGGAGAAGCCGGCGGGGAGGTCCCAACGGCCTCGCCACTTGAGTGGAGGAGGAGGCAGGCCGGGGTCGGCGAAGGAGGCATGGTCGGGAGTGATGCCGCTGTCGAGGACGCCGATGATAATGCCTTCGCCTTGGCTAGATTTTTGCCAGAGACTGTTGTATTGGTTGAGGCCGAGGAGGGTGGGGGTGTGAGTGGTGCGAAGGTGGAGGGGTTTGTCAACATGGGCGAAGAGGAAGCCGGGGATGGACTCCATGAGCCTGACTTCGTCGGTTGTGAGGCGGGCGGCGAAGCCAGACATAGCGATGGAGTAGGTGTGGACCATGGGGGGTTCGCCGGAGTCAAGGGTGGCGTTGGGGAGGAAGGAAAGGTACCATTTTTCGCGATCGTCGTGGGTGAGTAGCTTGGTGGGGCCGTTCGGGTGCAAGACGTGGACGATGTATACTTGGGTTTGGTTCGTGGAGGTTATGGGGAGCAGGGGAAGGGAGAGGGTCGTATGTGCATGGTGTAGGAAGAGGAAGAGGAGGAGGATGATGAGAAGAATAATATTGGTGGTGATGTTCGCCATTGCTGCGGCGGACCGGAGCTTGGTGAGGATTAGAATACAAAGGTGTAGATTAAATAAATTGAGGGAGTACTGATTGGAAGCTGGTGCGTAAGAATCCTAGGCCGTCAAGTAGGCTCCAGTGAAGCTTCGTGCGAGGAGGGACACCGTGAAGCTCCAAGAAGATCCAACGAGCAGAGGCGATATTATAAAACTCGACTCTACAAAAATTTAAAATCAAATTCAATCGACCGTTTATACCGCAGCTTTCGCGCCACCATCGCAACTGGCATTAGCAGCCTTTAGAAAAATGATTTTATCATAACAATTTTACAACCGTTTTTATAAAAATTGGGAAATTTTTAAAACTAAGTATGTCTTAATCATAATTAAGCGATTAACCAACATTTAAAAAAAAAATTAAAACTCGTCAAAGTCGCCCATTAAACAGGCGCGCGACTTTCTTAAAAGGATAAGTCGCCCGTTTATTCCGAGTTCATGCCCAAATTTTTGGAACCATAATTTCGCGAACCGGAGAGCAACCGACGGGAAAGGGATTTCGCGATTCAAGAGAGCAGCGGGTAAGGTTCTTTGTAATTTCTTTTATTTTTATTTTTTTTTAATTTGCATTCCTTTAGTAGCCTTCTTCGTTTGAGTGTATTATGTTGAAAGTTTAGGTATGATTTAGTGCTTAGACTTAAGTTTTATGTGTGAGATGTGTTTTTTCATTGCAAAAGATTGAAGAAAACTTTGATTTGTGGATAATACTTTGTTGTTGCTATGATTTGTTTGAGTCTTGATATTATTTTGAGAGATATAATATTTGGGTAGATTTGTAAAAGTAATATTCAATTTGAAGATTTTTTAAAAAAAATTTTAATCGAAAAAAATTATAATAAATAATATATCCAAGCTAAATTTTCCACGTCATATTATTAGAAAGTGTATTATTTTGACTTTATGTAATTAAAATACATTTATAGTTAATATTAAAAATATATAATTTTAATCAAAATTTTAAATATATTTTTCAAAAGAAATTTTTTAAAAAATCTATATTTTCAAAATAATATTTTAAATATATTTTCTAAAAGAAAATTATTTTTTATAATACAAACATCGTAGCGGAGTAAAGTGACTGCAAAACCAGTGACCGTTGATACCGCACGCATTAGCAGCCTTAGTTGGTACCGGCTACCGCGGGAATTCTTATAACATTTTCTGACATTTAGGCTATGGGCGTAGTTTCGATAAGTCATTAATACCAATAAATTTACGGGCTATAAAATTGCTTTCTACACTAGCTTTCAAAAAAACTATTTTTATCATAATAATTTTACAACCATCTTTATAAAAAATTACAATCGCTCCAAACGGACTCTGAGACTTCGTTTAAGACGGCTTTTTTATTGCTTCTTAAAGCAGCTTTCTAGTACAAAAATTTTGTGTACTAGAAAGTTACTTTAAGAAGCGATAAAAAAAGCCGTTAATTTTTTACGTTGAGATTTAAGTGTTTTTAGATAACAAGTTTTGATCAATGAAAATAAGACTTATGAACAAAAATCTTAAGAACAAAAAATTGGGGAGATAAAGCCATCTTATATTTATTTTTAGGAGTAATTTTATTTAAATTCGGGTTCATTTGCATAATAGGCACTACCTAATAAAAAAATTAGAATTTTGCAGCGCTTTCTAAAGGCTACAACAATCATCAGTGGTTTAAACCCCCAAAAATTTCTTACGGGTTGGGAGAACAATTATTAGGTACGGTGACCGGACGTAGAGCTACGTCCGGTCACCATTGAGTTACCCGGTATTTGCTCGATATTGCTAGGTATTGCTAGGCAATAACGAGAAATACCGCACTGTGATGACCAATATCGAGTAATACCGAGCAATACCGAGTAATACCGAGTTTTTCTAGAAAAAACTCGATATTGCTCGGTATTGCTCGGTATTACTCGGTATTGCTCGGTATTTGTCTTCACATAATGGTATTTTTCGTTATTACCGAGCAAAATCGACAAATGCATGATTTTGTGCCTGCTATGTGGCGCGATCTAGTGCCGGCCGAACGTAGCTCTACGTCCGGTCACCGGACG
The DNA here is from genome assembly GCA_016618105.1 of Dendrobium huoshanense. Classification (NCBI taxonomy): domain Eukaryota; kingdom Viridiplantae; phylum Streptophyta; class Magnoliopsida; order Asparagales; family Orchidaceae; genus Dendrobium; species Dendrobium huoshanense. The sequence goes on along the minus strand of CM028358.1, from coordinate 11,321,734 downwards.
AAATAAACCGGCTACAATGATTTTTCACTGCAACCTTACAATTGTTGGGCAAGAGATTTTCTAATGCATTTTTGCTTAACAGTTTAAACAACCGCTATATCTACTAGCAATGTAAAGTGGCGCAAAAAAAGGGGTAATTTTCAGTGTATTAAACCACTATAAATCTGAAACAGTTATGATGGTTTGAACTGTTATTTATGTTCAAAATTTACGACGGTTTATAGTACGGCGAATCTTAAGATTTTGTTTTTTGCTTTTAAAATTCACATAGTAGATGTTTATGTGATGCCTAAAACCGGTAATATCACATTTGATTTACCCGATTCAAAGCTCACAACATATATTCATCCAGCTAATAAAATTATCCCAAATCATCACACTTGACATACACATTCCAACCTTCATTGCTCCATCTAAAGACTCAGCTAGTTTTCAACTTTTATGTAAAAACTTAAAGATTCATGCAGTTTTATTGCTACATAAGCAAGATACTCCATATATGTATCACAGTCGCTAACAAATAACATGATCAAAAAAATGTCTCAAAGGTTGATGAAAAAGTAAACATGATGGTTGAAAGTTTAGTCTATTTGATAACTAATGGTATAGTTGTCAGTCTGTCACATCCCGGGTTTAGAAGGCGGTACATCCCGGTTACACGAGACGCTAAGAAAGGAGTATCTGTTGTGTACTAGCGAAAGAGAAATGTGCATAAATCAATAATATATATATATATATATATAATGGAAAGGAACTACAAGCTCATTTCATTAATTAATATAAATTCGAAATAACAGTATACCAAAACATAACATTAATGTAAGCAAAAAAATATACATCGTTCAAATGGAATAAAAGAAACTACCCAACGCACAAACGAAATATATATAATAATATACTACTACAAAATATAAAATATCAAAATATGACCTAATGATGATAAATCAGCTCCTAAGGTGATGATCTGCTAAACACACCGGCAGGACTTGCTATAAAGAGAGACAATGAGTGAGTTTAATAAATCAAACTTAGCAAGTAACTCTTATCTATCAAAGCATAAAAAATAAAAGTATGGGGCATGCAATATGAACAATAAAAAAGCATATGTAATAACCTATAGTCACTATATCAAAATAGCAAAGACACATGTCATATTTTCTATAATATTTTCTAGTATGTTAGTGTCATAACTATATATGTTAAACTATTATTAATGCCAAATTATTTTAATTCTTATAAATGCAGTCATACAAGATATCATTGCACCCCAAAATGACTTACCAGACCTTTATTATTTTCAATTTATGACAAACTTTATATATATTAATACATTTATTCATCTATAACTATACTCGGTTTATTAAATACCCATCATCCGGAAGGTAAACACCAATCCAAGGAAACCTATTGATTTCCTAAAAAGTTGTCACTCTGAGGGCTCATTGGCCGGCTAGCCAATATCCAATAGGATTCTACCATCTTACACACAATCATATAGTGTATGCAATTTTACTAATAAATTTCAATAGATATTATACAAGTCAACATAACACTAACAAATTATATAACCAAAATGATTTACAGCAGTAGTATCATTTATTGCAATATCAAAAAAATGATAAATATAAATTTGACTCTTTATTGCATGAATTATTTTAAATGATAAGAACTTGGGAATTAATAAATTAAGGCAGCTTTATTTCTACCACAAAATATTTTTATTATGAGTAATCAACATAATATCTAAGAATTTCATACAAAATAACAAGAGTATCACCCCTAACAAAGAAAAATACATTTACAAAAAAAAAAAAAAAGTTACTCACATATATTCAAAAGATCCTAATCTTCAACCAACTAGGTGCTCAACCAGCAAAGCCGCGATGGCAATGACTTGAAGATCCTACAAGAAGCAAAGTAAACGATTGTAAGCACATAATTTGAGACATTCAAACATGTTATCAATACGCTCTAGGCCTTAAGCAATAATATAACAAAAATAGGCACTATATGGATACCTACTACCCTCTCTCACCTAACTGGGTGGCCGTGCCTGACCGGCTACCTCACTACAAGAAAATCTCTGTTTACCGGTAGAAGCGGCGGTTTAACCGGCAGATATTCTACTGGTAACATCATGCTAAATTTTCCAGTGGATAGATTGCTAGAAATTTACCGGTGAACAAATTGCTAGGAAAATCGTCTATTTTCATAAAGCTGACGGTTACTTCTGGTGAAAAATACATCGAAAATGACCGACAAAACTTTTTGACCGGCTTACTTAAACATGGCAAAATATTAACGATGTAAATTCCGTCGTAAAGGGTTTCGGCCGAAAAGCCAATAGAGACAACCCTGTTTCCCTTTATGACAAAACTATTCCACCAGAAAAATGATTCCGACGCATGTTTCACCATTGATTGAAGTTCCGCCATAAATCCCTCAAAAAATCTGCTTTTCAGCTAAATTTTGTAGATTTTCCGACGGATTTGGGCCGCCTTTAATGCACAATTTTTGTGTAGTGCCTGCTGCTCTCTCCTGCCTGACCATATGCCCACTACCCTAGTCTCTCCATGCCTGACCGATTGCCTGTGTCAGACAGTATGCCCACAACCCTCTCAGCGCCTCACTGGATTGCTTGCGCCATATCCAACCTGACCAGCCTGTCCAGGATTCGAAGTTGCTCTGCTCGTAAACCAACTCCTTTCTCCACTCGGCCGTGGAGACAAAACATAAAAAATATCTTTTTATTTATTAATCTTATAACTTAGCTTGCAGCGGATTTACTGTGGCAATTTGCACCGCAAATTGGCAGCAAAAATGTCGTCGCAAATTCGTTTCAAAAAATCTGTCAAGAATTTTCATCGCAAATTTATCGCCATTTTCGACAAAAAATAATGCGCCGCAAAACTGCTAACTTTCATGTGGTGAGCTAAGCAAAGAAAATCTAGATATTTTCAAAATGCGCCCCAAACTGTTAACTTTCATGTGGTGAGCTAAGCAAAGAAAATCTAGATATTTTCAAAAATAGAATATTTTTTCTCAATGCTAACCTCTGATTGACAAAGAAAAGAAAAGAAAATCTCTTGGCTAATCTTCAGCCCAATTAGTGGGAAAAGAGGGAACCTTACCCAATAATAGCGTCAAGAGGAGTGAATCAACACAGAGTGAAGACTGAGGATCTTCTCTGACGATGACAGAAAGAGAAAAAAATCAAAGAGGAATGGGAAGGAAGTATTTGATGACTGCTGACTGCAAGAGAGAAACGAAGAATAAGAACAGGGGAGAGATATGGCGGCTACTATAAGAAGGATAAATAAATTTGGCTTTCTATTCAGTTTAAATGGTGAGAGGAAGACTCACTGTCAGAAAAATCATGAGAGGCGGTGGGAGAATTGCATGATTCTTGCGATTGGAGAGAAAGAGAGAGAGATGACAATCTTGCAGTAATTTTTTATAGCAGCTTTAACCACAACAAAGACTAAAATTAATTACCACAAAAACCTTTCTTTTTTCTTGTAGCGGTTCCAGCTTCAGAATCATACTCATCGTCATTTTATTCAGAGAACTGAAAGATTTGTTAATCATGGCGATATTTATAAATCTATACTACTATATAAAAGTGGTTTGGGATTCCACTCATAGCAAATTTTGACCGTTCGTCTATAAATTTTAAATTAATCTACAACGTTCATATATGCCTCTTCAAATTCTATCAGTTATCGCTTCCTATAAAATATTTATTTATTGTCATTATTTAAAAATAAATATAATTTGTTGCTCCAATCAAAATTATAATTATATATTTATATGCTCTTTATATAAACCTCTTTCTAAATTAATTTTAAATCTTACTAACGTTTTAATTTCCCGCAAGCTCTCTTAAAATTAATTGCTCCTTTTGCAACCTTTCATAATCCAAACAGTGAGATTGCAGCATCTAATCCAAGGAATGCGAAAAGATTGGCGGCAGCCAACCGACCACCTGGCATCACCAGATAAACTTAGAAGAAGGCAAAGCACGCTACCATTCCCACGCATGTTGAAGTCGGAGGAATGTAAAAAGATGGCCACACTAATCGTCATCCTCATCTGCCGCAATTGGTTACCGTAAACAGAATTAAGTGTAAGCCACTCTAATAAATTTTCAACTACGGTACTCTCGGCTTCCTCAGACCTCTCCGCCTCATTTCGAAATTAGTCCGTCCACTCATTTTTATTATATATAATATTGTCTTCTGACGGATTTTTGGTCATTTTCCGACGAAAATGGCCGCCGGAAAATGACGTTTTTCCTGTAGTGTTGGGATTGTTTAATTACACATTAAAAATTATATTGATAGAGTAATTAAGGTGTGAATATATTGAATAGTTTTTCATTATGTGAAAACTAAATGCTCCCTAATAGTTTGATTATAACGTTATCTTCATGTTGATGATGAAAATGTACCCTTATAGTTTATTATGAAAAACAATAAGAATAGCACCAATAGGAAAATTAGAAATAGTTTATTAGTTATAAAAAATAATAAGTTTCTAATGTAAGAACAAAAAGTTAAGGATGATAGTTGAGATTTTTGTATTTCAAAAATTATTTCTTTATTTATTTATTTATTTTAGTTGAATTTTTTTCTTTATTTTTTAAGGATATTTATTATTATATTTTAAAACATCAATCCTAAAAAGCTTAAGATTACGTTTTACACATTGTGTCTGCTTTTTGTTATATTGCTATATTTCTTATTGGTAACATTCATACAAACGTACATTTATAATATAAGATAAACTAGTATACAAACTTTTTAAGAGATGAAGTGTGAATAATTTAAATTTAAAATTTGAAAAAAATAATGTTAATTATCATGAATTAACACAAAGTTAGCTATAGAAGAAAAAATAAAGTACGAACAAAATAAAGTTATTAGATTCTACAGTGCGAATAAAATAAAGTTATTAGATTCTAAAGTGCGAACAAAATAAAGTTAGCTATAGAAGAACAAAATAAAGTTCGAAGATGGTTTGGGATGATTTTTCGTGTTTGAAAACATTCTAAAGTTTAGCTCTAGGTTCACCAGTAGTACTCAACTGATTGACTCAAGCTTAATTTGGGCTAGCAATATGGAGCTAAGGCAATGTTATAATAGGCTTAATTTGTTTTGTAGCCCAATAGGTTAATATGTTAGTTAATTGAATCTTATTGAGCTTAGTTCAAAGCTTTTTCCTTGGGCTAACCCAATCAGGTTGGGTTGGTCATGGTCAATTTAAGGGGTCTTAAGCCTTAGTTCTAATTTCTAAACCAATAGTCAAGCTTAAATTAATGAGCTCTTCTCAATGGCTCAATGGGAGCTTAGTACATTCAATTAGATAAAATGTTCAACCAAAGTTGACCAAGCTAAGATTGGCTAACAAACTAGGGAAGTAGTCAAGTAGGTCACTTTGCTAGGTGGAGTCACATAGGGCTATGTTCATATCTAATAAGCTCATAGGTCGAGCATATTTGGCCTCTTTAATTTCATCATATTTTGACTGATCTTGTAACTAGTTTGAATCTAAGGCTCGTAGGTTTTATTTTAAATAATGTATTTTTAGAGAGTTTTAGATTCATTAAAGACTTATAACCTTAGATTTATTTAATGAAGCCCCATGTATATATATATATATATATATATATATATATATATATATATATATATATATATATATTCAAAACTTAAAAATAATCTCTTAGTTTTGGATGAGCTGAGAGTTGGGATCTTCGGAGTTGGGCTACATGGCAATTCATTTGAGGAGGGGCAATCGAGGAGAGGTAGCTCTATTCTGACGCCAAATTTGATAAATTTTTTTTCCAACGATGGCCTTAACAATCTGAACAAGTTCATGTAAGGAATTCTATATTATTTTAATAACAGTCGGTTCATTGGATCTTCTTCCAGCATCACAATCGATGTCTCTCGCTGCCCTCTCCCCGGCGAAGCATCTCCGTTGCTCTCTTGTTAATCTAGGATCCCTACAGTTGCAGTCCAATCATGCAACCTTCTTCAATCTATTTTATGCACTCCCTTAGGGTTGTAATCCTCACCAAGCTCCCCCCTGCTCCCTGATGGCGAAAAGCACTTACGATATTATTCTTCCCATTCTCCTCCTGTGCTTCCTACACCAGACACATATGACCCTGTCGCTTCCCCTGCTCCCCATAACCTCCACGAACCAAACCAGAGTCTATATCGTTCACGTCCACCACCCCAATGGCCCCACTGAACTCCTCCCCCACATCGACCGTGAAAGCTGGTACCATTCTTTCCTCCCTAACGCCACCCTCGACTCCGGCGAACCCCGCATGGTCTACACGTATTTCGTCGCCATGTCAGGCTTCGCCGCCCGCCTCACTCCAGACGAAGTCAGGTTCATGGAGTCCATCCCCGGCTTCCTTTACGCCTACATCGACAAACCCCTCCACCTACACACCACCCACACACCGACCCTCCTCGGCCTCGACCAATACAACAGCCTCTGGCAACAATCCGACAGAGGCGAAGGCATTATCATCGGCGTCCTCGACAGCGGCATCACTCCCGACCACCCCTCCTTTATCGCTGTCCCTGACCTGCCCGCCCCTCCCCTGATACCGGAAGTGTATCACGTCGTCGATCTGAAACAGGAAAAACCACCACCGGAGCTAAAAGGCTACCGGATACAGAACAAAGAAACAGAGTTCTTGAACTCTGACGACAATCACAAGGATTTAATTCTGTAAAATTCCAGCATGCTCAACAATACAATTCAGGCCTTTAAATAGGCACTTACTCAAAAAAATACAGGAAGACTTTTATTTACAGAAAAACCTATAAGAACGACGAAACAATTAAAAGACTCTGCTTCCTATATTTGCCTGTATTTAAGCTTGTGTCTAGCTCCAGCTCCTGCGTCATTCACCCAGGGTAGAAGAAGACTCAGCCTCATAATGTGGAGTTAGATCCGCTACATTAAATACAGCTGAGATATTGTAATTGCCTGATAAATCAATCTGGTAAGCATTATCGTTCACCTTCTTAACAATTCTGAAAGGACCGTCAGCTCGCGGCTTGAGCTTTCCGTGAGCACCAAGAGGAAAACGTTCCTTTCTTAAACGGATCCAGACCATGTCTCCTACCTTGAAGACGACCTTCTTTCGGTGTTTATTAGCTTGCGCCTGATATCTCTTATTCTGCTTGCCAATCTCTTGTTGTACCTGCTGATGTAATTTTTGGATTTCTAAACCTCTTTGCTCTCCATCTGGATTATATGTATCCTGCGGTACTAGAGGTGCCAAGTCCAAAGGAGTAAGAGGATTCCGCCCATATACAATTTCAAATGGGCTGTGTCGGGTGGACTGATTTACAGAACGATTAAAAGCAAATTCTACCTGGGCTAATACTAAATCCCACTGTTTGAGCTTGCCAACGAAACACCTCAATAAACTTCCCAGACTGCGGTTGACGACCTCCGTCTGTCCGTCGATTTGTGGGTGAGCTGCAGAACTGAATTGGAGTCGGGTGCCCAACTTACCCCACAAGGTCTTCCAGAAATAGCTCATAAATTTGACATCTCGATCAGAAGTCATTGTTTTGGGGATTCCATGTAGACGCGCTATTTCTCGGAAATAAAGTTCTGCAATGTGGCTGGCATCTAAAGTTTTATTGCAGGCAACAAAATGAGCCATTTTCGAGAATCGGTCTACCACAACCATGACCGAATCTTTGTTACGCTGGGTGCGAGGTAATCCCACAAAAAAATCTAGACTTACATCTTCCCATGGTGCTAGCGGAACAGGCAAAGGAGTGTATAATCCAGCATTACTTCCTTGAGTTTTTGCCATCCTGCAGATACTGCAACTTTTCACATGCCTTAAGACATCTCGGGATAACATTGGCCAATAAAATTTAGCTTGAATTACTGCCAACGTTTTATCTCTACCGAAATGACCCATCATTCCACCATCATGACATTCTGAGATTATTGCCTGCCTCAGGGATCCTCTAGGAATGCATAAATAGGCTCCAAAGAACAGATATCCCTCTTTGATATGAAATAATTTGTAAGGCTGTTCTTGACATTTGATCCAAATGTTACTGAAATCTTCATCCTCTGCATAAGTCTCCTTCAGTATTTCCAACCCAACTACCTTGGTTTGCATGACGTGAAGTATCAGATGACACCGGCTAAGAGCATCTGCTACTTGATTTAGTGAACCTGCTTTAAGCTTAATAACAAAATTGAAAGCAGCTAAAAATTCGGACCAAGCAGCATGTCTACTCCTTAGTTTTTTTTGAGAATTTAGGAACCGCAGGGCTTCATGATCAGTAAAGAGAATAAACTCCTTCGCCAGCAAATAATGGCTCCAATGATGCAAAGCCCGGACTATTGAGTAAAACTCCTTGTCGTAAGTGGAGTACTTCTGACGGGTTTCATTAAGCTTTTCACTGAAGAAAGCAACTGGATGTTTGTCTTGGCTCAAAACCGCTCCAATGCCCACGTTGGATGCATCACATTCTACTTCAAATACTTTGTCGAAATCAGGCAATGCTAGTACAGGAGCTTCGGTCATTATCTCCTTCAGTTGATCAAAACTAGATTGAGCACGGTTTGTCCAGCAAAATTATTCTGATTTCAGTAATTCAGTAAGTGGGGCTGCTATAGCACTGAAATTTCGAATGAACCTTCGGTAAAAAGAGGACAGCCCGTGAAACCTCCTAATGTCAGTGAAAGTCTGGGGAGTTGGACAATTTTTGATAGCTTCAATTTTTCGAGGATCCGCTTCAATTCCCTCTGCTGAAATTACAAATCCTAGGAACTCCATTTTACTGTCCAAGAAGCAGCATTTTCCAGGGTGAGCAAATAGTTTCTGTTCCCGTAATAATTGCAATACCAGCCGCAGATGATGTATATGATCATCTAAATTGCTACTGTAAATCAATATATCGTCGAAATACACGACTACAAATTTGCCCAAGAAAGGTTGAAACACTTGATTCATAAGTCTCATAAATGTACTTGGAGCATTGGATAATCCAAATGGCATCACCGTCCACTCATATAGCCCATCTCGGATTTTGAATGCTGTCTTCCATTCGTCTCCCGCCCTCAACCGGATTTGATGGTAACCACTTCGCAGGTCAATTTTTGAGAACACCTTGGCACCATGTAACTGATCAAAAAGATCATCTATGCGGGGAAGAGGAAATCTGTCACGACCCGACCCGACGGGGACGGATCCCGCCCGAGCCGGATCGCGACGAGAGACTTCCATATCCAGGATCTGGCTTTGGATTAGGTTACTGAACTGATCTTCCAAATTCTTAACTCAACAGAAAAACACAGAACAACAGAGCTACTAAAAACATCAAATGCAGCGGAACAAAACATCTATCTATTCATTTCCTCAAAATAATCATCTACAGAACAGTGCATGGCTTTCGACAGAAAGAAAGACAGAACAGAAAAGCCATGACTGTACAAAAATCAAAAGTACCAAAGTACCCAATCGGATCAGACTCTGAAACTAATCCTGGACCTCCTTGCCCTTCCCAGAACCTGAAAACCACCAGAAAGCAAGGGTGAGCTCAACAGCTCAGCAAAGCAACACACCACCAATCTGAATTCTCAGAAACCAAAACCAAACTCATCAGACAGAAATCAGATCAGAAATCGGAACAGAATCGGAAATCAGAACTTATACGGACAGATATCAAATCAGAATCAGAATCGTACAGATCAGATCACAGAACAGAATAAACTCAGCAGAGTCAGAATTATACATATCATATCGAAACAGAACAAAATCATATCAGAATCACATTTCGGATCAGATATCAGATATTTAATTAATAGTTAAGTGTGCCCCCGGCACCAGAATAATAGCTGAGTAATTAATAGCTAAACTAAACTGAACAGAATCACTACGGATTCTAACCCTTATGTCTCCCTTGTGCTCACGGCACCAAAAATTCGCTGAATAATTAATAGCTAAGCTAAATGTGCTCACGGCACCTGAATAATAGAATTCACGGATCCGGAATATAACTGATATTTCTCCAACTTGAGCTCATCTAAAATTTCCCGTTTCACTAACTGAATCTCATAGGATCCAGGCCCCTTATAGCTCCCTTTTATAGCTTATACACATAACATTTCAATTCAGAAGAAATCCGGACATTTCAGAAATTACCCAAAAATCGGGCAGCACAACGGCAGTATACAGAATTTACACAAAAATTCCTGCAAAGAAAATTTACCGAATTCGCACAGAATATAGATAATCACATTCCAGAACATTTATTCTACTGCACAGAGAATTTACGATTTCACAGAAAATTCCGGTCGACTAAAAACACAGTCGAATCAAAAACACCCAGACGAAAATCTTAAAAATATAGTCAAAACGTGCACACCCGGCACGGCAACGATATACAGAAACTTACGCGGTAAAAACTGAACCAATCGAAAGATACGGACGAAAAACCGTAACGAAAACGAAATCCGGACAGAAAAATACCGCCAACCGCGACGGAACTGAAAATTGAGAAAGACGGAATGTGCCTTACCTCGAGCACAGCAAATTCTTCAACAGTCACTTCGCTCGAAAACGGCTCCGCGTCTTCCCGAAATCAACTTTTCCAAAATCCTCTTTCTCTCTCCTCAGAACAGTAAAAATCAGATATTTTATAAAATCTTTTCTCTCTCTTCAAATCGGCTGAAACCCTTAAGTAATGCTCATATCGGCCCGGCCGATCGTCCAGATCGGCCTGGACGATCAGACCAAAATCCCATCGTCCAGGGACGATTTTTCAGGACGATGTTTACTATTCATAGGCGATAAAAACCTCTACTCACTGACTTGTGCCATCCACTGATCGTTCCGGGACGATATCTCGATCGGCCTGGACGATCCCTACAGGAAAACACTTAGAGCAATTCTGGACATTTTCTGGAACTGAATATACACTGATCGTCCCAGGACGATCCCAGATCGTCCTGGACGATACTGGAGCAGTTTGAAATATTACAATCTCCCCAACTCAGAAAAATGTCGTCCTCGACATTATCCAATCCAAACGCAGTCAAAACAAGTACGGGTACGACCGTCTCATATCAGACTCCTTTTCCCACGTTGCTTCCCGTGCAGTCCGGTGCTTCCACTGGACTTTAACCATCGGAATCTCTTTATTTCTTAACTTTCGGACGTCGTACGCTAAAATAAGCTCTGGCTCTTCCTTATACGCCAGATTCTCCTGAATCTCAACCTCCTCAGCTGATACCTTCTTCCCAGAGTCGGATACCCACTTCCTCAGAGTGGATACATGAAACACATTATGCACATCAGGCATAGAATCAGAAAGCAATAGGCGATAAGCAGCTTTTCCAATTCTTTCCAAAATCTCAAATGGTCCAACATACCTTGGACTAAGCTTGCTTACCTGACCAAATCTGCTCACACCTTTCATCGGGCTGACTTTGACATACACAAAGTCACCAACCTGAAACTCAACAAATCTGTGCTTCTGATTATAATACTTCTGCTGACGATCTTGAGCGGCTTTCAATCTCTCTCTTATCAAATGAATCTTCTGAGCAGTTTCATCAGCAAAAGTGGCACCCAAAGTCTGTCTATCTCCGACCTCCGTCAGAGTCAAAGGAGTACGACACTTCCTGCCATACAAAGCCTCGTACGGTGCCATACCGATACTGGACTGAAAACTGTTGTTATAAGCAAACTCAATCAGCGGAATATGATCTTCCCAGCTTCCGCTAAAGTCCAGAACACAAAGTCTCAACAGATCTTCCAGTACCTGAATAGTCCTCTCAGACTGTCCGTCGGTCTGAGGATGAAAGGCTGTACTGAAATGCAGTTTCGTACCCAAGCCTTGCTGAATGCCTTTCCAAAGTCTGGAAGTAAAGCGTCCATCTCGATCAGATACAATCACACGAGGCACACCGTGCAATCTGACTATCTCTTTCACATAAACCTGTGCCAAGCGTTCAACTGAATCCGTCTGTCTGATCGGAAGAAAATGGGCTGACTTCGTCAATCGATCCACAACTACCCAAATGGCATCATGTCCTTGTCGTGATCGAGGGAAACCCATAGCAAAATCCATCGTTACCTCCTCCCATTTCCACTCAGGGATAGGCAACGACTGCAACAGTCCACCTGGTCGCTGATGCTCTGCCTTCACCAACTGACAGGCTTCGCATCTCGACACAAACTCCGCCACATCCTTCTTCATTCCAGGCCACCAGAACGAAAGCTTCATATCAGCGTACATCTTACCACTGCCTGGATGAACAGTGTAGCCTGAATGATGAGATTCATACAGAATCTCCCGCCTCAAATCTCCAAACACAGGTACCCACAACCTGTTCTTACAGAAAATAGCACCAGAATCAGAAATTCGAAGTTCAGGAGTCTTACCAGATCCAATCTGAGCTAGCAACTTCGAATAATCAGAATCTGACTTCTGGGCTTCTTGAATCCTTGCTTCCAAAGAAGACTGAATACTCATCTGAGCCAACTCCAAATCACTGGAGGAAATCACCTCCAACTGCAATCTTTCCAAATCACGAATCAGAAAGTCATCACAGGTAAGCTGCAAACCTGATAATCCAGAAGACTTCCTGCTCAAAGCATCTGCTACCACATTCGCCTTCCCAGGCTGATACTGAATAGTCAGGTCATAGTCCTTGATCAACTCGAGCCACCGCCTCTGTCTCAGATTCAAATCCTTCTGAGTAAAAATGTACTTCAGGCTCTTATGATCAGTAAACATCTCACATGTGACGCCATACAGGTAATGACGCCAAATCTTCAAAGCAAAAACAACTGCAGCTAACTCCAAATCATGTGTCGGGTAATTCTTCTCATGTGGTTTCAACTGTCTCGAAGCATAAGCAATTACCTGACCATGCTGCATCAGGACACAACCCAGTCCTTTCAGTGAAGCATCACTGAACACCTGAAAACCTTCCGTACCTGACGGAAGAGCTAACACTGGAGCTGAAGTCAAACAATCCTTCAATCTCTGAAAACTAGCTTCACACTCCGGTGTCCAAACAAAAGGAACTGACTTCTGAGTCAGTCTCGTCAGAGGAGTCGAAATCTGTGAAAATCCTTTCACAAACTTCCTATAATACCCGGCCATGCCTAAGAAACTACGTACCTCAAATACCGTAGTCGGCCTTGGCCAATCAGCAACCGCCTGAATCTTCTGGGGATCTACAGAAATGCCTTCTCCGCTAATCACATGCCCCAGAAAAGAAATGCTCTTCAGCCAGAATTCACACTTGGAGAACTTGGCATACAGCTGATGCCTCCTCAGAGTCTCCAACACAATCCTCAAATGTCTGGCATGCTCATCCTCAGAAGCAGAATATACCATAATATCGTCAATGAAGACGATCACGAACTGATCCAAGAACTCCCTGAATACTCGGTTCATCAGATCCATGAAAATCGCAGGCGCATTGGTTACCCCAAAAGGCATAACCAAGAACTCGTAGTGCCCATACCGAGTACTGAAAGCTGTCTTCACCACATCAGATTCCTTCACCTTCACCTGATAGTATCCGGATCTCAAATCAATCTTCGAAAACACCGAAGATCCGGAAAGCTGGTCAAACAAGTCGTCTATCCGAGGCAAAGGATACTTGTTCTTGATCGTGGCCTTGTTCAAATCTCTGTAATCAATACACATACGGAGTGTACCGTCCTTCTTCTTCACAAACAGAACAGGTGCTCCCCAAGGAGAAACACTAGGACGTACAAACCCTCTGTCAACCAACTCCTGAAGCTGAACTTTCAACTCATAAAGTTCTTTCGGTGCCATCCTGTACGGAGCTTTCGATATAGGAGCTGTACCCGGAAAGACATCGATAGAGAACTCCACATCTCTATCCGGAGGTAAACCAACCAACTCCTCAGGAAAAACATCCACAAACTCCCGTACCACAGGGATCTCAGAAACAGAACCAACCTCCAGGTTCAGATCCCGTACCGAAGCCAAAAATACTGGATATCCTTTCTTCCACATTCTGCTCACCTCTAACGCAGAAATCAGACTGGAGAGAACACCTCGTAATCCCTGAAATACAATTCTCTCTCCAGCCACAAGCAAACTCACTTGCTTCTTCAGACAGTCAATCTGAGCCTCATACTGACTCAACCAATCCATTCCCAAAATCACATCATACGAAGAAATCGGCAATCGAATCAAACTCGATTTCCACTTCTTGCCAGAAATTTCAATCTCACACAAACAAAACTGTCGAGCAATCAATGGATTCCCAGCCGGTAAAATCACAGACAAAGAAACCGGTAAAACCATCGAATCCAAATGTAAAAGCTCAAAACAATGCTCGGACAGAAAAGAATGACTCGCTCCAGAGTCAAACAAAACACGACAGGGCTGATTAGAAATGTAAACCGTACCTGTCACAACATCCGGAGCATCACGAGCCTCCTGCTGACTCAGGCTGTAAACTCGTGGCTGAACTGGAACAGGAGCTGAAGCAACAGAACTACTCTGCTCCCTCTGAACAGTAGATGGTCTCCGTGGTGCAGAACTAGAACCACCACCTCTACCAGTAAATCCCTCAGGGCGTGGAGGAACAGTCCTCGGTCTTCCTGCTGCTGATCCAACAGGTCTGACTAAGCCCTCAGATCGCTGCTCAAATCCCATCTGTGGACATTCTGCAATCCTATGTCCCGGCTGACCGCATCTGAAACAAAGACCAGCTATCCTGTAGCACTGGCCATGGTGTCGCCGTCCACAACTCTGGCACACAGGTGCCGAACTGACAGATCCAGAACCAGTCGTACTGGTAACAGTACCAGACGATCCTCCGCTCCTCCTGGATTCTCCAGATCCAGATCCAGAAATAAATCTCCTCTTCCCAGAGGAACCACTGCCAGAAGTATCACCTCCAAACCTCTTCCTACTCGCAGTCCACCGCTGCTGAGTAGTCGTCATGTCGTTCTCAATCAGACGAGCTCGCTCCACAAGCTCAGAGAAATCAGTAATCCGGAACGGTATCAAAGGCTGCCTCAAAGTGTCTCGTAAGCCTCTCAGAAACCTGTAGCACCTCTCAGCAGACGTGCTAACCAGCTGCGGAGCGTACCTGGCTAATGCAGTAAACTCAGCCTCGTACTGCATCACCGTCTTGCTCCCCTGAACCAGCCTCAGAAAACTCTCCTGCATCTGCTGTCGTGCAGAAGGGGGAACAAACCAATCTCTGAACACTTCAGTGAACTCTTCCCAAGTGATCAAAGAGTTCAATCTGCCCTGAAATCTGGCTGCCTGCTGGCCATCCCACCAGTGCTCAGCCTCTCCATCCAACAGAAAAACAGCCAACGGAACCTTCCTGTCTGCAGGACACTGCATCCCGTCAAAAGTCTTCTCTAATCTCCTCAGCCACTCCTCAGCAGCTCTGGGCTCAACAGCGCCCTCAAACCTCGGAGGCTTCAACCTCAAAAATAACTGCAGGTGTCGATCAATATCCTCAGATCTAACAGTAGAAGCTCTGCTCTGAGTCTCGCTCATCATCTGAGCAACAAGTGAAGCAAACTGAGACAGCGTATCAGCACCGACCACTGGGGCTGTACTCCCCACTGGTGCTGCCTGATCATCACTCTGACCGTCTGTCATGTCTGGGTCTGGCTGATCCATACAGAAAAATCCAGAAAATCCGGAAAAACTATCACAAAAACAACACAAAAACAACACAATAAAAAGCCAAACGACCCAATACTACCTCCCAGACAGACTCACTGATCACTTCCTAGAGCTCTGTTTTACAATTCGACCTGTTTCCAAAACCAGTGCTCTGATACCACAAAAGCTTGTCACGACCCGACCCGACGGGGACGGATCCCGCCCGAGCCGGATCGCGACGAGAGACTTCCATATCCAGGATCTGGCTTTGGATTAGGTTACTGAACTGATCTTCCAAATTCTTAACTCAACAGAAAAACACAGAACAACAGAGCTACTAAAAACATCAAATGCAGCGGAACAAAACATCTATCTATTCATTTCCTCAAAATAATCATCTACAGAACAGTGCATGGCTTTCGACAGAAAGAAAGACAGAACAGAAAAGCCATGACTGTACAAAAATCAAAAGTACCAAAGTACCCAATCGGATCAGACTCTGAAACTAATCCTGGACCTCCTTGCCCTTCCCAGAACCTGAAAACCACCAGAAAGCAAGGGTGAGCTCAACAGCTCAGCAAAGCAACACACCACCAATCTGAATTCTCAGAAACCAAAACCAAACTCATCAGACAGAAATCAGATCAGAAATCGGAACAGAATCGGAAATCAGAACTTATACGGACAGATATCAAATCAGAATCAGAATCGTACAGATCAGATCACAGAACAGAATAAACTCAGCAGAGTCAGAATTATACATATCATATCGAAACAGAACAAAATCATATCAGAATCACATTTCGGATCAGATATCAGATATTTAATTAATAGTTAAGTGTGCCCCCGGCACCAGAATAATAGCTGAGTAATTAATAGCTAAACTAAACTGAACAGAATCACTACGGATTCTAACCCTTATGTCTCCCTTGTGCTCACGGCACCAAAAATTCGCTGAATAATTAATAGCTAAGCTAAATGTGCTCACGGCACCTGAATAATAGAATTCACGGATCCGGAATATAACTGATATTTCTCCAACTTGAGCTCATCTAAAATTTCCCGTTTCACTAACTGAATCTCATAGGATCCAGGCCCCTTATAGCTCCCTTTTATAGCTTATACACATAACATTTCAATTCAGAAGAAATCCGGACATTTCAGAAATTACCCAAAAATCGGGCAGCACAACGGCAGTATACAGAATTTACACAAAAATTCCTGCAAAGAAAATTTACCGAATTCGCACAGAATATAGATAATCACATTCCAGAACATTTATTCTACTGCACAGAGAATTTACGATTTCACAGAAAATTCCGGTCGACTAAAAACACAGTCGAATCAAAAACACCCGGACGAAAATCTTAAAAATATAGTCAAAACGTGCACACCCGGCACGGCAACGATATACAGAAACTTACGCGGTAAAAACTGAACCAATCGAAAGATACGGACGAAAAACCGTAACGAAAACGAAATCCGGACAGAAAAATACCGCCAACCGCGACGGAACTGAAAATTGAGAAAGACGGAATGTGCCTTACCTCGAGCACAGCAAATTCTTCAACAGTCACTTCGCTCGAAAACGGCTCCGCGTCTTCCCGAAATCAACTTTTCCAAAATCCTCTTTCTCTCTCCTCAGAACAGTAAAAATCAGATATTTTATAAAATCTTTTCTCTCTCTTCAAATCGGCTGAAACCCTTAAGTAATGCTCATATCGGCCCGGCCGATCGTCCAGATCGGCCTGGACGATCAGACCAAAATCCCATCGTCCAGGGACGATTTTTCAGAACGATGTTTACTATTCATAGGCGATAAAAACCTCTACTCACTGACTTGTGCCATCCACTGATCGTCCCGGGACGATATCTCGATCGGCCTGGACGATCCCTACAGGAAAACACTTAGAGCAATTCTGGACATTTTCTGGAACTGAATATACACTGATCGTCCCAGGACGATCCCAGATCGTCCTGGACGATACTGGAGCAGTTTGAAATATTACAAAATCGATATCGAATAGTAATTTTGTTTATGGCTCTGCTGTCAATACACAATCTGTATGAACCATCTTTCTTTGGTACTAATAAGGAAGGAACAGCACACGGGCTTACGCTGGGTCTAACAAATCCCTTGGACAATAATTCCTCCAACTGTTTCTGTATTTGCTCATGCTCATCTGGCCGGAGGCGATAAGAAGGTCTGTTGGAAGAATAGAACCAGGAATTAGCTCAATTTCATGCTGAATTGTTCGCTTAGGAGGCAACCCAGCTGGAATTTCTGCAGGAAATACGTCTGCAAATTCTTCTATCAACTTCAAGATCACCTTCGGGTAAGAGGTCTGGGTGCTTGCAACTTCCTTTATTACTAATAAAAAAATAAGGAAGTTTCTTGTAGTGCTTTACGGCATTGAGAATAGTTCAATAACAGATCTTCAGAAGTTGTGCGTTTTGGTTCTTCATCCAAAGGCAGTAACACAATAGAGTTTCCTTCATGAGTGAAGGTATATGTATTTTTGGTACCGTCATGGGTCATCTGACGATCATACTGCCAAGGCCTTCCTAACAACAAATGGCACGCATCCATTGGAACTATGTCACACCAAACTTGATCTTTGTATCGCCCAATAGAGAAAGTAATCAAACAACGCTTTGTGACTTTAACTACACTGCCTTTCTGAATCCAAGATAGCTGATAAGGGGTAGGGTGTTCTTCCGTTTTTAACTGTAATTTATCTACCAATATACTGGAAGCCACATTCTCACAACTACCTCCATCGACAATTACCTGGCAAAGTTTTCCTTGAATTGTGCACCTTGTACGGAACAGATTACGCCTCTGTTCTAGAACATCCTTTTGGGTATTCAACACCCGTCTGATGACCAATAATGGTCCTACATCAGCTGGAATGACTGTCGAAGTTGGAGATGTCTCATTCGCTTGATAGCTTGCTTCCCCCTCATTGCATTCTTCCACCACTAGATCTTCCTCCTCCAGAAGAGTGACCACCCTTCTGTTCGGACAATTTGCGGCGACATGTCCAAAACCGTGGCACTTGAAACATTTTCGGGCTGGATAGCTGGAGTCATTAAGTACTTTCTAGCTTGTCTTTACTGGCTCGCTGTGCTGATTGGTGGTTCGGGAATGAGGTTCGGTCTTACTTCCCATCCGATCTCTACCTGATTCTTTATTCGCCCATGAATTTTGCCATTTTCTTGAACGGTTCTGCTGCTTTTCCATTTTAAGAGCCAAGTTGATGACATCCTGGAAAGTCCAGTAAGTCTGTAATTGCACTACCTGGCTAATGGCGGGATGAAGCCCCTCCAAAAATCTTGCGATGGTGTTCTCCATTGGCTCTATTAAATCGCACTTGAGTGACAATTGTTCAAATTCTGCCAGATACTCTTCCACCGTCTTCTGATTTTGTTGAATCCTGTGCAGTTTCAAGAACAAATCTTGTTTGTATTGATCCGGCAAATATTTTCTCTGAAGTTCTTTCTTCATTTTCTCCCAACTAACAATCTTACTTCGACCCTCCCGCATCCTGGTTCTTTTTAAGTTCTCCCACCATAATGACGCATCCTTCTTTAACTTGATAGCCACAAGCTTTACAATGCGATCTGGGTGGATCTCTTTAAACTCCAAGATCCTTTCTACTGTATGCATCCAATTCAAGAATTCATCTGGATCTAATCTTCCATCAAAATCAGGTAATTCGATTTTAATTCCGCCGTCATCACGGATGGTTCTTCTTACACGCTCAGGTGCTCTCTGCATCCCACCTTCTTCACTGGACGAAGTATGAAGAAAAGGAGGTACCTCTTCTTCGCCTTCTTGCTGCTCGCCTTCATCCCGTCGTTCATACCTCTCTAGTCTCTGTTGCAACCTCTGTATTTCTCTTTGCAAATCTTCTATCACAACCTCCTGTACCGGACGTTGCTAATTTCGACGAGGAGGCATACTGGCGCTCTGATACCAAAATGATACCGGAAGTGTATCACGTCGTCGATCTGAAACAGGAAAAACCACCACCGGAGCTAAAAGGCTACCGGATACAGAACAAAGAAACAGAGTTCTTGAACTCTGACGACAATCACAAGGATTTAATTCTGTAAAATTCCAGCATGCTCAACAATACAATTCAGGCCTTTAAATAGGCACTTACTCAAAAAAATACAGGAAGACTTTTATTTACAGAAAAACCTATAAGAACGACGAAACAATTAAAAGACTCTGCTTCCTATATTTGCCTGTATTTAAGCTTGTGTCCAGCTCCAGCTCCTGCGTCATCCCCGAAAGTGGCACGGCCGTTGCAACCTGCCCGCCGGCTTCTCCTGCACCAACAAACTCATCGGCGCCGAGGTCTTTCTCAGTGGAGGCAAGAAAACCCCCATCGACGACATCGGCCATGGGACCCATGTCGCGGGCATCGCCGCCGGCACGCCTGTCCAAGATGCCAGCGTCCTTGGTCAAGCCCGCGGCACCGCCTCCGGCATGGCTCCAAGGGCCCACATAGCCTCCTATAGGGTCTGCACCCCATTCTCCTGCAGTGACAGCAACATACTCAAGGGCTTCGACCAGGCCATCCAGGACGGCGTCGACTTGATCCAGATATCCATTGGCGGCGTCAAAGATGTTTATTACAGAAATGGCATCGTCAAGGGATCCTTCGCAGCACTGACAAAAGGCATCCTGACCGTCAACTCCGCAGGCAATGACGGCCCCGCAAAAAGCACCGTCAACAACGACGTGCCCTGGATCCTCCAAGTGGGCGCCGCTAACATAGACCGCCGTGTCACGGCAGTGCTGAGGCTCGACAATGGCATGGAGTTCTTCGGCATGTTGGCTTACCAGCCGGACCCTTCGACAGCGGTGGACCTCCCACTTGTATATCCTGGAGTGAAAGACACCGATGCGACATTGGCGTGCGAGAGAGGATCGATGGCGGGCTTTGATGTGGTTGGGAAAATGGTGTTGTGCGGGGTCGGGCATAATGACAATATCGAGAAGGCCAAGATCGTGAAGGCCGCCGGCGGTGCTGGCATTATCGTCATGAACCAGCGTCAGGATGCGTATACTATAAATGCAGATCCTTATGTTATTCCCGCCATCCACGTCTCCTACAATGACGCCATTAAAATCTTGAATTATCTCAACACCAGCCAAAATGCCACGGGAACGATAACGTTTAAGGGTACCGAGTACGGAATACGACCATCACCGACCGTCGCCATCTTCTCCTCGAGGGGGCCGAGTCTACTAAACGGTGGCATTTTGAAGCCTGATGTCATCGCACCCGGAGTGAACATACTTTCAGCGTGGCCCTTCGAGGTTGGGAAGGGCTTGGCTTACGATGTATCCAAAAGCATGAAAAACTTTACCTTCGAGAAAGGCACATCCATGGCGGCACCGCATGTATCTGGTGTCGCAGCTCTGTTGAAAGACTTATACCCATATTGGTCACCTGCAGCAATCAAGTCAGCGATCATGACTACAACTTATATCGTAGACCGCAACGGAGGGCCAATTATCGATGATGCATCAAACACACGTGATCGCGCTGACATCTTTGCGGTTGGTGCGGGACACATAAACCCAACCGCGGCTAGTGATCCAGGACTTGTTTATGATGTCACAAACGCGGATGACTATATTCCTTACCTGTGTAGCTTGAAGGGGTACATAACCGGGTTTGTGGAACTTATTGTGAAAAAATATGTGAACTGCAAAGGGAAAGAGATGGGTGCAGAGCAGGTGAACTACCCTTCGATTCTGGTGTCGATGGGGTCGGTTGGAGCGGAAAAAAAGAGTGTGCAGCGAACTGTGAAGAATGTTGGGGAGGCGAACTCCAACTACAAAGCAAGTGTAGTGGAGCCGAGAGGTGTGAAGGTGGTGGTTACGCCGGAGACGCTCCAGTTTTCGAACGTCGGCGAGGAGAAAAACTTCACGGTGGAGTTGAGTTTGACGGGGAAGGGCCAGTTGAAGAAGGATGATGTGTTGGAAGGCAGGCTCAATTGGGTATCGGGCAAACGGGTGGTGAGCAGCCCCATTGTCGTCACTGCATGATTTTATTATTATGTTGAATGTACTGATGAAAGGATTGTATGTTTGTATCGTCTGACAACATGCACCTAGCCTGGAATAATGTTGACTTTCATGGAATACTATTGACTTTTTTAAATTTATATGACACAGTGAATAATTATCAAGATGAGTACTTTTTTATGCTTTTATTTGAAAAACAAAGATCATGAGAGATATATATATATATATATATATATATATATATATATATATATATATATATATATATATATATATATATATATATATATATATATATATATTGCATGATGTTATGAATATTTCTTTTTAGTTGTGTTTTTATTAAAAACTCATTTATAGGAAGCACGTGTTGCTTAATGAATTTATTGTGATGTGAATTTACAACAGAAGGAATGTCTTGATATATTATACCAAAAACTAGAATATCGAAGAAACAATTCTAACATCTGTAAAGTGGTTTCAAGTGGGATGAGAGCTCTTCTATAAACATTCTAAAGGATGTATGGATCTTATATAAAAGCTTGGTTAGATGGCCAACCTTTATAGCTGTGTTGGATGAGGATTTCCTGTCTCTTGAGACGTTCATTGATGATGGAGGTTGAAACCATGCTGGGTTACAGAAATGGTTTGGCACTAGTTTAATTAAGGTTATAACTCAGTTAAAAATTTACCAAAAAAAATTTCAGGATAAATTGGAGCTAATTTACAAGTTTTCAGGGTAAATCGATTGCTTCCTTAGTTACTAGAACATGGTTGGTTAATTTGGAGAGGGCGGATTATGGGAGATGGATGAAAAAACTGTACTTATCTCCAAAGGTGGATTGTTTTTGGTGGAGGGTATTTAAGAATGCAATTCCTACAAATGACTTCTTACTATATAGAAGATTTTTGGATTACAATTCTTGTCCAAGGAGGTTGCAAGGGAGTTAAAAATTTAGCTCACGCTGTGGCTAACTGCTCCTATAGTGTTGTTGAACATGTGGGGTTTTCTAGTTCCGACTTTCTCATCATTTGTGGAGTGTAAGAGTAGATTGGAGGAGCTGTCAGAAGGTGATCAATTTATAGGAAACCTGTATTGCTCTGTTTTTTTTTTTTTTTTTTTTGGGAAGCAGGAACTTTATAAAGCATGGAGATAAGGAGCTTGGTTTGGGTTTCATTGCATCAGAGGCTATTAGTATTGCTTCCATTGCATTAAATTTTAATATATTTTCATATCACTGGGGTGTTAATCAGCACAAGCTGTCTTTTATTTCCTGACACCCTCCTCCTCCCGAATGGATTAAAGTAAATATTGATGCAGCTCTTTTACATTCTCATGAAACTGACATTGGCTACGTTTTTAGGGATCATAAGGGAAGGTTCTTATCTGCTTTTGGCTACAAATGTACTCATTAGGATATCATGTATCTGGAATTGTTAGCTTTTCGATCCTTGAAGGAGGTCATTAAAGATTGGATGATGGAAGATAAATTTATTATAATTGAGGGAGATAATTACAATGTCATGAAGCATTTACAAGGCTCGGTTGGCAAAACTTCTTCGGAGATAAATAAGGAAGAAGTGGAGGACTTGTCTTTTCTGAAAGATTTTAGTTTTTTTTATTTCATTTTACTTATAGGAATTGTAATAAGTTAGTTGATTGTTGTGCTAACTTGGATTTAGAAGGTGATTTTTGTTTTTTTGGATGGGCTTGATTGTAATAAGGTTCCTCCTATTTTTCTTGATTTGTTAAAGGAGGATTGTGATAACTATTCTATCACTTAGTAGTTTGTATTAGGCTTTTCATTTCAATTTCAATGATATTTGCATTTCTTAAAAAAAAAAAAAAAAAAAAAAAAAAAAAAAAAACTCGAGCTCATCCAAGAGTCACAGCGGAACTACTTGAGCCTTAGGGGGGATAATTGCCCCCCCTCAAAAAAAAAAAATTTTTTTAAGGAGTAAAAAACAAAAAATATATATATAAGAGAGTAAAAAAAAAATTTTGCCCCTCCTAAATTTTTTTTTTGCCCCCCTAAAAAACTCTTTTGTTCTAATTTGCCCTAAAATATCTATATATTTTTTCACTTTTAGTTATAATATTCTCTTTAATATTTTTCATGATAGTTTAATTACACTTTTTTTTCTTTTTTTTTTATTGCTTATTTTTTTTTATTTATTCGTAATATATAGATATATAATTTTTTTTAATATTTAATTTTTTTTGCCCCCCCCCCCCCCCCTCAAAATTGAAGCTGGTTCCGCCCCTGCCTCTTGTCAAGGTGAAATTATTACTTGTGGTAACCGGATATCGTTCAAAGGTCAATCAAGACGCGCGCACCACATCACCAATACGTTGTGGATCGTTACTGTGTATCGCTGTGTATCAGTTGATGTGACGCATTCTGATTGGCCTTTGGATGGTTCGATGATCACCACACATAATAATCTTTCCTTGTCGAGACCAATGACAATAGGTGATGTGAGAAGGGCAATGAAAGTGGCTGCAAACTACAACGTGCATGTAAAGGGTAATAGACAATTGAAGTTACTGATGATAACAAAAGATGTTTTTTGTCAATGCTATTTATGTAAATATGAAAGATTAGATGTTAAATATATAAATTATAAAATTTTAAGTATCATATATGTAAATATCCCTACATCCAAATAAGCAACACATTTATTTCCATTATAAAATAAAATGGCATCTTCAGAACACTACCAAAATACTGTAGATTTCGCAGCACTTACTAGCAGCGGTCGGAACGGAAAACCGCTGCCATAGAAGGGTATAGGCAGCGGTTTGCAATTGCAGCGGATATGTAGCGGTTTAGAACCGCTGCAAGAAAAATTGTAGGGGTTAAAACCGTTGGTATAGGTCCAAAATAGTGCTGCAGTAGCCCCATTTTCTGGTAGTGGAACAAATAAAAACTATGATACATTTTGTATTTTATATTCTTAATATATGTCTTCAAGAAGGTCTTTGTAAAAATTCTTATAATATTTGCGCGCATAACCTTTAAGCTAATGAGCTATGGAGATAAAGCGTCTATGGAAGCATTTCTATAAAGGATTTTATTTCAGATTGGGTTCGCTAGCATAAAAGAAAAGTTTTAACATGTATTATAGACTAATTATTTAGAATGTACACTGATATTTCTTTATCTTCATCTATACACATTTTTTTAGTTAGTAAAATAATGATTTATATCTTACTAAAAATTACTATTTTGATTGATACATGATAATTTTGCTTTGCCTCACAAGTTAGAAAATTTATCTATAAAATAAAATAATATGGGTGCTTTATAAATGTTATGAGGGTGAGAGAATATGTTAAAATATTGTAGCATATTTGCAATGGTCGTTGCTAGGTCTCAATTCCTAAATGAGAAAAGGAAAGGGTTGCGTTAAATAGTCGACAACCAACATAAAATTTGTCAAATAATAATGAAATGTATCCCTTAGTTTTAGAAAAGAAAGGGATTAATAATATTGCTTATATTTAAGTCAATAAGGATGTGTATGCAAGAGCTGTCACTTGTGTTCAAACACAAGATGGTTTGACCAAATATTTGCATATTTTAGCTGTATTACATCAAGGATCAGCCTTAAGCCCATATATTTTTGCTTTAGTCATGAATGTTCCTACTAAACATTTGCAAGAGGATATACCCTGGTGTATGGTTTTTGCTGATGACATTCTTCTTGCACATAAGTCTAGAAAGGGAGTTGAGATAAACTTAAATTATGGAGGTCAACCTTATAGTCTAAAAGTTTTAGTTTGAGTAAATATAAAACCAAATAAATTGAGTATAATTTTAGTAGTAATAAATCTAATGGGGGGACTATGACTTTGGGTGATCAAGCCATTAATAAGAGTACATGTTTTATATATCATAGGTATATTGTTCAAAGTAATGATGAAATAGATGATAATATTACTAGTAGAATTCAAGTTGGATCGTTGAAGTGGAGGAATGCATCAGACTTATTGTGTGATAGAAAAATACCCTTCAAACTTAAGGAAAAATTCTATAAAACAGTGGTGAGACTTGCAATGCTTTATGTTGTTGAATGTTGGCCATTAAAAGAGAAGCATAAAATAAAGTTAAGTGTTGCATAAATGAGGATGCTTAAGTGGATGAGTTGCTATACTCTTAGCGAGGGGATACAAAATGAGCATATATATATATATATATATATATATATATATATATATATATATATATATATATATATATATATATATATATATATATATATATATATATATATGCGTGCGTGCGTGTGCGCGCGCGCGTGTGTGTAAAGGTTGGAGTAGCTCTAGCGGCATATAAGATTAGTGATAGTCATTTTAGATTATTTGGTCACATAAAATGGCGGCCTTTTGATAACCTATTTAGAAGAGTAGATTTATTTAATTTGGCTTATGTTAAGAAAAACAAATGTAACCAATATTAGAAATAACATCTTTATTATATTTAAATGAGAATTTGACTCTTAAGATAACATAATGGAGAAAAAAATTATGTAGCCAACCCCACAGTGGATAACGGTTTAATATTGTTGTTGTTGTATTTGTAATGGCCAACTTTTGCTGCTAGTCACAAAAAATTTATTGTAAATGGCATTCTGCGATATATTAATTTTTGCTCGCAAATATTTCATCATAATACAATTAGTTGAAATAAAATTATTTTGGATTGAGATTTGTTAGTAATAATGTATTGTATTATTATTAATAAAGGCATAATTGATTTGTTTAATGGCCTAAATTGCACATGCACAAGTGTTATACTAGTGTTTATAATGCAATGACAATTTATAGGAGGGCCTCCATTATATAATAATAATAATAATAATAATTTTACTATGTATATATAATACTTATTATTATTATTATTACTATTATTATTGACTTTTTCTTTATTTTTTTAAAATATGCATATGTGAACTCCTCACAAAATTTTAACTTCTCATAAGTATATGTTTTCACCTCACATCACAACTATATATGATTACATGTGAAACACTTTATTAATAATTTCACTATTTAAAATATGTCAGGATAATTCATTTATGAAATAAGTGATGGTTAAGAATTTTTTTTATATGCAAACAAGATGTCCTACAATATACATTCTTTTTTCATGAAGCCCAATTTGTCTTATGATATTATTATTACAATCACTTGATCCGAGTTGTAAAACATATGCGAAGATCAATAATGTTTCTTCGTTAAAGTGAACATTTCTTGAGAAAAATGTCAATAAAATTTGTGAGTTGACATACATCCTTTATTTATTACCAACCATTTGAATCATAACAATATTTAGGATCTAGTTAACATAAGAAACTTTCCAAATGAAGTTGCCCTATAATAGCTTTTGGACCACACAACAGGTTGATGATGTTCAATTGCCATGGCGACTTAAAATTAATTTTTATTCAATTGGCTTGCCACTACAGGAAAAACGTCACTCTCCGGCGGCCATTTTCGTCTGAAAATGGCCAAAATCCGTCAGAAAATTGCATTTCCGGCGGATTTCAGGCGGAAATATGTTCGCCAGTTTCACGCGCGTCGTAAAAGGACTTCCGGTGTAAAATAATTCGCCGGAAACATTTCCGGCAAAATTCCGACGGAATTTCCGCTGGAAAAATACTTCCGTCGGAATTTTTATGCGCCGGAATGCCAAAAAAAATTAAAAAAAAAAAATCTTTCCAAAAAATTTTTAAGCACCTCATTGCTCCCGCTGCTCCCCGGCCCCGGCCCCAGCCCCAGCCCCAGCCCGCCCGCTATCCCGTGGACACAGCCCGCCCGATCGAATGCAACCCGCCCCAAGCCGCCTGCCCGCATGGACCTGCCCCAAGCCGCCTGCCCGCGTAGAGCAGCTGCCCGCCTTTGGCGAGATTCAAACCCCGCCCACCTCCCCCACGCGCAAGAAGCATATGCCAACTAGTCATGAATTCAAAAACTGATAAATTTGTTACGTTTTTTTTATTTAACCTATTACGTATTAATTATTAAATCAGATAATTTAATTTAACAAAAAAATTAAAATTAATTAACTTAATTTAACAAAATAAATAATTTTAAATTTTTATTAAAATTTAAGTTTAAATTTAAATCATTTAAATTTTTTGTTATTAAATAATTAAATTATAATTTATTTTATTATAATTTAAGTTATTAAATTAAATAATTTAAGTTATATTTTAAAATAAAAAATATTTAATTTTTAATTTCCGTCAGAAATCTGCCGGAAATTCTGTCGGAAAAGCCTTTAGAAAAAATTTGTCGAAAAACCAGTCAAAAATGTTGTCGGGAATTTGTTGAAAAAAATCCGACGGAAATCCGCTAGAAAATCCACCGGAATTTGTGACAAATTTTATTCCGCCGAAAATTCTGTCGGAAATGAGCTGTTTTCCTGTAGTGTGCACAACTTGTCGATGTTCAATTGATGATGGGCAACATTGATGTTGACTTATGGTATTGCAACTATGGATGAAGTGAATACATAATTATTCAATTAAATTCAATGAGTTGAATTTGTTGCTCTCAATTGAAAGAATCATATGTGCATAAGATGCAACTTAGATCATCTCTTACAATTCCAATTTTGAGGCAACTTATCTCTAAACCTTGAGTTGGAGTAATTCTGCTTGAATGAAACCTACCACATTTAAGTAACATATCCATGATTGAATCATGTCTCCAAGAAAAGTAAGATTTCAACCTTATGCATGGAACTACATTGTGACATGTTACATCAAAATGACATCTCTGAAATTATTCAAGAGATGACAACTGAATATGACATTATGAGTTATTAGGGCATTTAATATGATAAGTGTTGCGTCCAGGAGTATTCGCGGCGGTAGAGAAATATAAAGTTTATCGTCTTAGCGTTGTACAAAAATCCGGCACGCAATCAGATAAGAGAAAGGGTCTAGCATTTAAGAGACACCAAGATTTTTACGTGGAAAACCCCTAAAAAGGGGGAAAAACCACGGGGCCTAGCCCAGTTTGAACGAATCCACTAGTATTTGCAGTCGATTACAAATGAGGTCCTTCCTTGGGAGAAGGCCTTAGCTTGATGTACATCTTCTGGAGTACATTACATGATGTAAATATAAATAGCTACTATTGACGTATTCGCTTCGTTAGAAGGACTGCAGTCGGCGGGCGACGGAGGTCAGGAGGACCGTAGTCAGCTGGTGATGGAGGACTGTAGTCGGCGGGCGACGTAAGTCAGGAGGACCGTAGTCGGTTGGCGACGGAGGTCGGAAAGACTGTAGTCTGACGACGAAGATCAGTAGGACAGCGTCAGGTAGAAGTCCAACAATGGAAAGAAATGCATCTTCGCATAGACGTCCAACGAAGTCTGATAACTGGTAGAAGTCCGGCGTCGGGTAGAAACTTAGCGAAGAGTGAAGGTCCGACGTCGGGTAGAAGTCCGACGTCTTTGGTGGCAGAGGAGAACTCCGGCTTCACTTGGGCGGAGTTTCGGCGTCAGGAGGGAACTCTCTTGTAAATTGGGAAGAATTTCAGCATCCCATTGAAGTTGGGAAGTATTCTGGCGTTCTCCCGAATATCCGGCAGAGTTCCGGCGTCTTCAGGCGGCAGGAAGAGCTCCGGCGGTGGTCGAGGAGGTGAGGAATCTCCTTTTCCCCTTTCTCCTCTTCTTCTTCTCCTCTTCTGCGAATTCTTGGCGTTTCCTGAAAATCCGGCAGAGTTCCGGCGTCTTCAGGCGGCAGGAAAAGCTCCGGCGGCGGTGGTCGAGGAGGTGAGGAATCTCCTATTCCCCTTTCTCCTTCTCCTTCTCTTCTTCTTCTCTCTCTCTTCCCTTGAGCCCTTGGTGTAGAATGAGGGCTCTATTTATAGTTTTTCTGGAGTGGCATAGCCCGTAAATAGGCGTGAGATCAAGGGCGAACAGGGAGTGGTTTGAATGGACGGTCGATATCGAATCTTTTGATCATGCACCGTTTGTTGGATATTTGATGGCCTTAATGATGTCGGAATTTGATGATCTTGGGCTCGTTGGATTCGTCTCGTCGAGCCGCTCGATTCGAGTATAAGCTCGTCAAAATCGGAGACCGTTTGGTAACTCAAATTGCGGTTTGAACTTTCCAACAGCGCTTCGAACCTTTGATTCGGACTCATTTGGGCTCGGATTGGGTTGATCTTGGTGTCGTTGGGTTCGTATTTCCGAGACGCTCAGTTTGACTATAAGATCACTGAAATCAGAGTTCATATGCTCCCGGAATTAATTTTTGAAGTTTCCGGATTGATTTTGCCTCGAGATTCGTGCTCAATCAAGATTATTTTGCGATGTCGTATCAGTTGCCCCCCTATTTTTGGACGTCGAAGCTCCAGGAGTCCGAAAATACTTGTTCTGAATTTTACACTGGCTGAATCGCAAAAATTTGCGTTCCAAAAATAGAACACTTGTACAAACTTCACCATAGAGGCCCCGTTGAGTTCCGAAAGTGTCAAAATTGAGTCCGGAACGTCGAAAAACGTGTCCGGAGACCCAAAAAACGTCCGAATCGGACCGTCCGGCCCAAAAATCGGGCCCGGAAACGCGTAGGCGGCCGAACCGGCCGGACGGCCGGCTGGCCGCCGCCCGCCGCCGCTCGCCGGCGGCGGCATCCGCGGAACCGCGCGGCGCGGAAGGAACCGCGCGAACCGCGCGGTCTTTGGCCGCGCGCTGTTCCGCGCGCGGAACAGATCCGCTGTCGCGGATCGCTGGCGCCCGCGTGCCGCGGGCTGCCGTGGCCGCGCGCGTGTGCCACGGCTGGCCAGCCGTGATCCGGCCGCGCTGGCCGCGGATCCGTGACCTGGCCGCGCGAAACGGTGCGGCCGGTTGGCCGCACCGCCAATGTGGGCCCCACAAGCGCGAAATTTGTCCTTTTTTGTCATTTTTGGGTCCAAAAAATTCCGAAAAAATTCCGAAAAATTCAAAAAAAATGTAGAAAAATAGGGAAATTACAAAACTGCAATAACTCCCTCCTATTCTCCTCAAAACCTATAAATAGGCTTCCAAAGTCTTTAGGAAACTTGCACCTTCTCCTCTCTCTCCCTCTGGCTCTCTGGCATTGAGGCTACCGCTATTTTTGCGCGTGGGAAATGTCCCTCGCTCGAATTAGCGCTCCCTCTCTGGTGCAGGAGTTACGGGATTTCTTCCTCTCCCTCTGGCTCTCTGACATTGAGGCTACCGCTGTTTTGCGAGTGGGAAATGTCCCTCGCTCGAATTAGCGCTCCCTCTCTGGTGCAGGAGTTACGGGATTTCTTCCTCTCCCTCTGGCTCTCTGACATTGAGGCTACCGCTGTTTTTGCGCGTGGGAAATGTCCCTCGCTCGAATTAGCGCTCCCTCTCTGGTGCAGGAGTTACGGGATTTCTTCCTCTCCCTCTGAGCGGAGGTTTTCTGGCAATGGACGATCGAGTTGAAGCCCGTTAGTAGTCAACGATCGAGTGTGGAGCCAAAGGGGAGAGTTCGAGAATGTGTTGCAAATAGCATTCAAGCGAGAAGCCGATGGCGAGTAGCAGTCTGCCAACGAGCAAAAGTCCGACGACAGGAAGAAGTCTGACTTCGGGTAGAAGACCGACGAAAATTCGTCGACGACCAGGAGTCTGGCGACGAGTAGAAGTCCGCTGACGAGCAGAAGTCCGACGTCGGGTAGAAGACCGACGACGAGTAGGAGTCTGCTGACGTCGGGTAGAAGACCGACGAGAATTCGTCGACGAGGAGGAGTCGGAAGACGAGCAGAAGTCCGCTGACGAGCAAAAATTCGACGATGCGTAGGAGTCTTCTGACGAGCAGAAGTCTGGCGTCGAGTAGAAGTCCGCTGTCGAGCAGGTGTCCGACGTCGAGTAGGAGTCCGCTGACGAGTAGAAGTCCGCTGACGAGCAGAAGTCCGACGACGAGTAGGAGTCCGCTGACGAGCAGAAGTCCGACGACGAGTATGAGTCCGCTGACGATCAGAAGTCTGACGTCGAGTAGAAGTTCAACGTCGGGTAGAAGACCGACGAGAATTCGTTGACGTGCAGGAGTCCGCTGACGAAAGTCCTGCAAGGCAAAAATTCAGTGACAAGAGGAAATTCAACATCAGGTAGAAATTTAACTTTGAGGAGAAGTTAAATGAAAGTCCCTTGACGGCATTCTGGCGACGTTATCCAAGGATGTAAGACCTATCCAAGGTTATATGTTAGAGCATTTGCTTAATGTTGTTAACATATATTGGATCTACCAAATATGTGAGACCTATCCGAGGTTGTATGTCTGAGCCTTTGCTCGACGACGTTAACCTGTATGGAAAAGATCGAAAGAATCCACCAAGGATGTGAGACCTTTCCGAGGTTGTATGTCAGAGCCCTGCTCGATGACGTTAACCTGTGTGGAAGAGGTCGGGAGAATCCACCAAGGATGTGAGACCTTTCCGAGGTTGTATGCCGGAGCCCTGCTCGACGACGTTAACCTGTGTGGAAGAGGCCGAGAGAATCCACCAAGGATGTAGGACCTTTCCGAGGTTGTATGTCGGAGCCTTTACTCGACGACGTTAACCTGTGTGGAAGAGGTCGGGAGAATCCACCAAGGATGTGAGACCTTTCCAAGGTTGTATGTCGGAGCCTTTACTCGACGACGTTAACCTGTATGGAAGAGGTCGAATCGAATCCCCCTGGGATTGATTTTGCTTTGATTGGGAGGGGGCGAACGCCACGTATATCCCGAATCAAATGTGAAGAAAGTCTATCTTTAGACCGTTATTGTCTTTTTGAGTTCGAGGTTAAGACCTTGCCCAATGAGTAGAAGTCCAACAAGAGACTGTATAAAGCTTGCAATTGATTTGAAGTATCCTTGCATTTGCTCGGATATTCTTGAAATATCAACTTGGTGTTGAAGGTATTGGAGGATCTATTTGACCATGGTTTGAGTCAAAGTTGCCCCCCAGTCCGCATCTGCATCTTATGATATTGATGCTATGAGTGATCTTTTGAGATTGGAGCAAAAGTTGCCCCCCAGTCGGGAACCACGTTCCCACAGACGGCGCCAAACTGTTGCGTCCAGGAGTATTCGCGGCGGTAGAGAAATATAAAGTTTATCGTCTTAGCGTTGTACAAAAATCCGGCACGCAATCAGATAAGAGAAAGGGTCTAGCATTTAAGAGACACCAAGATTTTTACGTGGAAAACCCCTAAAAAGGGGGAAAAACCACGGGGCCTAGCCCAGTTTGAACGAATCCACTAGTATTTGCAGTCGATTACAAATGAGGTCCTTCCTTGGGAGAAGGCCTTAGCTTGATGTACATCTTCTGGAGTACATTACATGATGTAAATATAAATAGCTACTATTGACGTATTCGCTTCGTTAGAAGGACTGCAGTCGGCGGGCGACGGAGGTCAGGAGGACCGTAGTCAGCTGGTGATGGAGGACTGTAGTCGGCGGGCGACGTAAGTCAGGAGGACCGTAGTCGGTTGGCGACGGAGGTCGGAAAGACTGTAGTCTGACGACGAAGATCAGTAGGACAGCGTCAGGTAGAAGTCCAACAATGGAAAGAAATGCATCTTCGCATAGACGTCCAACGAAGTCTGATAACTGGTAGAAGTCCGGCGTCGGGTAGAAACTTAGCGAAGAGTGAAGGTCCGACGTCGGGTAGAAGTCCGACGTCTTTGGTGGCAGAGGAGAACTCCGGCTTCACTTGGGCGGAGTTTCGGCGTCAGGAGGGAACTCTCTTGTAAATTGGGAAGAATTTCAGCATCCCATTGAAGTTGGGAAGTATTCTGGCGTTCTCCCGAATATCCGGCAGAGTTCCGGCGTCTTCAGGCGGCAGGAAGAGCTCCGGCGGTGGTCGAGGAGGTGAGGAATCTCCTTTTCCCCTTTCTCCTCTTCTTCTTCTCCTCTTCTGCGAATTCTTGGCGTTTCCTGAAAATCCGGCAGAGTTCCGGCGTCTTCAGGCGGCAGGAAAAGCTCCGGCGGCGGTGGTCGAGGAGGTGAGGAATCTCCTATTCCCCTTTCTCCTTCTCCTTCTCTTCTTCTTCTCTCTCTCTTCCCTTGAGCCCCTTGGTGTAGAATGAGGGCTCTATTTATAGTTTTTCTGGAGTGGCATAGCCCGTAAATAGGCGTGAGATCAAGGGCGAACAGGGAGTGGTTTGAATGGACGGTCGATATCGAATCTTTTGATCATGCACCGTTTGTTGGATATTTGATGGCCTTAATGATGTCGGAATTTGATGATCTTGGGCTCGTTGGATTCGTCTCGTCGAGCCGCTCGATTCGAGTATAAGCTCGTCAAAATCGGAGACCGTTTGGTAACTCAAATTGCGGTTTGAACTTTCCAACAGCGCTTCGAACCTTTGATTCGGACTCATTTGGGCTCGGATTGGGTTGATCTTGGTGTCGTTGGGTTCGTATTTCCGAGACGCTCAGTTTGACTATAAGATCACTGAAATCAGAGTTCATATGCTCCCGGAATTAATTTTTGAAGTTTCCGGATTGATTTTGCCTCGAGATTCGTGCTCAATCAAGATTATTTTGCGATGTCGTATCAATAAGTAATCCATTATAATATATTAAAGATCACCCTCCCTTAAGTGATAAACAACATAATATGACATTTTGGTTTGTAATACTCACAAGAAAAGTCATAGAGGGGGGCTAATTTTAGGTTGTTATGTAGAAGGATTAAGGTTTATTTGATAAAAAATATGTTTAAAAGTAGTATTCATGTAACTCGCTATATTATTA
Organism: Dendrobium huoshanense; assembly: GCA_016618105.1. NCBI lineage: Eukaryota > Viridiplantae > Streptophyta > Magnoliopsida > Asparagales > Orchidaceae > Dendrobium > Dendrobium huoshanense. The sequence goes on along the minus strand of CM028358.1, from coordinate 11,287,252 downwards.
AGGATATTGCCAATTTTATAGTTGAAAATCCAAATAATGACGATGATAGCGTTATCACAAGGGTTGCTCATATCGAACTTATCAAATTGCAAAGATGGCGATCGACAATTTTGTTAAAAGGTGAAGTTAAGGCTGTATGAGCCTAGTTAATTTTCCAACTTAAAGTGCGAACAAAATAAAGTTATTAGATTCTACGTATTTAGTCTTCTTCTCAATCTCACTCAACATCTTTCTTTTTCTCTTATTTGTCATCAGTTATTTCCTTCTCTTTTCTTGAGAAAACGATTTTTGCCTCCATTTAATAATGAGAAAATTTTCAATTAAAAAACAAGCAATCACTCAAATAACATTCCAGTCTCTTTCCATTTCCTTTTCCTTACAAAATGTGTGTATGAAATTATGTGCTTTGAAAGATGCACTATGAGGAATGAAGTGGAATGTAGTACCTTTTAAAACAAAAACAAACATTCCATACATGCTAATCTATACTACTATTATAAAAGGGGCTTGAGTTTCCTTCCTCCGACAAATCTTGTTCATCCATTCTATTTATTTTTTAATTATCTTGGCCGTCCATTCTATTAATAATATTTAATAAATCAAAAAATTAACATTATATAAAACTCATTTAATTTTAAGATTCCTTAAATTCCGTTTCCTCTTCTTATTCTTCAATGCATGTGTTAATAAATAAAAAAAATTCAAATTAAATAAAACTCATTTAATTTTAACGTATCTCGAGAATCCATTTAAACTTATTTATACTACTATATAAAAATGACTTGGGATTACACTCTTAGTAAATCTCGATCTTTCATGCATAAATCTTAAATTAATCTACAACGTTCATTCACGACTCTTCAAATTCTATCATTTATCATCTATATATATAAGATTCTTAAAAAAGAAGCAATAAATGTTTAATTAACTGATTTTTTTCTACCATTGTTTCAACTCGGAATACCTGATCTTGCTGTATAGTGTAATGTAGAGAACTGTTCGGCTTCCAATTAATGTAGATAAAAACTTCTGGAACACATGCATTAGTGTAATGAATGCATTAAAACTTCTCCCTGCAATTTAGTACTTTTTCTAAACGCTCTGTCCAATAAATGTAATATAAATATGAGTTTCTTTCTTGCTATCTGACCCAAATAACTAATAAATTTATTTAACGCTTCTCCACTCTCGATTTGCCTCCCCACTTTCTCATAAAATAAATCCGGTCTTACGTCTCTTCGTATCTTCAGCTAAGCATCTTCCTCTTCCTATTCCTGCTGAATCGGAGGTCACGCGAGAGTCGCTATTAAAGACCTTCTTCGCTCATTATTTATGTCAGATCAGACATCAGAGGCCACGAGAAAGCTCGCCGTGATTGTTCATTTCTTCCTTGGCTATCAAGTCAGTTCGCCTTCTTCCACGACATCGTTGGTTTCATGCCCTTCTCTTCCTCAATTGCTAGCCTGGATGCATTTCTTCTCTTCATAACACACTCATCTTTTAGAAATTAAATTATTCAAGTAATCTTTTTTTTTTCTTTTTTTTCTGGAAATTATTTGAGGCTTTCTTCTTCTTCTTCGTCTTTTTCGTAATAGAGAAAAAATATGAAAGAATCATTTCGAGTGTACCTGTTTCACTAGATAAGACAATAAAGATCATCTTCTGTTTATATGAAAAGTGATACTCTGGTAATTTGTAAAAAAACAAAAAACTCAATTCTTTATTTTCTTTATGATACTCAAGTTTGGGTTGCTACAGAAAGTGGTAGCTTGGAAGTAACATGTCCTCGCCAAGAAGAGAACACAAGTATCCGTCATTGTTGATGATCTGCTTTTATAGTACTGAAATACTATGTTTTCTAAAGCAGTAATTATTTTGTATTCTACTATCAACCTTTGAACAATGCTTGTTGCATTAGCAATCATTTTGAGAATGAAATTATATAATTTCTTACAACTTTTTTGCTGTTACAGTAAGACATATTACTTGTTTAAGAATCTACGACTAGCAACTGACATATTATGTATTCTTCTTCTTCGGCAATGTTTTGTTAAACAAATTTTAGTACTGAAAAAATGTAGAACACACAATTGGTTACTTTAACCTCTTTTTTGGATATCCGTGTGTATCTGATCTAAATTTATAGGCCCATTTGAATTCCATATTTATTGTTTGAACTCCAAATAAAGAAATGTGTATCTGTCGAAATATTATTTGTTGCTGCGTGGAGCTTCTTCAAGATTCACCAAAATTTATATAAAATAAAAATATTTTAATATATTTTTTTATACCTATTGATTATCATAATTTTAAACTACAAGAACTTTGAAGAAATGTCTGCTTTTGTGCTTATTTATTGCTTCTGAAAGTAGAGGAAACTTGAACGGCCATTTTAATTGCATAAGAAAGTTTTGACAACAATGCATTGCTAATCTCAATCTCACATGTGTTATCTTATATATTTAATTGTAAGCTCATTGTATTCTATATTCACGTCAACAACAACGGCATTACTAAACAAGGGAGGAAAGAGACGCTTTCTATTCCCGTTAAGCCTTTCATTTTATCTCCGAATACTTTTTAAGGTAAATCATCTATATTATCTATACTACTATATAAAACTGGCTTGGGATTCCACTCTTAATAAATCTTGATCGTTCATTTATAAATTCTAAATTATTCTATAACGTTCATTCATGACTCTTCAAATTTTATCATCTATCAAAAAAAGAGCAATAAATGCTTAATTAACTGATTTATTCTACTCGTGCAGATGTATTTAAGATCCAATTACATATTTAGTTCTTCTACAATACCCGGATTTCAACCTAGAGAAATAAATGTTTAATTAACTATTTTTTACTACCAGACGTTTGGATTTCAACCTAGAGCAATAAATGTTTAATTAACTATTTTTTTCTCCCTAGCGTTTCAGTTCAGGTCCTGCCATAGATTTTTTTTCTACTGAGCGTTTGGATTTCAACCTAGAGCAATAAATGTTTAATTAACTATTTCTTTCTACCCAGCGTTTCAGTTCAGATCCTGTCATAGCCGCCGGATTTCAACCCTAGATTTTTTCTCTTTAACATACATCTGACCGCTCGGCTTCCAAATCAGGAAGATTTTAATCGTTCCGATTTCTACCGCATTCGGGCGTTCCACCTTGACTGCATCACCTCGCCGTTACATTTCCGGATACCTCATCTTGCTGTAGTAATGTAGAGATCCGTCGGCTTCCAAATAATGTTGAGAAAGAACTTCTGCAACACATCTATACTACTATATAAGTGTGGCTTGGGAATCCACCCATAGCAAATCTGGATCGTTCATCTATAATTAAATTATAAATTAATCTACAAAGTTCATTATAAACAAGCACGCTATAAAATTAATGCTTTAATTAGCTTTCTTAAAGAAATGTTCATAGGTTCACTGCCCGTTCTGTCAATCCTATGATTAAACTGCTAAGGCTTATTTTTGTTTAGGATAGCTTTCTTATTGTTTTAAGAGCAGTTTTTTGTACTTAAATTTTTTACATAAAATGTTTGTGTTTTAAAGAGCTACTTTAGAAAGTAATAAAAAAACTGTCTCAAAAAAAATCTTTTCTCTTAATTCTATAGATTATTATGCTATCATGTAAGTTCAAAGCACGAGAAGCTGGCACAAATTTTAAAGTATGAGATTCTTGAAATCGGAATATGATAACCTTTTTTTTGTTTCTTAGTAAAAGCAATTTGTTATCGAACCTTCTATCTCATCATGGGGAAGTATATATATAATAGAAACCACATTTTCAATCATGGGGAAGTATATTGATGATGTATTTAATCTCGAGGTATTCACAATCATTTTCGACCTAACTCCAATTGTGGTTGTTCGTTTCTTCCATCAATCTATTCAATTTCACCTGCATAACCATTTTAAAATAGGCACTAAAGAGGGTTTCTTCTCATACTAAATTAATTTTAATGTTCCGTCCGTTTAATTTAACATATTTATGTAAAATTGTTCGTATTCAACATTTTAAAACTCCAATTGTGGTTGTTCGTTTCTTTCCTCTACCTCTTCAATTTCACGTGCAAAATTGTTTTAAAAGAAGTACTAAAGAGGGTTATTCGCCTTCTTCTACCTTATTCTTATCAAATTGAAATCACGACTTCAAAGCTATGACAGATTGCTGTGAGAAGTGATTATTTGAGGGGCGATTCTCATTTTTTTCTATTAATCAAAAGTTTGACTATATTTTTGTTTATTCCTTGAATGCAATTCATCGGCCACATAGAAACTGTCATCTATAAAAAAGGCGCAGGTTAGTGTAGTTGATAAGAGTTTTAATAGTTGTTGCCATTATTTTTTATTAGATCCTTATCTACATCATGACATACTCTCACTTTATAGACTTAAGGTAAAGAGAAAATAAATTCTCTTAAATTTATTATGTTAAATTTTTTATTTATTATTACTATTTAAAATTTATTAATGTGCAAATGAAAAAAGAACTTATAACTTTCAAAAAAATTAGACTAAAAAATTAATTAGTCTGTTTATTAACTAATAAACAAATTTGATACCAAGATTATTCATGAATAATAGAAAATTCATGTTATATAAAACTATTTATCTAATTTTATAAAACTTATTATAATGATTATAATTATTTATAATAATAAATTTTTAATCTTAATAATGATAATATAATTAAAATATTTTTAATATGACATTTTTTTTTTAAATATTTAGTCACGTGCATTTAATGGACGGGCATTTTTACTAGTCTTTTAAATAGTTCATATAGAGTGGACTATACAATCCATCCCTTGTGCCGCCAAGGTTTGAAAATCTATACTATTATATAAGTGTGGCTTGGGAATCCACCCATAGCAAATATGGATCGTTCATCTATAAATTATAAATTAATCTGCAACGTTCGTTATAAACACTTCATATCACTGAAAATTAAAAGCTCCATTACAACTTTTCATATACCAAATGCACGGCTAACAGTTAATCTATATATATACTATCTATTATAAAAGCTGCTTGGAATCCATTTTATTTCTTCTAAAATTATATTGTCCATTCATTGTATTATAAATAATTAATAAATTTAAAATATATATTTATATTAATTAATGTAAATTACTATTAATAACAAAAAAATGTATGCTGGAATTTTATTGCATTAGATTTAAACGGCTCTTCGGTTTATTTTATTGCATTAGACGTATACAATTAGTATTAAACCATTCATTTTATTGCATTAAATTTTTTATTACTTTTTATTATAATTATTCCTGTATTCTCTTAATTGCATTTAGTTAAGAGATTAGCAATTATAATTCACAAACGCCTCTTAAGATAATATGTCACATTAAATACTTTAAATTAATGAATTTGAATTAATTAATACATTTAAATGTGAATTTGAACTAATTAACAAATTTAAACATACTCTTATAAAATTTGAAACATGTTAAAAAGCTCTTAAGATAATTTGTCGCATTACATAATATTAATTAATATATTTAAATTCATTTAAGCAAATTAATGACCGATTAACCTTTGTTTTGTATTCTGGAATGACTTCGCACTCCGTTTTCTATTCGTGAATGATTTTGCCAATCTTTTTCTATTTTGAACTCTTCAACTTGTCCAACATTTGACAACCTTTGGTATTCCATATAAGGTGTATATAATGCTTCACAAATTATTATGTGCAAAGCTCCTCCATCCTCGTTGATGCTATATTCTCAACGAGTTCGAATAGTGATTACACCCCAGCTTTCATTGAGTGCAAGCAGTTATTTATGATAGTAACTGCTTGCGAGATTTCTTTTGAATTTTAGGTTCTTTGTTTCAACTTCAAGCTAGGTTCTTATTTCTTTTTCAATTTGATTTTGAGATCTTTGTTTTTTTTTTTTTCAAATTCTCTTTTTTTTTTTTTTTTTTTTTGTAATTTTGATTACCAGTTTTTCAATCTGATTTCAAATTGTGATAACTAGATTTTTGTTTGAATTTTGCAAAAAAAATTGGTTTAAATAATATTTTTCAATTTTATTATGCGTCAGCTTATTTATTCATAAACTAGGTGAAGCATCTTTCAAGAAGCCTCACCATCTTCATTGTCATTGATGCTATCATCTCAATGAGTTCAAATCACGATTACACCCCAGCTTTTGAGTGCAAATAGCCATCACACTCAAGGTTAGGATAATAGCTGCTTGAGAGATTTCTTTCAAATTTCAAGATCTTTCTTTCAACTTTCAAGGTTTTTTTTTTTTAATTACTTCTTTTTCAATTTGATTTTAAGAACTTTGTTTTAGTTTAAATTTTTTTATTTTTATTATCTCTTTTTCGATCTGATTTTAGGTTGTGATAAATAGATTTTTGTTTGAATTATTGCAAAAATTGTCTCATTTAAATAACATTAAACAAATATATTATGTTTCAGCTTCTTTATTCATAAACTCTATAAAGCATCTTTTCAATTTGATTTCACGTTGTGTGATAAAAATATTTTATTTGAATTATTACATATTTGTTTTTCATTTGAATAACATTTATCAACTATGTTATTTTTCAGTATAATTATTCATAAATTATGAGAGAAATTATTTTTGTTAAATCATAAAATCGAAGGAAATTAATAAACTAGGTGAAGCCTCTTTTTCAATCTGATATCACGTTATGTGATAAACAAATTTTTATTTAAATTACATTATATATTTCCTCATTTGAATAACATTATGTTTTTGTATAATCATTTATAATGGTGAAGAATTATTTTTATTAAGTCATAAAATAAGAGAAAATTCAATAAAAATTCACATAATTATTTTTAAAATTATGCTTAAAAAAGTTAATTTAAAATTTAAATATTAACTAAAATTTTATAAAAAAATTAAATTATGACTCCATAGGTCCTAACTCTTATTATATATATTTTTAGTGATGTAATTGAATAGAATATCAAAATTTTTAACCTTCAAATTGAATTCTACAAAAAAAAAATGTAGCTCAACTGGCATGTATATATAAATTTATATTCAAGGGACCAAACAAGAAGAAGCCACAGACAAAGCATCTTTAAAAGAAAGAGCAGGGGAGGCCGCATTTAAAAAAACCCTTGTTATGAAGCTGGGAAACGCCATCAAAGCCAAAAAAAGAAAAACAAAACACGCAGAACATCAAGAATAAAGAACTAGAGAAGAAAGAGGACTTCCCTGAGACGAAGCAGGCGACGAAGATCACACACACATCAGCGATTGCCAAGAAGGGAAAAAAACCCTAGCAGAGCGAACATCGCAGCTAAAATTTATTTTTATATGTTTTACATGTTTTCAATCTTACTGGGGATCAGATAACTTAAAGCTCGGTTTGAAATCTTTTAACTACTGTTTTCTTTAATATCCTTCTTATCCGGGTTATTGGTTTCTTTTTTAGAATATATTTTTCTAGCAAAAATAAGTTTTTTTTTATTATTTTAGTTATTTGCTATAATTGTTAAATTTGTTTTGATTTTTTTATTAGAATTCATTTCTTAATTATTATTTGCCTATGATTTAAGCAATGGAGATGTTCAACTCTAACAAAATGATGCACATATGTTATCATGATTTATTCATTATTATTAGCTTTTAGAATATATATTCTTATGATTTATTTAATTATATAATTTAATTTAATGATCAATTGTTTGTGTCGAATATTCTTTTTTTTTTTTACTCTAATTGATTTAATTGCCCTTGTGTAGAAAGTCTTATTCAACAAATACTTTTTTTTTTAAACTCAATAAATACTTGGTATAACAACAATTAGATTTTATTTTCAACAATCTTTACTTTTTTGTAATAATAATTGTAAATTTTATATTTTTAAATTTTCTTATTTGTATGCAACATCAATTTGACCCAAGCTTATTATTCATGTTTTTATGTCATGACCTCTACATTAACTCTTATCACTTACTATGTGGATTGTTATTTTTATACACAATTTTATTAATTATGCATGTTAGTTTATCTAATTACAAAATTTAATTAGCTTGTTAGCTCTTAATTACAAATGTCCAATATCTAAAATATTCACAATACAATTTTCATAGATTGTTTCTTAGATGCTTAACTTCATCCATGACTTCGACTTCTATGAATCGTTTTTTATAGATTGCTTCTTAAATAAATGGAGAATAAACAACATGATAAACTGATGACCATAAGTTTTGATTTTTTGTATTTCAATTCAACTTCCTTATCATATTCATTTATATTTCACTTCAATTCAATTCTTTCAATCTAGATAGTGCATAAGAAATTAGAAATGTCAAAGCTCAATAAAAAGTAGAATAAAAATATATTTATCATATTATCATTTAGTTATATATTTTTATATTTTTGTAAGTAGCCTTTTTGGTCTCTTATATCTTTATTTTTACTTATTTCTCATCATTAAAAAAAATTATTTGTTTGTTTTATTTGCTTCTTTTATGGCATGACTACATTAATCTATATTCATTTTAGCTTTGGATTCACCAATAGCCATCCGATTGACTCAAGCTTAATTTGGGCTAGCATTATGGAGCTAAGGCAATGTTATAATAGGCTTAATTTGGTTTGTAGACCAATGGGTTAGTTAATTGAATCTAATTAATTGAGTTTAGTTCAAAGCTTTGAGTTTCCTTGGACTAACCCAATTAGATTGGGCTGGTCATGGTCAATTTCTAAGGGTCTTAAACTTCAATACTAAACCAATAGTCAATCTTAAATTAATGAGCTCTTCTCAATGGCTAACTGCATGGGAGCTTAGTGCATTCAATTAGGTTAAATGTTCAACCCAAGTTGACCAAGCTCAGATGGGCTATATATAATTGACACTAACCAACTAGGGAATTAGGTCCCTTTGCTAGGTGGAGTCACATAGGACTAAGTCCATATCAAATAAGCTCATAGGTCAAGCATATTTGACCTCGAGGAGGTGTCGTTACACTAGGTTTGATCCATAAAATATTAACAAATTTGGCCTCTTAATTCCATCATATTTTTCAAAACTTAAAAATAAGCTCTAAGTTTTTAGTTATCAAGACACACATCCTATTGTAAATTCACATCACAATAGATTCATTAAGTGACATGTGCTTCCTATAAATGAGTTTTTAGTTAGTAAAAAACACAATTAAAAAAAGGAATATTCTTATAATCATACAATATATGCCCCTTAATGAACTTATTTGGCTGCACATTGTAAGGGTGTCAATTTCGGGTCATGGGTCAAACCTAAAATTGACTCGGCATTATTCCGGTCAACCTGAACCCAAATCATTTTTTAAAACACGTCGATTTTCCGGACACGAACTTGACTCGCTTCGATTTCGGGTCAACCTGACACATCCTGAATGACCCGGTGCCAACAAAAAAATGCTAGTTTTCGGGTCAAAAAACGAGTCAATCTTGGGTTGTCGGGTCAAAACGGGTTTTCAAGTAAAAAACGTATCAGTTTTGAGTCAAAGGATCAACCCGAACCTAACCGGATTTTTGAAATAGGTTGAATTCTTGAATCCAAATATGGCCCATTTCCGATTGGGTTGATTTTAACCCAAAATTTTCGAGTCGGATTCGAGTCGAATTTTTGGGTCGTGTCAAATATTGACACCCAAACAAATTTGTATATTGGTTCTTTTTTTTTTCAAATAAAAAACATAAAAAAAATACTTATCTTGATAATTATTCACCTATCACATAAATTTAAAAAAGTCAATATTATCCCATGAAAGTCAACATTATTCCAGGCTGCATGTTGTTAGACGATACAAACATATAAGAAAATCATGCAGTGACGACAATGGGGCTGCTCACCACCCGTTTGCCCGATACCCAATTGAGCCTGCCTTCCAACACATCATCCTTCTGCAACTGGCCCTTCCCCGTCAAACTCAACTCCACTGTGAAGTTTTTCTCCTCGCCAACGTTCGAAAACTGGAGCGTCTCCGGGCTAACCACCACCTTCACACCACTTGGCTCTACCACACTTGCTTTGTAGATAGAGCTCGCCTCACCAACATTCTTCACCGTTCTCTGCACACTCTTCTTTTGTGCTCCTACCGACCCCATTGACACCTGAATCGACGGGTAGTTCAACTGCTCTGCACCCATCTTTTTCCCACTGCAAGTCACATATTTCTTCACAATAAGTTCGACAAACCCGCTCATGTACCCTTTCAAGCTACAGAGGTAAGGAATATAGTCATCTGTGTTTGTGATATCATAAACAAGTCCTGGATCATTAGCCGCGGTTGGGTTTATGTGTCCCGCACCAACTGCAAAGATGTCAGCGCGATCGCGTGTGTTTGATGCATCATCGATAATTGGCCCTCCGTTGCGGTCTACGATATAAGTTGTAGTCATGATCGCTGACTTGATTGCTGCTGGTGACCAATTAGGGTGTAACTCTTTCAACAGAGCTGCGACACCAGATACATGCGGTGCCGCCATGGAGGTGCCTTTCTCCATGGTGAAGTTCTTCATGCTTTTGAATACATCGTAAGCCAAGCCCTTCCCAACCTCGAAGGGCCACGCTGAAAGTATGTTCACTCCGGGTGCAATGACATCAGGCTTCAAAATGCCACCGTTTAGTAGACTTGGCCCCCTCGATGAGAAGCTGGCGACGGTCGGCGATGGCCGGATTCCATACTCGGTACCCTTAAACGTTATCGTCCCAGTGGCATTTTGGTTGGTCTTGAGATAATTCAAGATTTTAATGGCGTCATTGTAAGAGACCTGGATGGCGGGAATAACATAAGGATCTGCATTTATAGTATACGCATTCCAACGCTGGTTCATGACGACAATGCCAGCACCGCCGGCGGCCTTCACGATCTTGGCCTTCTCAATATTATCATTATGCCCGACCCCGCACAGAACAATTTTCCCAACCACATCAAAGCCCGCCATCGATCCTTTCTGGCACGCCAACGTCTCCTCGGTGTTTTTCACTCCAGGATATACAAACGGGAGGTCCACCGCCGTCGAAGGGTCCGGCTGGTAAGCTGACATGCCCACGAACTTCATGCCATTGTCGAGCCTCAGCACTGCCGTGACACGGCGGTCTATGTTAGCGGCACCCACGTGGAGGATCCAGGGAACGTCGCTGTTGACGCTGCTTTTTGCAGGGCCGTCATTGGCGGCGGAGTTGATGGTAAGGATGCCACGTGTCAGTGCTGCGAAGGATCCCTTGACGATGCTATTTCTGTAATAAGCATCATTATCGCCGCCAATGGATATCTGGATCAAGTCAACGCCGTCCAGGATGGCCTGGTCAAAGCCCTTGATTATGTTGCTGTCACTGCAGGAGCTTGGGGTGCAGACCCTATAGGAGGCTATGTGGGCCCTTGGAGCCATACCGGAGGCGGTGCCGCGGGCTTGGCCAAGGACACTAGCATCTTGGACAGGCGTGCCGGCGGCGATGCCAGCAACGTGGGTCCCATGGCCGATGTCGTCGATGGGGGTTTTCTTGCCTCCACTGAGAAAGACCTCGGCGCCGATGAGTTTGTTGGTGCAGGAGAAGCCGGCAGGCAGGTTGCAACGGCCGCGCCACTTTAGGGGTGGCGCAGGCAGGTCAGGGTCGGCGATAAAGGACGGGTGGTCGGGAGTGATACCGCTGTCGAGGACGCCGATGATAATGCCTTCGCCTCTGTCGGATTGTTGCCAGAGGCTGTTGTATTGGTCGAGGCCGAGGAGGGTGGGCGTGTGGGTGGTGTGTAGGCGGAGGGGTTTGTCGATGTGGGCGTAAAGGAAGCCGGGGATGGACTCCATGAACCTGACTTCGTCTGGAGTGAGGCGGGCGGCGAAGCCGGACATGGCGACGGAATACGTGTAGACCATGCGGGGTTCGCCGGAGTCGAGGGTGGCGTTAGGGAGGAAAGAATGGTACCAGCTTTCACGGTCGATGTGGGAGAGGAGTTCAGTGGGGCCATTCGGGTGCTGGACGTGGACGATATAGACTCTGGTTTGGTTCGTTGAGGTTATGGGGAGCAGGGGAAGCGACAGGGTCATATGTGTCTGGTGTAGGAAGCACAGGAGGAGAATGGGAAGAATAATATCGAAAGTGCTTTTCGCCATTAGGGAGCAGGGGGGAGCTTGGTGACGATTACAACCCTAAGGGAGTGCATAAAATAGATTGAAGAAGGTTGCATGATTGGACTGCAACTGTAGGGATCCTAGATTAACAAGAGAGCAACGGAGATGCTTAGCCGGGGAGATCGCAGCGAGAGACATCAATTGTGATGCTGGAAGAAGATCCAATGAACCGACTGTTATTAAAATAATATAGAATTCCTTACATGAACCTGATCAGATTGTTAAGGCAATTATTGTAAAAATAAAAAAACCGGAGATCCCAACTGTAGCTACTCTAGGTGGCCTCCAGTCCAAGAGTCACAGTTCTGCTCCTCTTGTCAAGACCAATGACAACAGGTGATGTGGGAAGGGCAATGTAGGTGGCTGCAGACTACTACGTGCATGTAAGGGGTAATAGACCATTGCAGTTATGGATAATAACAAAAGATGTTCCCTTTTTTTTTCAATGCTATTTATGTAAATAGGAAATATTATATGTTAAATACATAAAATAAAGTTGTGTTGCATAAATGAGAATGCTCAGGTGGATGAGTGGCTTTGATCTTAGAGATAGATACAAAATGAGCATATATGAGTTGCTCCAGTGGCAGCCTTCCGATGAACCGGTTAGAAGAGTAGATTTGTTGGATTTGACTTATGATAAGAAAAATAAATGTAGACCTAAAAAGAGTTAGTTGGAAAATATTATAAATAACCTTTCTTAAAAAAAAAAATAGAAATAACCTTTTTTATTACATTTAAATAAGAATTTGACAATTAATATGACACAACGGAGAATAAAATTTTATGTAGCCAACCCCAACCCAAGTATTGGGATAAAGATTTGATGTTATTATTATTGTATTTGCAATGGCCAACTTTTGCAGCTGGTCGCAAAAAATATATTGTAAATGGAAATTTGTGATTATTTTTTTGTCGCAAATATGCCTAATGTCTTCATAATACAATTAGTTGAAATAAAATTATTATGGATTGCTTAAGCCATCACAAATGATGTAACGGATTTTTTTTATATATACCTCACTTATCTTAAATTTGATTTTGAGTCGTGGTTGTAGGAGCATGAAAGAGGTTTGTTTGTAATAATGTATTGTATTTTTATTAATAAAGGCATAATCGATCGCTTTAATGGCCTAAATTGCACACGCACAAGCGTTAGATTAGTGTTTACAATGCAATTGCACTTTATATGAGGGCCTCCATTATATAATAATAATTATTACAATTTTATTATGTATGTGTAATGCTTATTATTATTATTGACTTTTTTTAATGCATGTGTGAACTCCTCACAAATTTTTAACTTCTCATAAGCATAGATTTTCTCCTCACATCACAACTCTAATAACATGTGAAACCCTTAATTAATAATTTAAATATATATGAAATAAGTGATGGTTAAGAACTCTTTTATATGCAAACGTACAAGATGCCCTACATTCATTTTTCATGAAGTCCCTTCTGTCTTCTGATGTTATTATTACAATCATTTGATTTGAGTTGTAGAACATATGTGAAGATCAATAATATTTCTTCATTAAAGTGAGTAGATCATGGGATAAATGTCAATGAAATTTGTGAGTTGACATAAATCCTTTGTTTTAGTATTACCAACCTTTTGAATCATAACATTATTTAGGATTCATATAGTATATGAAAATTTTCAAATGAAACTGCCTATAATAGCTTTTGGACCATACAACTAGTCGTTGATGCTCAGTAATTGTCATAGTGACTTAAATTTTTTATTTGATTGACTTGCACAACTTGTCAATGTTCAATTGATGATGGGCAACATTAATGTTGACTTATGGTATTGCGCACAGTCATGGATGAAGTGAATACATCATTATTCAATTAAAGTCAATGAGTTGAATTTGTTGCTCTGAATTGAAAGAATCATATTGTTGACCTTCGTATAGTATCCAAAGGAAACAAAAAAAAAAAAAAACGAAATGATACCTCTGTTCCGTTGAATCCCGGACATCCCGCAAACCTCGGACTCGACGAATCCGCAAATCCCGCTCCGTACCTCGTATCCGTCGAAGGTACCCGCAAATCCTACCGAAGTCTCGCCGAGACACTGTGCAGCAGCGCCGTTCTGGGATTTCTGCAAAAATCTCGCGACAGCTCTCCGATCTCTTTCCCTTCACGCCTATAAAACGAGAACAAAGCTCTCGTTACTGGATCAGCACTTCCGATCCAACCCCAGCTCCCAATCTCCTTCCCCATCGCAGAGCTCCCGTCGTTGCTTCCCTCCGATCTTCACTACCCGAAGACGATCGGAAGCCCCAACCTCCACGCCTCCTCCGACCGATCTCCCATCCAAACTAGCCCAGACCGACCGAGCTCTCACCCCACGCGATTTCCGGTTTCTTCCGGTCCCGAGAGAGAGAGAGAGAGGGAGAGAGAGAGAGAGAGAGAGAGAAGGAGCTCTCTTACCTTCCGATTCCAAGTAGCCGACGAGACCCCTTCTCCTCCCTTCGTGGTCGTTCGACTTCACCTACACCGACGACTTCCCCTTCCTGTAGGATCGGAAGTCACGACCTTTTGATCGGACGGGAGTTCACCCGCCAGCGATGAAGGTAACTCTCTCCCTCACACATGCTCGTTCGGCCAAAATCCCGTAGACCCGCTGAACCGAGAAGGGAGGAAAGGGAGAGAGGTTATGTAATTTTTGATTAAAATTAATGTTGATTAATTTTAATTAAAATTACTAATAATTATTAATTAATTTTAATTAGTTTTAATAAAAAAATTTATTTTTAATTAATTGTAATTAATTCTAATTAACTGAAATTATTAAATTAATTATAATTATAGAAATTAATTATAATTAATTTTAAGAAATTAATTATAATGAATTTTAATTAATTATAATTAATCTTAATTATAGTTAATATTAATTAATTATGATTAATTAGTATTTTTTTTATTAAATTTTGATTAACGTTAATTATTTATAATTAATTAAATTTATTTATAATTAATTATCTTAATTAATTATAATGACTTTTAATTAATTATAAAATAAAGAGAAGTAAATGCTTCTCTCCCTCGATCCACAAGCCGCCGCCGATCCGCGCCGACGACTGCCAAAGGTATAATTTTTGAAACTTAGTCTCTCTCTTACCTCGACCTGCGTGTCGAGTCGGTGGCCTGCCCATGCACGCTTTTCTCTAGCGTGGTGGGAGGGGCGACTGGCGCGACACCTACGACGAGGTAGGCGAGTGACTCATCGATCCGTGTGCCAACCCCGACGACACTTGCAAAGGTATAAGCTCCTAAACTCTAAGCTCTGAGAACCATTCCCGGCGCTTGCAACGCGGCGAACGACCAACTCATGCACGCTTTTCTCTAGCGTGGTGAGAAGGGAATTCGTTGCGATGCTTGCGACGGGACGGGTAATCAAAACCCTATTTTCGGTGTTAGCGGCGGACCGGAAAACCAACTCATGCACGCTTTTCTCTAGCGTGGTGGGAAGGGAACCCGGTGCGACGCCCACAACGAGACGGGGTAAAATATAAAATTGCTTAATTTAAACCGGTGCCCGCAACCCATGCACGCCTTTCTCTGGCGTGGTGGGGAATAAAAGAAATTACGGCCGCGGTGTCCTCTTTTGAGGGCACCTACCGTGCACGCTTTTCTCTAGCGTGGCGGGAGGCCCAGTTTTTCCGTAGTTTTCCCCTAAACGGGGGAGACGCCGGAAGGCTGCCGAAATTTCGAGTGAATGCAACGCTACACTTGGACCTCATTTGAACTCAAAAGAACAATGGTGGACTTGGACTTGATTGCACTCGAATGACATGCAAGAACGACAGTGGAACTTGAACTCTTGCAAAGGACTTGATTTGAACTCAAGTGAACTTACAATTTGAACAACTTGTACTCTCATTTGAACTTCAACAAAGACTCAAATTTGACTTGGATTTGAGCTTGTTACTTGAATCCGAACAAGGACAAGAACTTGAACCAAACAAGATTACAGAGGACTTTGACATCAAATTCAAACTCAAATGTGACATGAACTACAAGAGACTTAATCAAAATGAGCTTAAATTTGAATCAAATGGTGAAACTTGTAAGCTTGAACTTGTGTTTTGAACACGATCTTGAACTCAAATGACTAAGATCAAAGTGAACTCAAACTTATGGATATGAAACTTGAGCTTATTATTTGAATTCGGGCTTGGACTCTACAAGACAACAAGGACTACACTCGAACTTGATTTGAACTTGAACAAAATTTGGACAGTACAAAACCATGATTGAACTTGGACTCAAGTTTAAACAACAAGAAGCTTGAACTTGAAAGTGATACAAGGGAGCTTGAACCATTTGGACTCAAACTCAAATGAATAGAAGATTCATATTGAAGCAACTCGGAGCATTCAATCAAATCGATCTGCAAACAATAATGATATGTTCTCTACAAGTGTGATAGGTCCCCTTGAGGCGGTGAACACACATTCAACATCAGATGGCTCACAGACTAATATATTAAATTGTTCTGTAAGTAACAATCACATCACAACATACAATGATTATGGGGATACTCTCACAGTCAATGCCAATCAAGTATCCAATGAATACACGAATTTCCTACAATCAAGAGAGTTGACAAGTGACATGTGATGAATCCAAGCACGCAAAGCATACAAGAGGCATAAGCAAATACATCAACCCCTTGCGAGCAGAAGGAATTAACATGGAATAAATGCAAAGGCCCCTGAAGAGTGTAGAAATTTATGCGACTTGTTATTCGTATACAAATACTATATACCTGCTATATGAACAAAATACCTATACACCTACAAGTTATCATAATAAAAGATGGTGAATGTTACTATCAACTACTACTCCAAAAGATCTGCAATGCATACATTCTCTTTACAAATACGGATGTATGTATAATATATCATATATGGGTAGATGCAAAAAGACTTCAGTAAATGCAGTATCCTGAAGTCAATTTCAATCTATGAAGGAATACATCTACCTACCAAGATGCAGCAGTAGTGGATGTATTGAAAAGACCAAAAATCACAACAAAATGCCTGAAGAATATGACAAGTACGAGCTCATACGATCATAAGGCAGGAGATTAGTTAGTGCACTACAACCCATCTGCAAAAATCAACAAATAGTGCACGACAGTCTACCTGTACAAAGCAGCGAACAACTCTATTCAAAAGCTGCTACGCCACCGGATCTACAACATTCGTACAAGCAGACAGAAGGCGTCTATTCCAAAAATACCCCCGCACAAGTGCACTGTAGTTTGTATACACATAGGTACACTAAAAGGGGTAAAAGCAATCTTAACCCGCAAGGGCCCCGGCGAGCGTGTTATTGGTACACACGTGACGTCTAGGGATGCTGCGCGGGCTGACTAGTGAATTCTTGTTCGAACCCGATCCTCCTATATGGATCAATAAGAGTCGACAAGGTTCGAACCAACAAATAAATATGTGGCCGTGACGACCAGAATATTTATTTTAATACATTCATATTAAGGCCTTCAATGTCTAAAATCAAAAGAATTCACTTTCAAGGGTATAAAGCCTACGAAACCCGATCCTCTGTCGACAGCCCGACAGAGTTGACAAGGTTCAATCCATAAAAAAGAATGACCCCAAACACCCCGATGATGACCGTGTTGAATGCAGATCTCAACCGGAGGGGTTCCCCAAATATTTTCAAATATCTCCCAAATATCCAAAGTTTTATTTCAAATATTCCATAGCTCCACCTAAAATACCCATAAAAAAATCCAAAAATCCAAAGCTCCACAAAAATCCCAAAAATATTTAAAATTGAAATAAATCCATTAACGCAGTTAAAGCAAAATCCATCCGCCCTCCGCAACAGTTTGCCGAGACGGACAAATTCAAATAAACTCTAGCTCACAAAGAGCCAAATGCCTAGTCGAAAATATCACTAGGATCCATTCTCAAACAATCTCTTGCCAGTAAGGACGTGGTACGTGTCCTCTAACCGGCAGTTTCGCCGCCAAATGGCACTGCAGGTAAACGGTTATGACCCGGGGCCCTCTGAACCGAGTGGTTTTGCCGCCAAATGGCACCACAGATAGCGGTTATGGCCAGAGCCAATACGCTCCTTAATGGCGTTAAATCCTTGAGATATGAATCAATAAGATATGATCGATATGGCACAAAGCCCTCTGTTAGCTAAGGTGGATTCAAATTTGTCCCCTTAGACAAACATTCACCCCAGGTCTACAAGGTCCCCTTGGACGAAGCAACCCATGGCTGCCGACAAGGATCCTTCTGTCAGGTTGGTCGACTACCTCCTCTGACTAAGTAGACCAGGGACCACGATGGCCCGGGACGACGGAACCATGGGATCTTGTATCTGATCGATGACTAGCCTTAATCGAAGGGGGGGTATTTGTTGACCCCTATACCTCAAACCACGCGATAAAGGACCCCAATTGGTGAATAAAATATTATGCGCCTTAGTACCACATGTCACTTAAAGGGTCAAATGACCTCCGAATGCTAAACGTACGACATCGTTACGATCAGGACTTCGAACTCTGCTGGGTTAATGCCCCTCGCAATTGAATCAGATAAGATCGGTCAAAAGAGACGATTGACACCCAAAATTAAAGCGCGAGACTGATCAAACGATCCCAGATCGATAAATAGACTTATTGCTGCTACTATATGCCAGATAACACGTATACTCTACGTATCTGATCGATGACTAGCCTTAATCAAAAGTTCTCTCTCGTGATCGAGAGGGGTAATTAACTATAGGGGCTTGCGCCTATATGAAACCAGAACTCAGATCATAAAGTCCTCACAAAATGAGGGCGAAATCTCTGGGTAGTGTCTTATCTACAAACCCATCTGCCTTCCAAAATTTACCTCGGAACTTAGTTCGTTAAAACTCCCTCGCCGAATAAGAAAAGCAAGCGAAGGCCGAGGCCGAATTTTTGGAGCCCACAGATTTCTGGCGACTCCGCTGGGGTTTGGTTTTTCTTTCCATCTTTGGCTAGTCGTCTCAGTTCTATAGTAGCTGTCATATCAACTCGTGCTCAAGATTTTGAGCCTTTCAAAATGATCATTCAATAAATTCATTTGGCATTCAGCAGTATTTTAAATTTATTTTTATTGCTTGCTTATGCTAATCATTATTGGTCTATTTTTATTTTAGTGTTATGTACAAGTCTCTGCATTTTGAAAGTGCGGGGTGATGTATCAGATTCTGATTACTAACCCTTGCCTTTCATTTATGCAGATGGATCTACAGAACACGCCGATGACTGTCCAACTGGGACAAGGAGCCAGGATTCAGCTGGCGAATGCTATTATTGAGACCGGAAGCACTGGAGCTACCATCCAATTTGGTAGTGTTGATTTTCCTGCAGTTGTTGCAAGGACTGCCGTCATTCCTGTGAATGGAAGGAATGCTGAACGGCCTGCCAGGAAGCCCCATTCTACTGAAGGTGTCACCCGTCGTGTGCATCTGCCAGCACAACAATTTATTACTAAAAATACTCGTGATAGAGTTTCTGTATTCGAGAGGTTATCACAGCCTGAGGCCTTAACCACCAGAAGAATTGTGAATGGTGGAAGAGTTTCTGTGGTGACTACAAACACCACACCCCTGTCGACCAGGTTATCTGCACCTGGGAAATACGATGCTGAGGCCTCCTCATCTGGAGGAAGGCCTACAAGGAGGCAAAGAAGGAAGATGAATGCTGAACTTCGAGCTCAGCAACAACAACTCCCTGTTCACCCTTCCAACCTGTCGGCCCAAGAGCCTGAAGTCAATGTTCCCACCAGGAACAAATTTTCTGATCTAAAATGGGTCAAAAGAAATAGCTCTACTGGGAAGCTAAAAAAGTCTTTTTGGGAGCAACGGCCTGAAGCCCCAGCCCCTCCTAGGAGAAGTGAACCTGAGACCCTGTCAGCTCGAGTGTATCGAGTCTTGAAGACTGTAAAGGAGAAGGGTCTGAAGAAAAAGAAGTTCCAACAGCCTTTAGTGATAGAGGCTAGAAGAACCCCGCCAAGAGAACGTCTATCTGCTGTGGCGGAAAGAAGAGAAAGAAGATATGTCCCACACGGTGAACATCGGGGTGTGACACCTGAACCATATGTTCAGGGATCCACTGCTGAAAGGTCTCGGTGGAAAGGAAAACAAGTCTGGAGGCCAAAGCCTCGAAGAAATGAAAAGGAAGATAGAAGAGAAAGGAGGATTGATCTGGGCATGACATCCGGTGAGGCTTCCCGGAGATCCGCCCCCATCTACAAACAACGTCAGAAGTGGGCCCCGAAAAGGACCCATAATGACACTTCTCCAGACGGTAGACACCTTGGAGAATCCTCCAGGAGATCCCGTCGCTCTCCATCCCCTCCAAAGGAAGAGACTAACTTCGATCGCAGTCCACTGGTTGAAGAAGTACCTGTGCCTAATCAGGAGCCGGAAATCCAGTGGCGGCGCCGCTCGGAGATCCGAATACTAGAAAAAGAAGAAAATATGGAAGGGGTAGAAAACATTGAAGAAGAGAAATTCCTTGAAGAGGACGAAAACATACAAGAATATCTCGAAGGGGAAGAAAACATTGATGAATTTCTAGATGAAAATTTAGAAGAATAAATTCAAGAAACAAATAATACTCTGGACATGGAAGTTGTCTATATGGTGAGACACATCAATGTTAATGAGGAAACCTATTTTGATGAGGGTGAAGATGAAGACGATCAACAACCCCCGATTAGGCGAGTTTATCACCGTCGTCGTGAAGCTGGGTCCACCACTGGCAGAGGTGGTCACTCCCAAGCAGAAGAAGAAGGAGAAGAAGTCGAGGAGAATCCCTTCGCTGATGAGAATATCACGCTTGCAGACATGCAGAGACATATGAAGCGACAGATGAGAGCCAAAGATAGAGAAATCTCTCAGTTAAATGAGAAAATGACTGAGATGATGGCTCAGATGGGGGCAATGATGCAAATGATGCAGAGAACTGTTGCTGTTGGTGCCATGCCCAATCCTCCTCCGGATCCTCCAAACTTTCAAATGCCTCAAGTCTCAGGAGTACGGGGCACTCCTGATGATGGTCACGAGGCTCATAATGTGATCCGTCAGCCCACTCCACAAAATGTTGCAAGTACTTCTGAACCTGTGACCGCTGCACAATTGGAAGGGATTATCACAGAAAGGATCAAGGCTATCATAGCTGTTGATCAGGCAGAGAAACTAGTGGGCAAAGGTCGTCCGTATCCTGCTGAATACGACCAAGTACCATACCCGAAAGGGTATTCGGTTCCAAAGTTCAACACTTTCAATGGTAATAACAACCCCAGACAGCATCTGGCACAGTTTAAAGCCACCTGTGGGAATACAGGAGGAAATGATGCCCTACTCTTCCGACAATTCGTCAGCAGTTTGACAGCAACTGCTTTCGAATGGTATGCTGAACTACCGAATAATTCTGTGAAGACCTTCGCAGAATTAGAAAATATGTTCGTGAAGAGATTCGCCAGTGCAACAGAGAAGATCACGATCGCTGACCTCGCTCTGGATAAGAGAAAAAGAGAAGAATCAGTGACTAAATATATCACTCGCTAGCGAAATTTGAGCATGAAATGTGAGCAGCAGTTAGAAGAAGAGCATGCCGTACAGTTGTTAATGGGCAACATTGATGACAAGATGCAACCCTTCCTGTGCATGGCTACAATCAACACATTTCAAGACTTACTCGACAGAGTGGCCAAATTTGAGAAACTAAATTTGTCCAAATTAGAAAATCATGCTGATAAGCCCAAGAAGGCCAAGGCCCCGGGTGCTAGAAGGGGTGATGCCGACTCTACATTCTTCTCAAGAGCTGATAGAGAAAAACAGGTGATTTATAATGTAGACAAGGGCAAGCAGCCGATGCAATATCAAGAAAAGCCCAAACAGGCCTACAACCCCAACCCCCAGCCAAAGTTGATATTAGGGGGAAATGATAAGCCACGGACTTATCAAGCTGGAGGCCAGAGACAAGCAATAGGAACTGGTGATAGAACGTTCCAATCACTCAAAGATAAAATGAATAAAGAATATTCATTCAAGAGGGAGAGTGTCGCCAAATTATTTCGACAAGTGTTAAAATCAGGTTTAGAACTGCCTGAATGCAAGAGACCCGAAGAGTCGAAGCACACTGGTGACCCAAATTATTGTAATATTTCAAACTGCTCCAGTATCGTCCAGGCCGATCTGGGATCGTCCTGGGACGATCAGTGGAATTCAGCTCCAGATTTTGCCCAGAAATTGCTCTAAGGGTTTTCCTGTAGGGATCGTCCAGGCCGATCGAGGCATCGTCCCGGGACGATCAGTGGATGGCACAAGTCAGTGAATGGAGGTTTTTATCGCCTATGAATAGTAAACATCGTCCTGAAAAATCGTCCCTGGACGATGGTATTTTGGTCTGATCGTCCAGGCCGATCTGGACGATCGGCCGGGCCGATCTGTGTATTATAAAGCTGATTTCAGGTCATTTGAAGAGAGAGAAAATAAAAAAATAAATATCTGATTTTCAGCTCTGAGGAGAGAGAAAAAGAACATTTTGGAAAAGTTGATTTCGGGAAGACGCGGAGCCGTTTTCGAGCGAAGTGACTGTTGAGGATTTTGCTGTGCTCGAGGTAAGGCACAATCCGTCTTTCTCAATTTTCAGTTCCGTCGCGGTTGGCGGTATTTTTCTGTCCGGATTTAGTTTTCGTTACGGTTTTTCGTCCGTATCTTTTGATTGGTTCAGTTTTTACCGCGTAAGTTTCTGTATATCGTTGCCGTGCCGGGTGTGCACGTTTTGACTATATTTTGAAGATTTTCGTCCGGGTGTTTTTGATTCGACTGTGTTTTTAGTCGACCGGAATTTTCTGTGAAATCGTAAATTCTCTGTGCAGTAGAATAAATGTTCTGGAATGTGATTATCTATATTCTGTGCGAATTCGGTAAATTTTCTTTGCAGGAATTTTTGTGTAAATTCTGTATACTGCCGTTGTGCTGCCCGATTTTTGGGTAATTTCTGAAATGTCCGAATTTCTTCTGATTTGAAATGCTATGTGTATAAGCTATAAAAAGGGAGTTATAAGGGGCATGAATCCTATGAGATTCAGTTAGTGAAACGGGAAATTCTGAAATGAGCTCAATATACATTTTGATATCTGTTTCGTTCCGGATCCGATGAATTTTGTTTTGGTGCTATAAGCACATCTGTTTTGGTGCCGTGAGCACAAAGGGAGACATAAGGGGCCTGGATCCTGTGAGATTCAGTTAGTGTCTGGGAAGGGAGGCATAAGGGGCCGGAATCCGTAGAGATTCCGTCAGTGTCAGGGCATTTAGCTATGTGTATCTGTTTTGTTTTCTATATCTGTTCTGTTCTGTACGAAATTGTGATTCTGATACGATATGCTCCGTACAATTCTGATTTCTGAATTCTGATTCTGATTCTGTTGATTTGTTCTGATATGATCTGTACGATTCCGATTCTGATTTGATATCTGTCCGTATAAGTTTTGATTTCCGATTCTGTTCTGATTTCTGATCTGATTTCTGTCTGATGAGTTTGGTTTTGGTTTCTGAGAATTTAGATTGGTGGTTTGTTGCTTTGCTGAGCTGTTGAGCTCACCCTTGCTTTCTGGTGGTTTTCAGGTTCTGGGAAGGGCAAGGAGGTCCAGGATTAGTTTCAGAGTCTGATCCGATTTGGTACTTTTGTACTTTTGATTTTTGTACAGTCATGGCTTTTCTGTTCTGTCTTTCTTTCTGTTAAAAGCCATGTACTGTTCTGTAGATGATTATTTTGAGGAAATGAATAGATAGATGTTTTGTTCCGCTGCATTTGATGTTTTAGTAGCTCTGTTGTTCTGTGTTTTTCTATTGAGTTAAGAATTTGGAAGATCAGTTCAGTAACCTAATCCAAAGCCAGATCCTGGATAAGCAAGTAAGTGTGCGCTCGCCGCGATCCGGCTCGGGCGGGATCCGTCCCCGTCGGGTCGGGTCGTGACAAGCTTTTGTGGTATCAGAGCACTGGTTTTGGAAACAGGTTGGATTGTAAAACAGAGCTTTAGGAAGTGATCAATAAGTCTGTCTGGGAGGTAGTTTTGGGTCGTTTGGCTTTTTATTGTGTTGTTTTTGTGTTGTTTTTGTGATAGTTTTCCGGATTTTCTGGATTTTTCTGTATGGATCAGCCAGACCCAGACATGACAGACGGTCAGAGTGATGATCAGGCAGCACCAGTGGGGAGTACAGCCCCAGTGGTCGGTGCTGATACGCTTTCACAGTTTGCGTCACTTGTTGCTCAGATGATGAGCGAGACTCAGAGCAGAGCGTCTACTGTTAGATCTGAGGACATTGATCGACACCTGCAGTTATTTTTGAGGTTGAAGCCTCCGAGGTTTGAGGGCGCTGTTGAGCCCAGAGCTGCTGAGGAGTGGCTGAGGAGATTAGAGAAGACTTTTGACGGGATGCAGTGTCCTGCAGACAGGAAGGTTCCGTTGGCTGTTTTTCTGTTAGATGGAGAGGCTGAGCACTGGTGGGATGGCCAGCAGGCAGCCAGATTTCAGGGTAGATTGAACTCTTTGATCACTTGGGAAGAGTTCACTGAAGTGTTCAGAGACTGGTTTGTTCCCCCTTCTGCACGACAGCAGATGCAGGAGAGTTTTCTGAGGCTGGTTCAGGGGAGCAAGACGGTGATGCAGTACGAGGCTGAGTTTACTGCATTAGCCAGGTACGCTCCGCAGCTGGTTAGCACGTCTGCTGAGAGGTGCTATAGATTTCTGAGAGGCTTACGAGACACTTTGAGGCAGCCTTTGATACCGTTCCGGATTTCTGATTTCTCTGAGCTTGTGGAGCGAGCTCGTCTGATTGAGAACGACATGACGACTACTCAGCAGCGGTGGTCTGCGAGTAGGAAGAGATTTGGAGGAGATACTTCTGGCAGTGGTTCCTCTGGGAAGAGGAGATTTGTTCCTGGTTCTGGATCTGGAGAATCCAGGAGGAGCGGAGGATCGTCTGGTACTGTTACCAGTACGACTGGTTCTGGATCTGTCAGTACGGCACCTGTGTGCCAGAGTTGTGGACGGCGACACCATGGCCAGTGCTACAGGATAGCTGGTCTTTGTTTCAGGTGTGGTCAGCCGGGACATAGGATTGCAGAATGTCCACAGATGGGATATGATCAGCAATCTGAGGGTTTAGTCAGACCTGTTGGTTCAGCAGCAGGAAGACCGAGGACTGTTCCTCCACGCTCTGAGGGATTTGCTGGTAGGGGTGGTGGTTCTAGTTCTGCACCACGGAGACCACCTACGATTCAGAGGGAGCAGAGTAGTTCTGTTGCTTCAGCTCCTGCTCCAGTTCAGCCACGAGTTTACAGTTTGAGTCAGCAGGAGGCTCGAGATGCTCCCGATGTGGTGACAGGTACGGTTTACATTTCTGATCAGCCCTGTCGTGTTTTGTTTGACTCTGGAGCGAGTCATTCTTTTCTGTCCGAGCATTGTTTTGAGCTTTTACATTTGGATTCGATGGTTTTACCGGTTTCTTTGTCTGTGATTTTACCGGCTGGGAATCCATTGATTGCTCGACAGTTTTGTTTGTGTGAGATCGAGATTTCTGGCAAGAAGTGGAAATCGAGTTTGATTCGATTGCGGATTTCTTCGTATGATGTGATTTTGGGAATGGATTGGTTGAGTCAATATGAGGCTCAGATTGACTGTCTGAAGAAGCAAGTGAGTTTGCTTGTGGCTGGAGAGAGAGTTGTATTTCAGGGATTACGAGGTGTTCTCTCCAGTCTGATTTCTGCGTTAGAGGTGAGCAGAATGTGGAAGAAAGGATATCCAGTATTTTTGGCTTCGGTGCGGGATCTGAACCTGGAGGTTGGTTCTGTTTCTGAGATCCCTGTGGTACGGGAGTTTACTGATGTTTTTCCTGAGGAGTTGGTTGGTTTACCTCCGGATAGAGATGTGGAGTTCTCTATCGATGTTTTTCCGGGTACCGCTCCGATATCGAAAGCTCCGTACAGGATGGCACCGAAAGAACTTTCTGAGTTGAAAGTTCAGCTTCAGGAGTTGGTTGACAGAGGGTTTGTACGTCCTAGTGTTTCTCCTTGGGGAGCACTTGTTCTGTTTGTGAAGAAGAAGGACGGTACACTCCGTATGTGTATTGATTACAGAGATTTGAACAAGGCCACGATCAAGAACAAGTATCCTTTGCCTCGGATAGACGACTTGTTTGATCAGCTTTCCGGATCTTCGGTATTTTCGAAGATTGATTTGAGATCCAGATATTATCAGGTGAAGGTGAAGGAAGCTGATGTGGTGAAGACTGCTTTCAGTACTCGGTACGGGCACTACGAGTTTTTGGTTATGCCTTTTGGGGTAACCAATGCGCCTGCTATTTTCATGGATCTGATGAACCGAGTATTCAGGGAGTATTTGGATCAGTTTGTGATCGTCTTCATTGACGATATTCTGGTATATTCTGCTTCTGAGGATGAGCATGCCAGACATTTGAGGATTGTGTTGGAGACTCTGAGGAGGCATCAGCTGTATGCCAAGTTCTCCAAGTGTGAATTCTGGCTGAAGAGCATTTCATTTCTGGGGCATGTGATTAGCGGAGAAGGTATTTCTGTAGATCCCCAGAAGATTCAGGCGGTTGCTGATTGGCCAAGGCCGACTACGGTATTTGAGGTACGTAGTTTCTTAGGCATGGCCGGGTATTATAGGAAGTTTGTGAAAGGATTTTCACAGATTTCGACTCCTCTGACGAGACTGACTCAGAAGTCAGTTCCTTTTGTTTGGACACCGGAGTGTGAAGCTAGTTTTCAGAGATTGAAGGATTGTTTGACTTCAGCTCCAGTGTTGGCGCTTCCGTCAGGTACGGAAGGTTTTCAGGTGTTCAGTGATGCTTCACTGAAAGGACTGGGATGTGTCCTGATGCAGCATGGTCAGGTAATTGCTTATGCTTCGAGACAGTTGAAACCACAGAGAAGAATTACCCGACGCATGATTTGGAGTTAGCTGCAGTTGTTTTTGCTTTGAAGATTTGGCGGCATTACCTGTATGGCGTCACATGTGAGATGTTTACTGATCATAAGAGCCTGAAGTACATTTTTACTCAGAAGGATCTGAATCTGAGACAGAGGCGGTGGCTCGAGTTGATCAAGGACTATGACCTGACTATTCAGTATCAGCCTGGGAAGGCGAATGTGGTAGCAGATGCTTTGAGCAGGAAGTCTTCTGGATTCTCAGGTATTCAGCTTACCTGTGATGACTTTCTGATTCGTGATTTGGAGAGATTGCAGTTGGAGGTGATTTCCTCCAGTGATTTGGAGTTGGCTCAGATGAGTATTCAGTCTTCTTTGGAAGCGAGGATTCAAGAAGCCCAGAAGTCAGATTCTGATTATTCGAAGTTGCTAGCTCAGATTGGATCTGGTAAGACTCCTGAACTTCGAATTTCTGATTCTGGTGCTATTTTCTGTAAGAACAGGTTGTGGGTACCTGTGTTTGGAGATTTGAGGCGGGAGATTCTGTATGAATCTCATCATTCAGGCTACACTGTTCATCCAGGCAGTGGTAAGATGTATGCTGATATGAAGCTTTTGTTCTGGTGGCCTGGGATGAAGAAGGATGTGGCGGAGTTTGTGTCGAGATGCGAAGCCTGTCAGTTGGTGAAGGCAGAGCATCAGCGACCAAGTGGACTGTTGCAGTCGTTGCCTATCCCTGAGTGGAAATGGGAGGAGGTAACGATGGATTTTGCTATGGGTTTCCCTCGATCACGACAAGGACATGATGCTATTTGGGTAGTTGTGGATCGATTGACGAAGTCAGCCCATTTTCTTCCGATCAGACAGACGGATTCAGTTGAACGCTTGGCACAGATTTATGTGAAAGAGATAGTCAGATTGCACGGTGTGCCTCGTGTGATTGTATCTGATCGAGATGGACGTTTTACTTCCAGACTTTGGAAAGGCATTCTGCAAGGATTGGGTACGAAATTGCATTTCAGTACAGCCTTTCATCCTCAGACCGACGGACAGTCTGAGAGGACTATTCAGGTACTGGAAGATCTGTTGAGACTTTGTGTTCTGGACTTTAGCGGAAGCTGGGAAGATCATATTCCACTGATTGAGTTTGCCTATAACAACAGTTTTCAGTCCAGTATCGGTATGGCACCGTACGAGGCTCTGTATGGCAGGAAGTGCCGTACTCCTTTGACTCTGACGGAGGTCGGAGATAGACAGACTTTGGGTGCCACTTTTGCTGATGAAACTGCTCAGAAGATTCATTTGATAAGAGAGAGATTGAAAGCCGCTCAAGATCGTCAGCAGAAGTATTATAATCAGAAGCACAGATTTGTTGAGTTTCAGGTTGGTGACTTTGTGTATGTCAAAGTCAGCCCGATGAAAGGTGTGAGCAGATTTGGTCAGGTAAGCAAGCTTAGTCCAAGGTATGTTGGACCATTTGAGATTTTGGAAAGAATTGGAAAATCTGCTTATCGCCTATTGCTTTCTGATTCTATGCCTGATGTGCATAATGTGTTTCACGTATCCACTCTGAGGAAGTGGGTTTCAGACTCTGGGAAGAAGGTATCAGCTGACGAGGTTGAGATTCAGGAGAATCTGGCGTACAAGGAAGAGCCAGAATTGATTTTAGCGTACGACGTCCGCAAGTTGAGAAATAAAGAGATTCCGATGGTTAAAGTCCAGTGGAAGCACCGGACTGCACGGGAAGCAACGTGGGAAAAGGAGTCTGATATGAGACGGTCGTACCCGTACTTGTTTTGACTGAGTTTGGATTGGATAATGTCGAGGACGACATTTTTCTGAGTTGGGGAGATTGTAATATTTCAAACTGCTCCAGTATCGTCCAGGCCGATCTGGGATCGTCCTGGGACGATCAGTGGAATTCAGCTCCAGATTTTGCCCAGAAATTGCTCTAAGGGTTTTCCTGTAGGGATCGTCCAGGCCGATCGAGGCATCGTCCCGGGACGATCAGTGGATGGCACAAGTCAGTGAATGGAGGTTTTTATCGCCTATGAATAGTAAACATCGTCCTGAAAAATCGTCCCTGGACGATGGTATTTTGGTCTGATCGTCCAGGCCGATCTGGACGATCGGCCGGGCCGATCTGTGTATTATAAAGCTGATTTCAGGTCATTTGAAGAGAGAGAAAATAAAAAAATAAATATCTGATTTTCAGCTCTGAGGAGAGAGAAAAAGAACATTTTGGAAAAGTTGATTTCGGGAAGACGCGGAGCCGTTTTCGAGCGAAGTGACTGTTGAGGATTTTGCTGTGCTCGAGGTAAGGCACAATCCGTCTTTCTCAATTTTCAGTTCCGTTGCGGTTGGCGGTATTTTTCTGTCCGGATTTAGTTTTCGTTACGGTTTTTCGTCCGTATCATTTGATTGGTTCAGTTTTTACCGTGTAAGTTTCTGTATATCGTTGCCGTGCCGGGTGTGCACGTTTTGACTATATTTTGAAGATTTTCGTCCGGGTGTTTTTGATTCGACTGTGTTTTTAGTCGACCGGAATTTTCTGTGAAATCGTAAATTCTCTGTGCAGTAGAATAAATGTTCTGGAATGTGATTATCTATATTCTGTGCGAATTCGGTAAATTTTCTTTGCAGGAATTTTTGTGTAAATTCTGTATACTGCCGTTGTGCTGCCCGATTTTTGGGTAATTTCTGAAATGTCCGAATTTCTTCTGATTTGAAATGCTATGTGTATAAGCTATAAAAAGGGAGTTATAAGGGGCCTGAATCCTATGAGATTCAGTTAGTGAAACGGGAAATTCTGAAATGAGCTCAATATACATTTTGATATCTGTTTCGTTCCGGATCCGATGAATTTTGTTTTGGTGCTATAAGCACATCTGTTTTGGTGCCGTGAGCACAAAGGGAGACATAAGGGGCCTGGATCCTGTGAGATTCAGTTAGTGTCTGGGAAGGGAGGCATAAGGGGCCGGAATCCGTAGAGATTCCGTCAGTGTCAGGGCATTTAGCTATGTGTATCTGTTTTGTTTTCTATATCTGTTCTGTTCTGTACGAAATTGTGATTCTGATACGATATGCTCCGTACAATTCTGATTTCTGAATTCTGATTCTGATTCTGTTGATTTGTTCTGATATGATCTGTACGATTCCGATTC
Organism: Dendrobium huoshanense; assembly: GCA_016618105.1. Taxonomy (NCBI): domain Eukaryota; kingdom Viridiplantae; phylum Streptophyta; class Magnoliopsida; order Asparagales; family Orchidaceae; genus Dendrobium; species Dendrobium huoshanense. Next base: position 11,256,965 of record CM028358.1, on the reverse strand, counting down.
TGATTTGATATCTGTCCGTATAAGTTTTGATTTCCGATTCTGTTCTGATTTCTGATCTGATTTCTGTCTGATGAGTTTGGTTTTGGTTTCTGAGAATTTAGATTGGTGGTTTGTTGCTTTGCTGAGCTGTTGAGCTCACCCTTGCTTTCTGGTGGTTTTCAGGTTCTGGGAAGGGCAAGGAGGTCCAGGATTAGTTTCAGAGTCTGATCCGATTTGGTACTTTTGTACTTTTGATTTTTGTACAGTCATGGCTTTTCTGTTCTGTCTTTCTTTCTGTTAAAAGCCATGTACTGTTCTGTAGATGATTATTTTGAGGAAATGAATAGATAGATGTTTTGTTCCGCTGCATTTGATGTTTTAGTAGCTCTGTTGTTCTGTGTTTTTCTATTGAGTTAAGAATTTGGAAGATCAGTTCAGTAACCTAATCCAAAGCCAGATCCTGGATAAGCAAGTAAGTGTGCGCTCGCCGCGATCCGGCTCGGGCGGGATCCGTCCCCGTCGGGTCGGGTCGTGACAATTATTGCCCATATCATCGGGTGCTCAGCCATCCTATTGAAGATTGCTATATCTTCAAGGATTGGCTTGAAAGAAAATATCAGAAGGGAGAGATCACATTGTCTGACAATGTATTGTCACACCCTAGAAAGGAATCAACTCGGGTGATCACGTCCTCTTCCGTATCCCTGGTTGAAGAAAGAAGAAATGAAAAGAAGCCAGCTCAAGAAGAACAGTGGGAGACTGCGGTCTCTAAGAAAACTGTGAAAATGTTGAAGCAGCTTGAAGGAGTTTCAGGTGTAAAGTGGAAGTCTCCTATCGAGCCGATAATAGATTTGAAGGCACTGCCGGTGGTACGACCTTCTACTTCAAAACAGTTTTCCAACCAAGTTGGTTCTTCAAAAACTGAAAAGAAGAAATCATCAAAGAAGAAAACCAAGTTGAAGAAGCCCAAGGAGAAGATGACTGCAACTCAGAGGGTTATCGATAGTTTGGATGAATACTATCAGACTGTAAGGCGACCCATCAAGCTCGCTGACTTCATGTCGGAGCTTAAGATAGACGAAGCCAGAGAAGATGATGAGAATTCTCTTCCAACAGAAATATGTCGGGTCATTTCGGTGACATCGAGTACTTTGACAGAAGAAGAATATGCTGAAGAAGTACCCTCTGAATCTTGTATGATGGTTTTGTCAATGGATTACAGTTCGGAGGAGGATTTGTATTTTCCAGAGGGAGACGAATCAGACCCTAGTATAGCGTCTCGGATGGGACACGTAAACCTGGGTGGTGATTCTGAATCAACAGATGAGTCCCTAGATGCAACAATGGCTGATTCTGAAGAAAATGCTCCGTTAAATGATTCTGAACCGGAGGAGATTGCTCAAGTGCAGTTAAGAAGCGGCAAGATACTACCGCCTCCACCGAAGAAAGGGGTCTCCAACAAAGACAAGGAGAAAGAGATAATTATCAACGATGACATTATCCCTGAAGATCCTAAGAAAAAAAAGACTTCAGCCAATGGGATAGATTATAATATCTTATCCCATCTAAGAAAAATTCCAGCACAACTCAGCATATACGATGCTTTGGAGATGTCTAAAGACCTTCGGGAGACTCTGATTCAGGCTCTCAAAGATCCCAAAAGATACGAGACGTATTTTGCTGAACGTAATTTGACTGAGGTTCTACAAGCTCGTAATGAGCCATTTATGACTTTCTCCGAAGAGGATATGATGCTCGGAACTGCAGACCATAATCGTCCTCTGTATGTTACTGCAGAGAGCGATAAGCTGATCATCAGTCGAATCTTAATCGATCCCGGATCCTCCGTGAATCTGATAAGCTTGAAAGCACTGAGATCCCTCTGCCTTGATGTGGAACACCTCGGGCCAGATAAACTGATGGTGCATGGTTTCAACGAGAAAGGGCAGAAAACCCTTGGATCATTCATGCTCCCTCTAGTATTTGGAGAGCTCCATACAGAAGCTAAATTCCATGTGATTGACGCGGATACTTCATTCAAGGCGCTACTAGGCCGTCCCTGGTTACATGAATATGGCATTGTCCCGTCAACATTACACCAGTGTATGAAATATCTCAAAGATGGAGAAGAATTCAGGATCTCTGGTGATATTCAGCCTTTTACAGTTCATGAAGCCACAGTTTATGAAGATGCACGATACTTCATGCCAAAGAAGCAAAAATCTTCGAGCTCCCTCGAAGCTAAAACATCAAACTCAAAGGCTGCAAAGCGACCTGAACGAGAAGGTGATAAGAAGCATGTGGGGAGAAAGAAGGCAGTGCCGACTCTTCCCAAATTGCCAACCATTCCAAAAGGAAAGAAGTATGTACCTCATCTTGGAAGTGACACAGATGAAGATGAGGATACTCCTGCCAAATCTCGAAGAGTGTGCCAATCAACGGATGAATGGAGTAGGCATGTTGAATTTTCAAATGATGATTATGACTACGACTCCATTTACATGAACACGGTGCAAAATGTGTTCTCTAGAAGAATTGACAGCTTATTAATTTCAGATAGTGTACTCGTAGTCACGCGTGTTCCTTTACAACATTTTAAAGAAATTATTCCGCGCGAGGTGCATAAAGTTGAAGAACTCGCCACCCTCTATCTGCCTCCCAGTAAAAATGGGACTGTGCCAAAGAATGTGTTATACTCCACGGGAGTTCGCGAAGAGGAGAATCATGATTGGGATTGCATGATCCTCGATTCTGAGGAATTATTTCCTACGAGGCTACCTAGGTTCAATACCAAAAATATTCAGAGAATGCTACGAAAGCAAGTCAATATTCCTACCACCAAGCGACAACTTCGTACAAGTTTGGGCCTCTGGTATGGGAGGAGTCCGCGTCCGTTACGGCAGAAGGATACAGACGCATATAAAGGTATTGGATTCATCAAAAGAAAATTCCTCCGGAAGGAAACTTGCCGGGCAATCACATGCATGGAGATTGAATCCGATGATGGTAATGCTGAAGAGACATACGAGGCTGAAGATTATGATGAACAGCCCGTAGAAGCCGAGCCTGCACCAGAAGAGCTTGAAGATGGTGGACAGGCAGCCACTATGGATGAACTAAGAGAAGTCAACTTTGGAACTGAGGATCCTCGCCCAACCTTCATTAGTTCTCTCCTACCCGAAGAACAGATAGAAGAAATAAAAGAACTCCTATGTGAATTCAGGGACTGCTTTGCCTGGACATATGCTGAGATGCCTGGCTTATCCCCTGATGTAGCAGTTCACAGATTAGCAATCAAACCGGATGTAGCACCCGTCAAACAAGCTCCAAGGAGAATGAGATTGGAGATTGAAGAACAAGTGATTGCTGAAACAAAGAAATTAATAGAGGCAGGCTTCATCCGAGAAGAAAAGTATGCTGATTGGATTGCCAATATCGTCCCAGTGAAGAAGAAGAATGGGCAAATTCGTATCTGTATTGACTTTCGGGACCTTAACAAAGCATGTTCAAAAGACGATTTTCCACTCCCTGTATCCGAACTCCTGGTGGACAATACGTCAAACTACGACATGTTCTCCTTTATGGATGGATCGTCAGGATACAATCAAATCAAGATGGCGCCAGAAGATGAGAAGCATACATCATTCAGGACGCCCATCGGGATTTTCTGCTACACAGTCATGCCATTCGTCCTGAAGAACGCTGGTGCCACCTACCAGCGGGCGATGACTCACATATTTGATGATTTGATACATCAGAAAGTCGAGTGCTATGTAGATGACCTTGTTGTCAAAAGTCTTGGCCGAAATGATCATTTAAAAGATCTCAGAATTGTATTTGAGAGAATCAGAAAGTTTGATCTGAAGATGAATCCTCTCAAATGTGCTTTTGGAGTCTCCTCCGGCAAATTCTTGGGGTATGTTGTTCGTCATCGAGGCATAGAGATCGACCCCAACAAAATTAAGGCAATCACGGAGATGCCACCACCAAGGAACCTTCGACAGCTTCGCTCGCTGCAAGGACAACTGGCTTTCATTCGAAGATTCATATCAAATCTATCGGGTAAGTGCCAGCCATTCTCTAAGCTAATGAAGAAAGATGTCCGTTTCAAATGGGACGCAGAATGCCAGGAAGCATTTGATAGTATCAAGAAATACCTGTTGAATCCGCCCATTCTAGCAACGCCAATTCCGGGGAAGCCTCTTATACTGTATACAGCAGCACTAGAAGAGTCCCTCGGAGCACTATTGGCCCAGAATAATGAAGAAGGCAAAGAAAATGCGCTCTATTACATCAGTCGAAGGTTGATTGGAGCAGAAAGTCGTTATTCCCCAATTGAAAAGCATTGTTTGTCGCTGATTTTTGCAGTTCAGAAACTCCGCCACTATATGCTATCCCATAAAATCACACTGATATCAAAGATCGATCCGCTGAAGTTCTTGATGACAAGACCAGCGTTGACAGGTCGTCTAGCCAGGTGGGCAGTATTGTTATTGCAGTTTGAAATCACATACATGCCATAGAAGGCGGTGAAAGGATAAGCCTTGGCAAATTTTCTTGCTGCACACCCAATCCCGGCTGATTCTCCACTAAATGATGATTTGCCTGATGAGCAAATGATGCAGGTCGAGGAAAATGAAAAGCTACCATTTTGGGAGATGTACTTTGACGGTGCATCATCTATTAGGCCTGTCCGACCTCCAAATATTGCAAGAGCCAGAGCCGGCATTGGTCTATTTTCGTAGCACCCGAGGGAGGCATAATGAGATTTTCATTCAGCTTGACTGAACCTCGAATCAACAACGAAGCCGAATACGAAGCTCTGTTAGCAGGGTTGGAGATTGCGATCGATGTCAGAATCCAACATCTCCAAATCTTTGGTGATTCTCAGCTTATAATAAATCAGGTCCTCGGTATTTATAAGATTGGGAAAGTCGAATTGGCTCATTACCACCGGCAAGCCCTTGAACTGTTGAAGCAAGTGCCAAATGTCAAAATGGCTCGAGTTCCTCGAGGACAGAATGCTAAAGCAGATTGTCTGGCCAAATTAGCCAAAGAAATGGCGAACATTAATGAGGAGAGGCCTATATTCATTGGAGTTTACACTCGTAGGGTCTTGGAGCCCGCTCTATTATAATTCCCAATGGCAGAAGGAATTCCAGATTCAAGTCAGCAGGATGAAACTCCAGGTGACCTTCAACCTCTCCATCAGATCGTTATGGAGAATTATCCAGAAGAATATCACGTGGCCAAGAGACATAAAGCTAGTCAAGCTTCAGAATCGTGGTGGCATTGTTTAGATATTGAAGTCGAAAATGATTGGAGACAACCATTCATTGACTACTTCAAGGAAAACAAACTCCCGATAGAAAAGTCTATGGCCGCACAAATTAGAAAAAGGGCATTGCGATACGCATTTGTCAATGATACGCTATACAAGCGAGCTTTTGATCAAATGTGGCTAAGGTGCCTAGGGACCAAGGAAGCTGATAAAGTGGTATCAGAAATCCACGAAGGGCTTTGCGGAGCACATCAGTCAGGTCCCAAAATGGCCGCTAAAATCAAGAGAATGGGTTACTATTGGCCGACCATGGTCAGAGATTGTATTGACCACGCTAAGAGGTGCCACGAGTGTCAAATCCACGATGATGTTATACATCAGCCTCCAAATCCACTGCACCCAACAATAACATCCTGGCCATTCGAATGCTGGGGCACTGATATAATCGGGCCAATAGATCCGCCGTCATCATCGGGACACCGTTTCATTCTGGCAGCGACGGATTACTTTTCCAAGTGGGCAGAAGCGGCTCCATTCAGAGAGGTCACATCCGAACATGTGATCAACTTTTTCACACACAATGTCGTCTACAGATTTGGTGTGCCACGCCGCATAATCTCAGACAATGGTACTGCTTTCAAAAGTACAAAAATCTATAAGTTCGTTGATCGACACAAAATCGATTGGCGATATTCATCTATATACAATCCAAGAGCGAATGGATTGGCGGAAGCTTTCAACAAGACGTTGGTGAAGTTATTGAAGAAGATCCTTACCAAGAACAAAAGAGAGTGGCATACAAAAATGGCAGAAGCTCTATGGGCCTATCGTACAACTTACAAAACTCCAACCAAAGCCACTCCGTATTCTCTAGTGTTCGGTGTTGAAGCCGTATTACCATTGGAGATCGAACTACCATCACTTCGAGTAGCAATTCAGAATGATCTCACTCAAGAGTAAAATTTCCGCCTTAGAATGGAGGAGCTCGACGCACTCGATGAAATCAGGTTACAAGCTCAACAAAATCTATAAATCTACCGAGGAAGAATGGCAAAGTCCTTTAATCGAATGGTGCGTCCTCGATCATTTCAGGAAGGGGAATTGGTCATGGTGCTGAGAAGACAAATCATCCCACACCGAAAAATTGGTGGCAAATTCGTATCCAATTGGGAAGGTCCATTTGTCATCGAGAAGGTGTACCAAGGAGGAGCATATCAGTTGATCGATCTGAACGGTTAGAGGCCTATGCCGCCAATCAACGGTCGACATTTAAAGAAATATCACGCATGAGAATTTCATATCTGATGTATTTTGTGATAATCAAAATTTTATATGCATATTTATTAATGCATGTTTGCTCATATTTTGAAATTCTCTTGTGTAGCAAGAATGCATTTCAAAATCCTCAATCAGACTGGGGGCATTTTAAATATTTATTTGGGTCGACAACGCGCTGCGTGCCGAGATCCCCATATAAATATTTAAAATCTTAAAGACAAAAAGCCTATCCAAAATGTCCCTACGAGACAGGGGGCATTTTAAATATTCATTTGGGTCGACATCGTGCTATACGCCGAAATCCCCAAATGAATATTTAAAATTTTATATTCCAAATCTATTTCATTCTAAAATGTCCCTGCGAGACAGGGGGCATTTTAAATATTTATTCGGGTCGACATCGCGCTGCATGCCGAGATCCCCGAATAAATATTTAAAATTATCAATCCAGATATTCTTTTGTGCTAAAGAATACAAATATTTTTTTTTTCCAAAGTATATGTAGGTGATCTTTCAAAAGTTAGAGACACCATCTTCTCCAACAAACCAAGACTCAAAAGTCAAGAAAGAGACTTTTGTGGCTACACACTCCTACAAAATTGAGCCGAAGAAGCTTGAAGTCTTTCGACAGCCTGAAGCTTAAGGTTCGAATGGGTGTAAAAGGTCGGATCCAACACGCCCAAATATGACCGGATCGCTGGCAGCTCCGTCTACTCAACAAGCCATAAGAAAGGCCGTAGTAGCGGAACCCCCACTTCGTCAACCCGTCAGTAAGGACTGTAGGAAGTACGAAGACAAATTTGACTCGACTAGTTCAAGTGATCGTAATCTACAAAATTCTCCCCAAATGACTGGAGAATCAAAGTTCCAGTAGAAGGATGAGTCTCGAACAACTACTGAAGGTTCGTAGGCTCCAAAATCTTCAACCACAAAGGATGACTCCAAATCTACCAACTTCAGCAAAATCAGCATTGGGGAGCGCAATTCCCATAGCTCAGGTCTGAAGCCTGAATGGGTGTAAGAGGTCGGATCCAACAAGCCCAAATATGGCCGGATCGCTGGCAGCTCCGTCTACTCAATAAGCCATAAGAAAGGCCGCAGTAGAGGAACCCCCATCTCAGCAACCAGAGGACAAAGAGCTATCAAATCCCAGCTCTCCCAATCTGATAAACTCAAGTGATTCAGATTAAAGTCTTCTCAAGTGGTTAAGGATCAAAATACTACCTACGTTCGGTACTATCAATTGAATCCAGAACCTGCAAATCCTTCAACAAATCCGTAAAGCACAAAGCGAGGATCGAATGAATTTTTCTTCAATAAGTCCGCCAAAGCACAAAGCAAAGGACCGAAGAAAATAATCCTAAAGTTCGTGAAAAGCCTATGGCTGGACTAAGAGGATTCCGTCATCAATAAGTCCGTTATGCACAAAGCTCTGGACCGATGACTTCTTGCCATCAACCTAATACAAACCTAAGGGTTTAGGTCACCGGCATCTACTCCTTCAACAAGCCCGCCAAAGCTAGAAGCATAGGGTCGAAGGTATAAAAATCATCTAACAAGTCAACAAAGACGAATCAGGTAATTCTCCATCAATGTCCGCAGCACAAAGCACAGGACAGAAGAATCTAAATCCCATGACTCAGTCTAAAACTACGAAAAGAAGCATCCCGACTAATATCTACAAGTATCCCTAAAGACTGGGGGCATTTTAAATATTTATTTGGGTCGACATCGCGCTGCGTGCCGAGATCCCCAAATAAATATTTAAAATACTATGAGCACAAGTGAGAGTACAACCACAGAAGTCTCAAGAGCAGTAAAAAGAGAGCTCGTCAACAACTGAATTTATAAAATAATTTTATTTTATTAAGTTCAGAATTTCATATACAAATCTGTGGACTATATTTTTTTTTACATGATTACATCAGCTGAAAGAAAAAGAAAAGTACAATGTCCTTCTCAAAGGACTCAAATCTGTCTCCTAAACTACGCCTGAAGAGGAAGCCGACAGCTTTATTCCGCTCCTTCCAAGGACCAGGTATTCTGCACTTTTGGGACCTGCATGAAGTAACAAAAAAAGTGTGTCATAAAGAAAGAAGAAAATATCATGCAGATATATACAACACTAAAAAAAAAGAGAAGAACAAAGTTGTACCTGAAACAGAGGTCTCCTGAGGTGGCAAGCGAAAAAGTATTCCTCTCCTCTCGAAACCTGTACAGAAAAATGGAGTATCAGAAAACAGCTAAAGAAAGAAAAGAACAGTACAAACAAAGTAAAAACGTACCAAAACTGAAGTCTCCTGAAGCAGTAAACTGGCTGAAGCTCGGATCCTTTTCTTGTAGTAGCCTGCACAAAATACAAAGCAGTATCAGTAGGAGCACAAAATGAAAACAAAAAAAGAGAAGAGGAGAAAAAAGTACCTGAGCCCAAGAAGTAACTGCACAAATTCTGAAGCAGCCAGAATCCCACTAACTGGTGAATCTACAAAGCACAGGACAAAAGAAACCCGTATCTCAATCATCTATTGACATATCCAATAAATCTACGAAGAAAGAAAATTTTAGTGTGACATCCAAACGAATTTTGGAGATCCACTAAAAGAAAATCGTAGTGTGACATCCAAGCGAGTTTTTTGGAGATCCACTAAATGAAATCCTTAGTGTGACATCTAGAATAAGTATCTAGAGATCCACAAGGCCAAACAGCTTACAACAAACGTGATTCGCTCTAGACGCGTACCACATTTGTTGGGGGGCATTTGTTGACCTTCGTATAGTATCCAAAGGAAACAAAAAAAAAAAAAAAAAAAACGAAATGATACCTCTGTTCCGTTGAATCCCGGACATCCCGCAAACCTCGGACTCGACGAATCCGCAAATCCCGCTCCGTACCTCGTATCCGTCGAAGGTACCCGCAAATCCTGCCGAAGTCTCGCCGAGACACTGTGCAGCAGCGCCGTTCCGGGATTTCTGCAAAAATCTCGCGACAGCTCTCCGATCTCTTTCCCTTCACGCCTATAAAACGAGAACAAAGCTCTCGTTACTGGATCAACACTTCCGATCCAACCCCAGCTCCCAATCTCCTTCCCCATCGCAGAGCTCCTGTCGTTGCTTCCCTCCGATCTTCACTACCCGAAGACGATCGGAAGCCCCAACCTCCACGCCTCCTCCGACCGATCTCCCATCCAAACTAGCCCAGACCGACCGAGCTCTCACCCCACGCGATTTCCGGTTTCTTCCGGTCCCGAGAGAGAGAGAGAGAGGGAGAGAGAGAGAGAGAGAGAGAGAGAGAAGGAGCTCTCTTACCTTCCGATTCCAAGTAGCCGACGAGACCCCTTCTCCTCCCTTCGTGGTCGTTCGACTTCACCTACACCGACGACTTCCCCTTCCTGTAGGATCGAAAGTCACGACCTTTTGATCGGACGGGAGTTCACCCGCCAGCGATGAAGGTAACTCTCTCCCTCACACATGCTCGTTCGGCCAAAATCCCGTAGACCCGCTGAACCGAGAAGGGAGGAAAGGGAGAGAGGTTATGTAATTTTTGATTAAAATTAATGTTGATTAATTTTAATTAAAATTACTAATAATTATTAATTAATTTTAATTAGTTTTAATAAAAAAATTTATTTTTAATTAATTGTAATTAATTCTAATTAACTGAAATTATTAAATTAATTATAATTATAGAAATTAATTATAATTAATTTTAAGAAATTAATTATAATGAATTTTAATTAATTATAATTAATCTTAATTATAGTTAATATTAATTAATTATGATTAATTAGTATTTTTTTTATTAAATTTTGATTAACGTTAATTATTTATAATTAATTAAATTTATTTATAATTAATTATCTTAATTAATTATAATGACTTTTAATTAATTATAAAATAAAGAGAAGTAAATGCTTCTCTCCCTCGATCCACAAGCCGCCGCCGATCCGCGCCGACGACCGCCAAAGGTATAATTTTTGAAACTTAGTCTCTCTCTTACCTCGACCTGCGTGTCGAGTCGGTGGTCTGCCCTTGCACGCTTTTCTCTAGCGTGGTGGGAGGGGCGACTGGCGCGACACCTACGACGAGGTAGGCGAGTGACTCATCGATCCGTGTGCCAACCCCGACGACACTTGCAAAGGTATAAGCTCCTAAACTCTAAGCTCCGAGAACCATTCCCGGCGCTTGCAACGCGGCGAACGACCAACTCATGCACGCTTTTCTCTAGCGTGGTGAGAAGGGAATTCGTTGCGATGCTTGCGACGGGACGGGTAATCAAAACCCTATTTTCGGTGTTAGCGGCGGACCGGAAAACCAACTCATGCACGCTTTTCTCTAGCGTGGTGGGAAGGGAACCCGGTGCGACGCCCACAACGAGACGGGGTAAAATATAAAATTGCTTAATTTAAACCGGTGCCCGCAACCCATGCACGCCTTTCTCTGGCGTGGTGGGGAATAAAAGAAATTACGGCCGCGGTGTCCTCTTTTGAGGGCACCTACCGTGCACGCTTTTCTCTAGCGTGGCGGGAGGCCCAGTTTTTCCGTAGTTTTCCCCTAAACGGGGGAGACGCCGGAAGGCTGCCGAAATTTCGGGTGAATGCAACGCTACACTTGGACCTCATTTGAACTCAAAAGAACAATGGTGGACTTGGACTTGATTGCACTCGAATGACATGCAAGAACGACAGTGGAACTTGAACTCTTGCAAAGGACTTGATTTGAACTCAAGTGAACTTACAATTTGAACAACTTGTACTCTCATTTGAACTTCAACAAAGACTCAAATTTGACTAGGATTTGAGCTTGTTACTTGAATCCGAACAAGGACAAGAACTTGAACCAAACAAGATTACAGAGGACTTTGACATCAAATTCAAACTCAAATGTGACATGAACTACAAGAGACTTAATCAAAATGAGCTTAAATTCGAATCAAATGGTGAAACTTGTAAGCTTGAACTTGTGTTTTGAACACGATCTTGAACTCAAATGACTAAGATCAAAGTGAACTCAAACTTATGGATATGAAACTTGAGCTTATTATTTGAATTCGGACTTGGACTCTACAAGACAACAAGGACTACACTCGAACTTGATTTGAACTTGAACAAAATTTGGACAGTACAAAACCATGATTGAACTTGGACTCAAGTTTAAACAACAAGAAGCTTGAACTTGAAAGTGATACAAGGGAGCTTGAACCATTTGGACTCAAACTCAAATGAATAGAAGATTCATATTGAAGCAACTCGGAGCATTCAATCAAATCGATCTGCAAACAATAATGATATGTTCTCTACAAGTGTGATAGGTCCCCTTGAGGCGGTGAACACACATTCAACATCAGATGGCTCACAGACTAATATATTAAATTGTTCTGTAAGTAACAATCACATCACAACATACAATGATTATGGGGATACTCTCACAGTCAATGCCAATCAAGTATCCAATGAATACACGAATTTCCTACAATCAAGAGAGTTGACAAGTGACATGTGATGAATCCAAGCACGCAAAGCATACAAGAGGCATAAGCAAATACATCAACCCCTTGCGAGCAGAAGGAATTAACATGGAATAAATGCAAAGGCCCCTGAAGAGTGTAGAAATTTATGCGACTTGTTATTCGTATACAAATACTATATACCTGCTATATGAACAAAATACCTATACACCTACAAGTTATCATAATAAAAGATGGTGAATGTTATTATCAACTACTACTCCAAAAGATCTGCAATGCATACATTCTCTTTACAAATACGGATATATGTATAATATATCATATATGGGTAGATGCAAAAAGACTTCAGTAAATGCAGTATCCTGAAGTCAATTTCAATCTATGAAGGAATACATCTACCTACCAAGATGCAGCAGTAGTGGATGTATTGAAAAGACCAAAAATCACAACAAAATGCCTGAAGAATATGACAAGTACGAGCTCATACGATCATAAGGCAGGAGATTAGTTAGTGCACTACAACCCATCTGCAAAAATCAACAAATAGTGCACGACAGTCTACCTGTACAAAGCAGCGAACAACTCTATTCAAAAGCTGCTACGCCACCGGATCTGCAACATTCGTACAAGCAGACAGAAGGCGTCTATTCCAAAAATACCCCCGCACAAGTGCACTGTAGTTTGTATACACATAGGTACACTAAAAGGGGTAAAAGCAATCTTAACCCGCAAGGGCCCCGGCGAGCGTGTTATTGGTACACACGTGACATCTAGGGATGCTGCGCGGGCTGACTAGTGAATTCTTGTTCGAACCCGATCCTCCTATATGGATCAATAAGAGTCGACAAGGTTCGAACCAACAAATAAATATGTGGCCGTGACGACCAGAATATTTATTTTAATACATTCATATTAAGGCCTTCAATGTCTAAAGTCAAAAGAATTCACTTTCAAGGGTACAAAGCCTACGAAACCCGATCCTCTGTCGACAGCCCGACAGAGTTGACAAGGTTCAATCCATAAAAAGGAATGACCCCAAACACCCCGATGATGGCCGTGTTGAATGCAGATCTCAACCGGAGGGGTTCCTCAAATATTTTCAAATATCTCCCAAATATCCAAAGTTTTATTTCAAATATTCCATAGCTCCACCTAAAATACCCATAAAAAAATCCAAAAATCCAAAGCTCCACAAAAATCCCAAAAATATTTAAAATTGAAATAAATCCATCAACGCAGTTAAAGCAAAATCCATCCGCCCTCCGCAACAGTTTGCCGAGACGGACAAATTCAAATAAACTCTAGCTCACAAAGATCCAAATGCCTAGTCGAAAATATCACTAGGATCCATTCTCAAACAATCTCTTGCTAGTAAGGACGTGGTACGTGTCCTCTAACCGGCAATTTCGCCGCCAAATGGCACTGCAGGTAAACGGTTATGACCCGGGGCCCTCTGAACCGAGTGATTTTGCCGCCAAATGGCACCACAGATAGCGGTTATGGCCAGAGCCAATACGCTCCTTAATGGCGTTAAATCCTTGAGATATGAATCAATAAGATATGATCGATAGGGCACAAAGCCCTCTGTTAGCTAAGGTGGATTCAAATTTGTCCCCTTAGACAAACATTCACCCCAGGTCTACAAGGTCCCCTTGGACAAAGCAACCCATGGCTGCCGACAAGGATCCTTCTGTCAGGTTGGGTCGACTACCTCCTCTGACTAAGTAGACCAGGGACCACGATGGCCCGGGACGACGGAACCATGGGATCTTGTATCTGATCGATGACTAGCCTTAATCGAAGGGGGGGCATTTGTTGACCCCTATACCTCAAACCACGCGATAAAGGACCCCAATTGGTGAATAAAATATTATGCGCCTTAGTACCACATGTCACTTAAAGGGTCAAATGACCTCCGAATGCTAAACGTACGACATCGTTACGATCAGGACTTCGAACTCTGCTGGGTTAATGCCCCTCGCAATTGAATCAGACAAGATCGGTCAAAAGGGACGATCGACACCCAAAATTAAAGCGCGAGACTGATCAAACGATCCCAGATCGATAAATAGACTTATTGCTGCTACTATATGCCAGATAACACGTATACTCTACGTATCTGATCGATGACTAGCCTTAATCGAAAGTTCTCTCTCGTGATCGGGAGGGGTAATTAACTATAGGGGCTTGCGCCTATAGGAAACCAGAACTCAGATCATAAAGTCCTCACCAAATGAGGGCGAAATCTCTGGGTAGTGTCTTATCTACAAACCCATCTGCCTTCCAAAATTTACCTCGGAACTTAGTCCGTTAAAACTCCCTCGCCGAATAAGAAAAGCGAGCGGAGGCCGGGGCCGAATTTTCGGAGCCCACACATATGTGAATAAGATTCAACTTAGATCATCACTTACGATTCCAATATTGAGGAAACTTATCTCTAAACCTTGAGTTGGAGTAATTCTGCTTGAATGAAACCTGACACCTTTAAGTAACATATCCATGATTGAACCATGTCTCCAAGAAAAGTAAGATTTCAACCTTATACATGAAACTTCATTGTGACATGTTACATCAAAATGACATCTTTGAAATTATTCAAGATATGACAACATAATATGATATTATGAATGATTAGGGCATTTAATATGATAAAATAATCCATTATAATATATTAAAGATCACCCTCCCTTAAGTGATGAATAACATAATATGACATTTTGTTTTATAATACTCACTAGAGAAGTCATAGAGGGGGCTGATTTTAGGTTATCATGTAGAAGGATTAAGGTTTATTCGATAAAAAATATGTTTAAAAATAGTATTCATCTAACTCACTACATTATTAAGGATATTGCTAATTTGATAGTTGAAAATCAAAATAGTGACGATGATAGCATTATCACAAGGGTTGCTCATATCGAACTTATCAAATTTCCAAGATGATGATCAATAATTTTGTTAAATGGTGAAGTTAAGGTCGTATGAGCTGTGCCCAACTTGAGATGCTTGAGGCTAGGCAACCTAAAGGCTTTAGACACTCCTCCAAGGATCATTGTGGTGAGTCTTGTTATATTATAATTCACAATATTTGGAGAGATCCCTTGTTGCCCTCAATAATCAACGCCTTGTGTGGGCATCTTCTTAGGTCAATAAGGATGAGTTCTTTAAAATTCCCAAAGTGAATCAATTATTTTTATAAGGCTTTCAAAGTAGTGGAAATCCTTTATGCCGTGAGTTGTGACCATCAACTTCTTTAAAAAAAACATAAAATTTGGATGAGTAATTAAAATATGGAGTAGTGTATATTAGAGGTCGCAATGGAAGTATCTATCATGGATGTCATATGTTATTACCACTAACAATACTCAGAGATATCAATTTATGAGCAAATATTTAAATTAGGTGTCATATATGCTTGATGGAAATAAAAAATTCTCAGCCATGGGGAAAATGAGGAGCAATTTATGAGAAGCCCTTGAAAATATTTTAGATTATTTTCACCAAATGATACTCCATATTGTGTTAGTTGCGTAGAAGTTATGTCGTGATGAGGCTACTTGTATAGAGACCTATTGTAGTCATTAATACGATCCATATTTTATTTAATATATTTTATGCTCATTGCATTAAATATGATGCTCATTGCATTAAATATGATATTGGTCCAAAATTATTTGTGAATAAAATATCAATACCAATCACATAAATGAATCAAATTCAAAGTGTGATAAGAATAAAGAGAAGCTAATTCTTAAAAAGTGCTTTGATAACCAATCTATATGGAACCTAATCGAACCCTTGAAGAAAGAAGGGTGAGTCAAAATAACTTTAGAAAAACAAAGCATTTGTGTATGACTTGCGCATAATCATTGATTTCGTATTTATTTATAAAGACAAGGTCACACTTTACAATTGGAAACATATGAAAATTATAAAGAAAATAGTTAGGTGGAACTCGCTACTGTACAACATGCTAGTTAGGCATGAAGCCAGCTTCCAGTCAAGGGGATTACAAACAAGTTCTCTCACAAGAAACTTTTCTTTATTGGCGAGCATTTGGGCAAGTTTTTCAAGTAGGCATCTCTTTATGAGTGGGCGATTTTATAGACCCCTTGGTCTAGTTCAATGAGCTTGTATGATGAGTCTAGCCATAACTAATTGAATTAGCTTGTTCAATTTATAATTTTACATTATTTTAAATTTTAGATGGCTCAAAATTTAGCCAGTTTTGTATAACATAAGATTAAAGTAAATTTAAATGATCAACTTCTTGAACATACTTGAAGGATTCATAATGAATTTATTAATTATTTGATAATAATTCATGATGACTTAATTAATTTAACTCCAATGAATAAAGTTCTACAATTATATCAACCCAAATTAAATAAATTATATTTAAATAATATCTGTATCCGAATTTCCTAGTGCAACTAAAGATGGCTTGAGCGCTATCACCCGTCACTTCGGGGGTTTCTCCCTGTCCGATGCATGGAGTCCGCGGCTGCGAGGGGCTCCCACGTCGGCTTTTCGCCTTCTATCCTGTCTCACTACACTGTTCCTCCAAAGAGCTTTTCTGCCGGACCTTCTGGCTTCTTGTGTCGTCGTCGTCGTCACAGATCGCATCTTCCTCTACTCCGTGCTGTCTATACCCTCGATTCACACAACGGTGATGAACCCGTGGACGTGATAGGGATTGGGAGCAGGAAGGACTCAATCATTGATTTCTGCTTGGCTTCCCCCGCTGTCTCTGCTTCTCGCTTTAGATTCTGGTAATCCAACCGGCAAAACTTTCATTTGTAACTTTGAAGAGGTGTTTTTTGAGCAGATGGAAATTATGCATCACGCCATCTCAAAATGTCAAATGTTTACAGTTAATTTTTTGCTGTAATTTATTCGTTCCTTCATTTATATGTAGGATTTCTACAAACTATACCTTGTGTAAATCACATGTTTTTATCTATTCACGTTTTTAAATGTTCTACATTTCTGTTGTTGACACTGTATTTCTTTTAGGACAATTTATTCGAGAGATCAAAAGAAGGTCCAATTACTGGAAAGGTGCCATAGTAAAGGTTTTACCATCCATCCTTCTTATTTTGAAATTTTCTTGATGTAAGTTTTTATTTAGCTTATAAGAAGAAATGATTTGAGCTAAGTGGACTTGATCAATTTTGGATTTTTTTGTGCAGTAACTTTTCTCTTCATTCTCAGTTCTAATTTTTTGTATGATTTTAATGAATTGTTATCTAACTGTAGAGGAAGATATGCAATAAAGAGGCTTGCCATTTATAGGAAGGGATAATTCAAAGCAAGTCTACTAAAGCCTGAAATCTGAATATATCCAATTTTCACATAAGTTTATACAGTAGGTTTCCACATTACTAGACATTTTTAGCATTTATGTCCGTTGCGGTGGACCTATTAGAGTGACAAGATTGACAAGGAATAAGAGAGTGCTTGGACACTACTGAACTGAAGTTATGGAGTTTGAGCGTGTTTAGTGAAGAATGCTTTTTGAGGGCTTATTTGTTGATTACATGGATTACACCATCTTCAGATGCTTGTGTTTAAGTTTAACTTCATAAATTTGTGTTACTTCTATTCTTTTACATTCTAGTATTTCCATTTTGGTTAACGACCAAATATATCCTAAAACTAATATTTTGCATTAACCTTCAATTTGGTCTAGTTTTTTGGTCTAAGTATGCTTCAGGTGTTGATGGTTTCTGAAGTTTTGCTTTCAGAATTTAAATGCTAGAGAATGCCTTGGGGATACTTTTGCAATGAAATACACACATAAATGCTTATACATGAGCATTTTTTTGTTAAGGTCCTTCTCCTTATGGGCCTAGTTGTAAAAATATCTGAATGTCTGGAATACTTTAAGGAGCTGTTTGGTTGCCTGAAAAGAAAATGCAGTGTAAAGTAAATACAATGTAAAGTAAATGTAGTATATTCTGAATACTTTGAGACTGTTTGGTTGTCTGCAAAATAAACGCAGGAGAATTGTTTCCCTTGTTTGATTAGGTAGATCTAGAATAAAGTAAAAGTATTTTTTTGTCATAATTAATTTTGGATTATGTTCCTTCTATAACCACTGCTAAAAAACTATTAAAAGGGAAAATATTGAGTCAGGATATCAGGATAAAAAAATTTGAGAAATGTGGATTGCCAAAGCACAATTTTTTATGTAGACGGAATTCCATCTCAAAAACTTTGATAAACTATCAAGAAATTCATCAACTACACCAGCTGACATGCGCAAAGGCGTAAAAAATAAGAGGAAGAATGGGAAAAAGTGAATGCAATACAATTACCGGAAGATAAAAAAATGAGTAATTTCCTTCTGTAATCTTGATTAAGCTTAGATGAAAATCGGAATGATAGCTACGCCCAGAATGTCAAAGAAAATCTGAAACCAAAAACATCTTCAATTTCTCAAAAAGAATTGAGATACTAAAAATTCCGAAGAACTAAAGAGGATAACAAATAAGTAGGAATTCAGAAGCAATTATGTAAAAAATGACCAACAAAGCCGAAAGGGAGAATAAGTGCCTCCAACTCAGTTTCCAGTAGCAGAGAACAAAAGACACCAAAATATACACATCGGCGCTGCATGAACAGATACAGGGCATGCTAAATCCATGGGAAAGATAAATTTCTCTTTCATTAAACAAGAACAAAAATAGCAGAGACACAACAACAGATATCCAATATGCTAATCAAATAATTAGTAAACGCATACGCGCAGTCGCACTTGGAATCGTCGGCAGTTGGTTCGAGATCCCGTAAGCTGCGAAGCTGATAAGGCTAGGGTTCTTATGAGGCTGTCGCAGCGGCTGTGACGAGAACGAAAGAGAAGCCAACAAAAGCAAAAGCAAATGACAATCGACTCGTTGGAAGCTTTTCCCCACGTGAACCAACGAGAGGTTTTGTAACCCGCTCAATTTGAGCAGGTTTTGAAGTCACGCGAACGGCCCGTCACAATACACCGCTGATGCTTCGGAGGAATTACTTACGTTCCGCTCAAAACCAACCAAACGACCTAATTTACGAAATGCACGTAAGTTAATTACTTTACTCTTCTAATTCTGCATACCAAACAACCCCTAAATGAGACTTTATTTTGATTAATGGACGCATTATGCCAATGTTTTGGAGGAGATACAATAGTTTTATTCATATGTGCTTCCAAGACTAAATAGCGCAATTTATTAGCAATAAATTTAATGAACCTTTATTTTCTTCACTTAAAGAAATATGCAGTGATTTTGGATGAAAGTTCAAAAGTTTTGTGAATTTTTTGTTTTGTTTTTGGAAGTAATTTTTGACATTATAAAGGGAGAAAAAGATACTGTGTAGCCACTTGAGAATAAAAGGTCTTAGTCTGTGACTTCCTTCTTTGAGATTTGGAGAAGCTAGAGGTCAAGACAATATCAGATAATACATATCTAGATTTGTTAGCTCAGATGATTATTCAGTTACTTTGAAGGAAATAATTCATGAAGCTCAGAAGTCAGATACAAAGTATCTGCAATTAATTGATTTGATCAAACTGGTAAGAAAACTGAAATGCGAGTATCTGATTATGGTGTCATTTCTTGCAAGAATAGATTTTAGGTTTCTTTTATTGGTAGGTTGAGTGCTGAGATTTTACATGAGGCATATTATTCAAGCTACACTATTCATCCATGAAACAATAAGATATATAGAGATTTGAAAAGTATGTTCTAGTGGCTTGGATTGAAGAATGATATAACACAGTTTGTATCAAAGTGTGAGGCTTGTTAGTTAGTGAAGACAGAGAATCAACAACTGGTTGTTTTCTATAGTAGTTTCCTATTCCAGAGTGGAAATTGGAAGATGTGCTGATGGATTTTTCTATGGGTTTTATTAGATCAAGACAGGACCAAGATGCTATTTGGGTTATTGTTGATCGACTGACGAAGTCTGTGCATTTCATTCTGATCCAATAGACGGATCCGGTAGATAGGTTAGCACATATATATGCTAGAGTTATTATTAGATTGCATGATGTGCCCAAGGTCGTGATGATCGATTTTTCTCCAGGTTATAAAGAGGTATTCAATAGGGACTGTGTATGAAATTGTATTTCGGTATAACTTTTCTTTTATAGATAGACAAATATTTCGGACTATTCAGGTACTGGAGGATCTTCTAAGACTGTGTTCCGGATGTTGGAGGTAGTTGGGAGGAACATATTTTCCTGACAGAGTTTGCTTATAATAATAATTATCAGTCCAGTATAAGTATGAATTCTTATAAAGCTCTGTACGTAGGAAGTGCATGACCCCTTTATATTTGACAGAGGTGAGTGATAGACATGTGATATGATCTACTTTTATGGACAACACTACAATAAAGATCAATCTGATCAGAGAAAGGTTGAGATATGCACATGATAGGTAGAATGAATATTATGATTAGGAGCACAGGCTGGTTGAATTTCAGGTTGACAATTTTGAAATGAATATATTAGAGGTATGATGGGAGCAACATCTATTTAAGGGTAGTAGAAAGTAGACTATGGCTATTTGGGCATGTACAAAAAGGAGAAGAGGCTGCACTAATTAGACATGTTGATAAAATTAATATAAAATGATTATGAAGAAGAAGATTTAGGCTGTAAATAAAAAGATATGTGCAAAGATATGTTTAACTCTTTAGGCAACACTTAACAAGGATGAATAGATAATGAAGATTAAAAAAGGCAACCCTAAATTATTAGGATGACTAATGATGATGAACTAATCAGTATTTAAACCAACAAATAAACCATATTAGTTAGAAACTGAGCTGGTTCAGACCCAAAGAAAAAAAATCTAACTCTAATAGATTAATTTCAATCTTACAAGGCCCACTAGTTTTTGAGCTAGGAAAAAAAATATGTAGAGGCAAATTACTAGTTTAGTCTTCATACAATTCACTTAACCTAGACCGAGCTATCCTACCTTTTTCCTAGTTAATCAGAATGAAATTGATTTGTTGAACCAACATATTTTGATCTATTTTGAACAAAAATCTACTTAATTTTGCCAAGCCTACTTAGTTTAGTACCCATTGATGGCATTCAAAATTGTGAATTCAAACTAATTAGTCTTATTTGGTTGAGCCAAAATTGGAGTTCTGCTAACTTTGTTTGGTTTTAGTTAAACTATTGGAGTTAGAACTTTTAATTTTATTCAATTAAAAACAAATTGAAACTGTCTCAAATTTGAATTATGTTATTTTTGCTTGATTGATTCCTTTAAGCACTGGCTAAACTTCATTGTCCTTGATAAATTTGAATTGAATGATTAGTTAAACTAAAACATAATCTATCAAGCATAATTTGGTCATGCTTTACTATAAATGAACTTTTTTATTGTGAAAATTTTGTTATTAGTCAATAAAAAGCATATAACTGAATCAATTGTAGAAAATTGATGGATGAAATAGCTAAAAATAAAATACTCCATCAAGGTCAATTGTGTAGCCGATTGATCATGATACATATATGGAGGTCAACACTTATATGCAAACTCAATGTTAATTGTTAAGAAAGTAATTTGGATGTCCATGATCTTCAGTGAAACATGTCATCATCAGATGCCATTTAATTTCAGTGATGCTTAAAACATCACTCTTAGTAAGTAGAATGTCATCAACATATATAATAAGAATCACAATGTTGGTAGAATAATGTCGAATAAAGATAAATTGATGAATAATATACTTTTTTGTCCAACATTGACAAGAACCTTGCAAAGTTTGTCAAATTAGGCATGAGGATTTTGTTTCAGGCCATATAGCTCTCGAAAATTTATTTTTTATTTTTTGTTCTTCCCTTAAACAACATACTATGGAGGTTGCTCCATATAAACAACTTGCAAGATCCCTATTGGGAAAAATATTATTCGCTACCACGTGGAATATAAGCCAACCTTGATAATGGCAATAGAGAGAAGAAGATGAACCAAATTTAGCTGCGCTGTTGGGGAATTACTCCATATTGTGGACCTGTCCACATAATATGATCTTTTAGTAATCCGCTTCAAGTAGTAGCTTGATAAGAACCTAAAATTGGTTGACTCACATATTTTAATTAAGGGTTATGTAGGTATATTTCTTTATTAGCATAAGAATTATACTTTAACATATTTAAATATTATTTCAGACTCATTTTTATTGCATACTTTTTTTCTTAAATAAAAGTTGACTTACACAAAATCTTCTGGCCATATAATTTGCTCTCAAAATTATACTATTTACATAAAATATTTATTTATTTTTAGAAATTCACCAATTTAAAAACAATTTAGTTTCATGAATTAGGAGTTCGGAATGTAGAAGCCATCAAAATTTCATCATCGTGTCACTAAGCTCCAATGACATCATTCTGCCCCCATTTTGACTACTGAAAATCAATAAACCCTATGAAATCTGAAGATACAATAAAGGGATCTCCATTAAATTAATTAATTTGACTATTCAGGAAATATACAGCGTTTGAAAGCACAAAAGTAACTTCCAAGGCACAATCATGAGAGTTTGGACCTTCGGTTATGGTGATAGGATGGGAATAAGGAAAATTGATACATTTCAATCAGATGTGCTCGATCATTATGGACGCTAATTCAAGCACAACTTTTGCAAAATACTTACTAGTTTTTCCTGATTGTTTTTGCGTCTTGTTATTTCGATAAACTTCTAATCCATGCCTTTGTGTGTCTGTTTCAGATGTGTTCATCAGAAATGTTGAATTTCCTCTGGCACCGCATTCATGCCTGCCAGCCACCATTCTTGTTAGTACATTTATTTATTCTTGATTATCTTTTCTTTATAGCTGGGAAGGAAGATTTGACTTGCTATGTTTATGGTAATTTATGAATGTTCTTTTGCATGGGCTCTCGTTCAATGTTCAGTTATGCAATTTTACTTCTGTGGTAACATAAGGTGAAGCAAAATACTCTCCAGATATATGTACTGCAAGATGTTGCTTGTTATCCAACATTTATATTTTCTTATAGATCTCTTCAAAAATTTAATTTGGATTCGTAGTTTTAGTCCATTACAATTTTGTCATCATTTAGGGTTTAGGGTATAGTAATAGATATAGTAAAATGCAGATTGATTATTTTTTTATAAGAAAATTAGATTATTTAGATTGCAAAAATTGTAAAGTATTACGAGTGAAAATTTATGTGCCAAACATTGATTATTAGTTTTGGAATTTAAGATAAAGAGACAAAATAAAAAATAAAGTAAAATGATATTTTAGGATTAGATGCGAGCATTTAAAGAATATTAACAAAAGTATTTTTGAGAGTAAAATTTTAGATCTTAAGATTTTGTCTGTGTATGAGGATGCTAATGTTATGTGGAAAAATGTTACTAGTGATATTAAGAATATTGCAAAAGATGTGTTTTGAGTTTTGAAGGGAAAAACTCCTAATAGTAAAAATAGTTGGTTGTGGAATCCAAGTGTGCAATAAAAGATATAAAATAAGAATATTTGTTATTAAAAAAAAAGATTTGTTATAAAAATTGGTTTGGATGTAAAAATTCTGATAATTGGGAAAACTATAAAGAGGCTTGTAAGGAATCTAAGAAAGCTATTTGTGATGCAAAGAACTTAGCTTTTAATGATTCATATAATATATTAGATATTAAGGAGGGAAAAAAATAAAGAAATAGGAGTAATAAGGATTTATATCAAGTGAAGTGTATTAAGGATGAAGATTAAAAAGTACTTTTCTTAGAAGATGATATTCAATAGGTAGATGAGATATTTTGCTAAACTTTTTAATTAAGAATGTGAAAATATGATTGACTTTAGAGACTTTAGCATCCTAAATGAAAATAAAGATTTTTATTTTTATCGACATATTAGTAAATCCAAAGTTAGAGAGGCTTTAAAGAAAATAAAGTGTTGAAAAGTTGTTGGACCTGATGATATTCTAATAGAGATGTGAAAATGCTTAGGAGATGAATGAATTTCTTGGCTTACTAAACTTTTAAATACTTTTTTAAAGACTAAAAAGAAGCCATATGAGTGGAGAATGAGTGTGTTAATTTCTATTTTTAAGAATAAAGATTAAAGCCTTAGATATGAAAACTTGATAGCAAGAAAACAAAAAAAAGACTCATTTAGATATTTTTTATTGAAGCTTGGTGAAAACATGAAAGTGATTGTAGATTTGTTCTAATTCCTGCCTTGTCTGGTAAATAGAATTTAAAATTTAATTAAAGTATCAGGTGATATCTTTTGACCGATAAAGTTGGATAGCTCTTACATTATCTTTAGCCTTTAGGATCCTACTAGGCATCCTAGGTCTAAGATGATCTTTCATTGTTTTTCCAGCATAGATAATGTGATCATTTTGTGATGACAATGCTATGGGGCTATGATGTACAAATTTGTGTGATAATTACATTTATTTAATTCAGGATGACCCTTAAAACTTTCAAAGAAATTAAGCTAAAAAAATTTACAAGATGAACAATATGTTGGGATGCATTCAAATGCAACTTTCTATGAAAATCTAGTAGTGAAGGAGCCAGTTTGCTCCCTTTTTTATTAAGAATTATATAGAGTGGATTGGTTGAAATAAAATAAGTGAATTGGAGGAAACAGATCCAAATTGGAGTGATAAGAGATTCTTCAGAAGAGTCAAATTGGGGTGACCGTTTTAGCATATGTATAAGACCTTCAAGAGAAATGTCTGGTGTATTCTGCTTTCAAAGATTGTTTATTAATAAGATGATGAGCATCAATGAGGCCAACAAAATGTTCACAAACTAAATGCAAAGTAGACATAAATTTGCAGATAACCGTGAGGTTGGGGCGACCCAATGAGAAATTGCCAACAATAGAAAAATAGAGAGGCCTAGTAAGATCTGAGTTCTCCTCGGCAGTGTAGATGGGAGCATGTTTGCTTTGATATATGAATGGATGCTTACAGGGAGCCTGATGAAAAAAGAAAAAAGGAAGAGGTTGCTTGTTGAAGAGGAATTAAATCTTGAATCATTTAACTCATTGACAACAATTGCAGACGAATGAGGAGGGTGGGTGATGCGGGCAAAAAATATA
The DNA here is from genome assembly GCA_016618105.1 of Dendrobium huoshanense. Classification (NCBI taxonomy): domain Eukaryota; kingdom Viridiplantae; phylum Streptophyta; class Magnoliopsida; order Asparagales; family Orchidaceae; genus Dendrobium; species Dendrobium huoshanense. The sequence goes on along the minus strand of CM028358.1, from coordinate 11,231,867 downwards.
GGGGTGCCCTATACTCTTCGCCCACAAATAGGAATACACACAGACGACACGAAACAAGACGACTTACGATGAAATTAGGATGAGATGGACGAGCAAACTCTTACATTTCAAATCTAAGACAAACTTAGAAATAAAAACTTACAACTCTTTAAAATTTAAACGACTAGTAAACAAGACGACACCCTAAAATTGCTTTACTTTGAGAAGAAAGATATAGATGGAGTGGCACTTGTGGAGAGACGAAAGAGGTAAGAAGCCGAGACGAAAGGTTGGAAAGAGCTCGCAAGATTTCCGGAGGGGATGAGAAAGAAGACGGACAAAGCTCGCAAGATTTTCCAAGCAAACCCGCAGGTTATAGCTTTTCCAAAAATAACATTTCATTCACCATTTTCAAACATTACAAGCCCCTCATATTTATAGGTATGAAAGGGGAATAGCAAAAGACAAACATTGAATTCTCATAGGAATTCCAAAAGACAAAAATTAAAAAACTATTGCTTTTCACGGAAAAACAACCCAAGCCAAGGAACCAAAGGGCATCCACGGGAGCCGAGGAGGCCGCACGGAACCAAGGCGCCAAAGCCACTGGAAAACTCCCAGGCTCGGAAAACCAGCAGCCGGCCGAAAATCCAAGAGGCAAGGCACAGAAAACAGCAGCCCATGGTGGAAGCCAAGGAGCCACACATGGGAAATGACATTTCTTGGAATTCCAAAAGCCGGTTTGGAATTCCAAGAGACCTACATAATTAAAACATAAAAAACATAAAAATTACATTTAATAAAAGATAACTATGAATTAAAATGTTAGCTAATAATGAGCTAACCCTTAGTTCAATAAGTGAACTAAAGACCAGCTCATAAATGAGCTAAAATTTCAGCTCAAATTTGATTGAGCTTGTAAACTCGAGGGAAGCCAAAATTGATTTATTTTGGACTTGAGTTGACCCCCCCTCTGTCTACATCAGACTCCCCTTCTTGAGAACTCATCTCCCGATGAGTTAGCTGTTGATTCTCTTGAGGAGGTAAAGACGGCGCATCCAATTCATTGATCAAATCTTCATAGTCTGCATGATCTCATCTCATTCTCTCAGGAATTTATCTTGTAAGCGCTGCTTTTTCTTAAAGTATCTTTCTGTGCATATGTGCATCCATGATTGAAGTTTGAATAACTCAAACTCCTAAGGATTTGTTGACTTTGTCGGAATCCACCTATCCATAAGATATTCAATTTCTTCTGGTTTGCTTTCTTCTGTCTTTTTGTCTTTTTTCATTTTTTTTGACGACTCAAACAAGACTCAAAGACTTTTTTAAAAAAATTACAAGACTCACAACCTAAGCACTTGGACTCAATAAACTCACAATAAAACTTGACTTGATAAAACAACTGCTAACTTACACGACAAGACTTGACTCGACAAACTGACTTAAAAAAACTAGGACTTCCTAACCTTCTCTGATACCAAATGATGCGGGCAAAAAATATAGGGTTGCCTATAGTCTTCGCCCACAAATAGGTATACACACAGACAACACAAAAACAACAACTTGCGACGGAATTAGGACGAGAAGGACGAGCAAACTCTTTTAAGACAAACTTAGAAATAAAAACTTACAACTCTTTAAAATTTAAACGACTAGCAAACAAGACGACACCCTAAAATTGTTTTACTTTGAGAAGAAAGATACAGATGGAGTGGCACTTGCGGAGAGACGAAAGAGGTTAGAAGCCGAGACGAAAGGTTGGAAAGAGCTCGCAAGATTTCCAGAGGGGATGAGAAAGAAGATGGACAAAGCTCGCAAGCTTTTCCAAGCAAACCTGCAGGTTATAGCTTTTCCAAAAATAACATTTCATTCACCATTTTCAAACATTACAAGCCCCTCATATTTATAGGTATGAAAGGGGAATACCAAAAGACAAACATTGAATTCTCATAGGAATTCCAAAAGACAAACATTAAAAAACTATTGCTTTTCACGGAAAAACAGCCCAAGCCAAGGAACCGAAGGAGCATCCACGGGAGCCAAGGAGGCCGCACGGAACCAAGGCGCCAAAGCCACGAGAAAACTCCCAGGCTCGGAAAACCAGCAGCCGGCCGGAAATCCAAGAGGCAAGGCACGGAAAACAGCAGCCCATGGTGGAAGCCAAGGAGCCACACATGGGAAATGACATTTCTTGGAATTCCAAAATCCGGTTTGGAATTCCAAGATACCTACATAATTAAAACACAAAAAAACAAAAAAATTACATTTAATAAAAGATAACTATGAACTAAAATATTAGCTAATAATGAGCTAACCCTTAGTTCAATAAGTGAACTAAAGACCAGCTCATAAATGAGCTAAAATTTCAGCTCAAATTTGATTGAGCTTGTAAACTCGAGGGAGGTCAAAATTGATTTATTTTGGACTTGAGTTGACCCCCCCTTTGTCTACATCAGTGGGGTAGCTGGAGGCCGAAATTCCAAAGGTGAGAAACAAGAGGAGCCTTTTTGAATCAATTAGCCACCAGGATCGGCGGTGATCTAACCAGGGGTTCATCCAAAACCCTAGGAGAAACCAATTTGCCAAAAATAGGAGGTGGGATCCATTGAAAAACTGATGGCAAATGGGGAGAAAGATCCAAATCGGAACCTAGACTGACAGTTGTGGCACCATCAAAAACCAGAAAAAATGAATGGGCTTGAGTACATATTTGAAAGAATAGTGAAAATTCTTCGGAGAGAGAATTAGAAGGAAAACAAGAGCCCTAGGTGTAGGAGGGATCAAGAGTGAAAGCCCCACTCGTGCACAAGCTCAAGGAAAAGTCAGGTGTCGATGTTAGAGTGCCCATGAATGATGTTGTCACAGAGCATGTGCACACGATCATGCGATTGAGCTCAAGTTCGGTCTTGTGTGGCCGATCATAGAGCTGTGAAAGTAGCCAATATGAGTCAGCTTGGTATTAGATGCGCACGATGTTTCGCGATGAAGTTGTAATGAATGAAATTGACATGAGTTTTAACTTTATTTTATTTTATTTTATTTTTTTAACACGAGTTTTAACTTATATAGGAATTTTAGATCCAATTAGGGTTAAGCTTTTTGTGAGTTATAGCATATATCAAGCCATGCTGTATTAGATACTCTACCTACATAATTTTGTCTCCTCAGGTGGCCAGCGCAGGACATGATTTGGATCAAATTGCTGCTTTAGATATTCTATGTAGCGTCAAATCAGTTGGTGGATTGGCCATTGCAATTGTACTGAAACCATTTAGTTTTGAGGGACAGCGAAGGCAGAAAGAGGTAGCACCAGAACTTCTAACTTGAATTCTTGTGGGTTATTCTTGTAAGTTTTACTTATGCAAACTGCTTGCTTAGCAAATAACATACGTTCTAGATCCATGCATGCTAATATACTGCATTTTTTTGGTGAGCTTAGTTCTGGCATTGTATACTTTGATAGGTTTGGGAACACTTTTGGGCATGGGAATGCTTGGATATTTCAAGCACCGTTTCACACCATTGGATTTCCTTTTTCATGTATGTTGGGAATGAATCTTAACTGGCCTATGTCATAAATCTGTACTAGATTTCTTTCTCCACTCCTGCTCCATCCTTTTTGTTTTTGTGCAGGTTTTTGTTAGAAATTATTTTCCTTGGCTGTTAATCTACGTTGACGCTTGTGAAGCTAATAATGAAGAAAGTGTAACATATCTTTAATATGTGAACCGTGTTGGCAATTTTGAAAACCTTTAACAATTTTTGTATTGCTGTCATAGTCTCCCCAGATTCGTCCTCCATACATAATGAATAAAAGCTTCCCTGGCCCCACAAGGGGAGCCTAAATCCCCCCCTCTGCTGTCCCTGGTTCAGCCCAGACAAAGGCTGGTTTGGCCAGGGCTGGGCCGATCGGTTGAGCTGGCCTGGGCTGATCTGGCTGGGCTTGTTTGGGCCGACCAGGTGGTGTATCAGGCTCATCAATAATTATGTTTAGTGTATAAGCAAATATTAGATTTGCATGTAGAATAATTCATTATGTGAAGTTTGCGGATGCAAGTATTTGCTCTTCAAGAAACAGATTCTTGAATTATGTATTACAGCTATTTAAAGGATTGAATGAATTATAGGCAAACTTATCAAATGGTACATATGATAAGCCGTAGCTGTAGCTTGTTTATCACTTAAGCTCTTTAAACTGAAGCAAAGTAACAATTTTCATTAAAGCATTAGGGATATAGCCACGGATCTAGAAGAAAATGCACCAAGAGAAAAAGTTCGTGAAATATAGGGCATAATAGATTAATACAGAGTAACCATGACGATTAAAGTTGATACATTTTCTGAAAAAGACAAGAAAATATGGGATATATCAAGAGTTGAAGAGAGTCCTATAAAGAACCAAGCCATTACCAAAAACAACTAGTTGTTGCATCTTGAAATCAAAAGTCATATTCAAAATTCCTGAAGCATGCCAATCATCAAGCATAAAGTAGGCTGGCTAGTGCGGATGAGGCTAAAAATAATGCAAGGGATAACTTACAGCAACAATAGATAAAGCAAACAATCCAAGCCGGAAACTCTTTAAATAGTATGCTACTTCATTTATTTTCTAAAAGATTATACAACTACTGTTTTTTTTTTTATATCTTAAATATTCTATTAGGTTATGGTGCCTTTTTTGTAGTAGTTCTTCAAAGAATATCAGAATAAATAATCCTTCTTTGATATATACTCATATGTTGCAGGTAAATGACTTGGTGAATAAGCTAAAATTGTGTTCAAATTTCTATGTTGGTATGTTTCCTTTTCAACATATCCATTCATTTATCCATACAATCATATGCAGGTTTTTTTGAATATGTATTTCAGAAGTATTTTGTTACAACTTTTTGTAAGTATGTTTAGATAGATTTAAGCGGCACTTTCAAATAACCCAACCCAGGGGTTATCGGATAACATGCCAGGCCTTCCTACCTTATCAATAAAGGCGTGTATAGGACATTGTGATCAAAGGTTTGTCTCCTACAACATCTATAAAAATGTGTGTAGTGTTCGAAACACTTTGATCAATTTTTTTGAACCCACTATGTCAACAAAGGCATGTATGAACATTTTAGAAGGTTCCCTACCTTAAACATGACATAAAATAACAATAAACTCCTCATTGAGTCAACAAAAATGCGTATGGGGAGCCTGTAAGTAGCTCGTAAAGTCTGTGTTATACCTTGCTTGGTGTGAGGGAGGAATTTGTGAGATTGTGGAGGAGATCAATGATGTGAGAGAGGGAAGAGAGAGTGGGAGAGAGCTTGAGCTTAGGAGAGGGCTTGGAGATGTGAAAATGCGAGTAAAGAAAGGGACGGGGTATGGGAGTGAGATTTAAAGTTTTATTTATTTTGATGGACCTCATCCTATATAAAGGCTTTTGGTGTAGCCATATTCGTTTTGCGGGTGAAAACTTCCACCCCTATACACACACATATACACATATATTATACAAAGGGCATGTATGATTGCATGCGTGGGCGCCATAATGATTTGAATGGCTTTTGTTAGGCATAGGAAGGAGATGGGGGCTGAATTGACACCCTATTATGATCCTTTATTTATTTTTTTAAAAATAGATTTATCTTTCTTAAATTAAGATTTTTTTAATTTATTGAACATATTATGTGTATATATGTAATATTATTTTTCATTAACGCCTTCTATTTTTTTATTAATTTTTTTGGAAGTTTTTGCGGGTGAGAACTCTTTAGCACGTCCCGAACCCGACCCAGAAAAATCTGGGTTCGGGTCAACCCGAACCCGAAACGGTTCAGCAAATCAACCCGTTTTAAAAATTGAGTCGGGTTCGGGTTGACCTAGCAACCCGAAATTGACACGAAAACTCATATTTGACCCGAAAACCCGAGTTTGACCCGTTTTGACCTGAAAATCGAAGATTGACCCGATTTTTGACCAAAAAACTAGCAATTTTGGGCCCACCCCGGGTCATTCGTGTTGGGTCAGGTTGACCTGGACCCGAATCAGGTCGGGTTGACTCGGACCCGAATCGAGTCGGGTTCGGGTCCGGAAACCTGACCTGTTTTTAAAAACGGCTCGGGTTCGGGTTGACCCGAATAGTGCTGGGTCAGTTCCAGGTTCGACCCGAACCCGACCCGTTGACCCGAATTGACACCCCTACCCCACTTCAACTATCCAAGTTAAATTTTAATAATAATATCCCTATCTATTTCACAATCACTTTGAACAATGGACCCAACATATTTGAAACGTGCACTCTTTTTCATGACTTGATCACCCTATGTTACAATCCCTCCATTAGATCTATTACTAATATTACACTTCATGTATTTAATTTTAGATCTACTCAAATGAAACCCTATTAGACTTTAAGGTTGATCTCCATAATTGAAGTCTTCATCAACTCCCTCTCTAGTCTCATCAACAAGAATAATATCATTAGCAAAAGGCACCATGGTACATTCTCTTGCAAATGTCTAGTAAGAACATCCATGACTAAAGCAAAAAGATATGAGCTTAAAGAAGTTGATCCTTGATCTAATCCAACAAAAATAGAAAAATATTTGGTTAAACCGTCTTCTGTTTGTGAACACAACTAACAATTCTTATATATATATATATATATATATATATATATATATATATATATATATATATATATATATATATATATTCTTAATGACTTGTATAAGCATTATTAACTATTTTTTTTTCTAGAACTCTCCAGAGCGCTTCTCTTTGAACTTTATCATATGCTTTCTCTAAATCAATAAATATCATATGTAGATTACTCTCTTTATACTTCTCCATCAAATCTCTCAACAATTATATAGCTTCCATGTAGACCTATCAGACGCGAATCTAGACTGATTTTGAGAGATATTAGAATCACGTCATAACCTATGCTCAATTATTTTCTCCAATAATTTAATATATGACACTTTAACTTAATTCCTCTACAATTCACACATTTTTGTGCATCACCTTTATTCTTAAAAAATTGAACTAAAAAACTACCGTTGCCGGGTCCCAATTCCTAGATGAGAAAAGTTGAGAGTTGTGTTAAGTAATCAATAGCTAGTGTAAAATCTGTCAAACAATCGCGACATGAATCATTTAATACATTTTATTTATATTTTTCAAATTCTACTGAGGATAATAAATCAATATAGTTCATTGCAATATCCCAAGCTTATTTTTGGATGATAAGGCACGGCAACTGTAAGAATAGAAGGGCTTTAAATTTCCTAGACAAGCCACTAGGACTTGTTAGAGTATTGTTTGATTTTGTTTTCTCTGTTATATTTTCTATTTTGGCTTCTTTTTAATCATGTAACTGTATAATTTGTTTTTTTTTTTTTCACTCAATAAGGGGTCTCCCTCCGCAAAAGTCCTTTTATATATATTGAGATTAGTGCCGGATCGTTGAGTTTGCATGCTAAGTTGTTCTAGTAACTTATTGTTTTTTACCCAGAATGATTATATTCTCGACTTTGACTTGGTATTTAACATATTTTGGCTTTTCAGTAAGACTAATTATTTCTTATAACTGCTTGACAAAAGTGTTGCAGATTGATGTGCTTTTATTGGTTTCTTCTTTTATCCTTTTTTCTCAGTAGTGGAAGCGGATTCTTTCTTCAAAGCTGAAATTGGAACTCTCGCGGAGGCTTTAGAAAGTGCTAATAATACTGTCCTTCTAGCTATGTGGACCATCTCAAGTATGATTTCTGTACGTTATCTTCTCTTGGAATGTACTATCCAGAGTGTTTTTATTTTTAATTTTATTTTTGTCTAACCATGCCTAAAATTTTGATTCTAGAATACCCATGCAAATATGTTATGCACATCTGAGGGTAAAGTCAAGGATGTCAAGCCATCAGAAGTTATGAAGGTATGTTGCTATCATATGATGTTATCTTAATGTAAGAAAAAAATGCCTTTTTTGACATTTATCTGCTTTCGGCTGTATCATGGAGAACTCAAGGTTTACTTGTTAAAATTCATCCAATAGGTATTTGACGGCTATGGAGAATTGAAAATTTATCATGGAGCAGGTTACAGTGTTAATGCAGCCATTATGCAGGCTATCTTCCACTGTTCTTTATTTGTTGATGGTCTAAAGGTAGTACTCCTGGTTGTGTACCTTTTTCTTTTGTTGAATATTGTGTTTCTCCGCAGCTCCCCCTCCCGCCTTTCTTTTTATTTCATGCCTTATTTTGATATTTTCCTTCTACATCATTTCATGTTCATTTAACCTATGGGATTTGGTGCATCAACTGAAGTTAGGAAGAGAAGGGTTATGATGCCCATCAAATTTCTTTGGAAGAAGGGGATTAGAGATTAGAAGATTAAGAGCATAGGTAAATTAGCCTGGGTACTTGAATTTAGATGGTCTAGCATAACAATATCAAGTAAGATCAAGTTGCGCATATTGAGCTATAAGCTCAAGCTTTATCTCAGATTTAAGCATATATTTTATGAGTTCGAGTTTGAGCTTAATGAGACTTAGCTGATTGGCTTGTGCTTCGACTTGATTAATTCCTTGTTGTCTGATATCCTTAATCATGCTTCTCCCTTGTCGATTAAATTCTCTTTGCTCATTCATTAACTCTAGGTAAACCCATGAATTAATACTTTAGCTGCATGTATCATGAGCTCCTATTCTTCTTTAAATGCCACTAGTCCCGTTGAACAAGCTCCCATCATGAAGCTATTGTCCAAGCCTTCTCCTTCAAGCTTTTGTAGCAGTGCTTCTCTAGTGAGTTGATGTCGCCATTGATGCGTTCTCTAGTTAGTTCCCATCATAATGCCTTATTCTGCAAGCTACTGTTGTTGCTGATGCCTTCTTTAGTGAACTCTTGTCATCGTTGCCTTCTCCAATGAGCTGTAGTTATGATGCCTTCACCATTGATGTCTTATTCAGCAAACTCTTATTGTTGATGCCTTCTCCAACGAGTTACATTCATGGCACTTCTCCTATGAGCTCTCTGTTAGACTGGTCCAGCCGGTCCCGTGTGGACCGGCTCTCTCGAAAAGGGGCGGAATTCTCCGCCTCCAGTACACAGGAGCCGACTGCCCACTCTTCAAGGAGCAATTTAGGAAGGATTTTCGAGGGAGTTTAGGAGGGAAATTAAATGTAGGGATTGTTTAGAGATTTCCTTTTGAATTCTATGCATTGAATAGTTTGTTTTTCCTACGGTTAGGGCTTCTTGAATTTGGCTGAAATTTGAGATCCCTTAAGTTTTCTTTGGGCTCTAGCGGTGTTTAGAGATTTGGGAGAGATAGATCCTCCTCGTGAATTGAGGATCAATTGGATCTTGTTATTTTTCTTTCGTTAGTTTGATTATCACAATAAAATTCATCTTTTCATGATTTTTTCTTTGAAGTTTGGAAGAGTTTTCTCGTTTTTTTTTTTTAAATTGATAGGATTTACTTGAAATCTTCAAGTGTTTCCTATCACTCTCTGCACGGTTTAAAAAATGTTGGAAGTTTGAGCTCATGATTCGAGCTCGAGCACACTGTTAATCTAACAAACCAAATTCAAGCTCAATGTAGTTACTCAACCAAAGCGCAAGCTCTAGTTCAACACCAACAAAATTTGGCCACTTGAGTTTGAGTTATCTATGACTCGAGCTCACTCTAGTCGCTTATACCCATAGATATGGTTAAAGTTATTGATGCAACAAAAAAAATAAACTCCGAATAGATTGCAAACTAAAAGACAACTTTTCTTTCTTAAAACGTAGACAAATATAAACAAGATAACAATATTATTAAAACAAAGACACACAACAACTTATAAAAACTTGAGAAGAAAGATACAAGTGGAATGAAAACTATGGAAAGAAGTAGTTAGAAGTCTGAGACGAATTTTTTAGGAGATAGGGAGGTTGAAGACGATAGCTCGCAAGCTATATAAACTCGCAGTCGTAGGTTTTTGTTTCAATCATTCTTCACAAAACCCTATCTTTTATAGCAACCAAAACAACCCTATATTCAGGGAAAAAAGATCCAAATGCCACATAAATGTGCCAACCCAAGTAGTCAATATAAGTCTCACAAAATATTCTGTTTAATGAAGAGTTAATGCACTTAGTATAGGAAAACAGTAGGGTGGAAATTGAACAGCGAGCAACAGGAAAAAAGGGGGACAACGCCATGGGAAAAACAACCAGCATAGGAAAACGAAATTTGCATGGAGAACATTAACAATCATCCGAAATTCGCATGGAAAACATTAGCATCCATTTGAAATTTGCATGGAGAACATTAACAACCAACAAAATGGGAAAGGCTGCAGCATTGAAAATGAGTAGACAACTTGAAAAACGAGAACACAACAGGAAAACTAAGTGAACAACAGGGAAAATGAAAAGCCACAGGAGAAAGAGCGCTAGAAACATAAGTAAAAAAAAAAAAAAAAAAAAACCTAGCCTTGATTGCATCAATTCTCCCATGGTGGAAGAAACTCGTCTCCTGATGAGAAGGCCTCAAGAACACGTTGGAAGATATCTGGACGATGACGTTGCAACTCCACAACCAATCTGTTGATGAAAAGTTATGGATTTCTTGGTTTGGTATTTCAGGTTGAATGACCGTGATTCCCTGATGTTCCGAATGTGTTCTTACTAATAATAGATCTTTCTCTTGAATTGAAACTTTGGCTTGTTGATTGTTTGACTTTCCTTTTTTTTGTTTTTGATTTTTAAAGAGAAAGTAAGACTCACATGACAACCTAAAGCTCTGATACCAAATTGATGCAATAAAAAAATTGAGTATTGCAAACTCAAGTCTTCTTTACCATAAACATAACAATACTATTATAAATAAAGTCACACCTTACAACTTGTAAAAAAAACACACAAATTACGACGGAACGACACCTTACAACTTATAAAAATTTTGAGAAGAAAGATACAAGTGGAATGAAAATCGTGGAAAGAAGAAGTAGATAGAAGATCGAGACGAAATATTAGAAATAAGGTGGATAGGATAGCTCTCAAGTCTCAAGTTAAAAACCTATAGATTTCACATTCCAACAATTCTTCACAAATCTCTCATTTTTCTTAAGAGAAAGAAACTCCTACGACTACCTAAGCTCTGATACCAATTTGATGCAACAAAAAAAACACCGAATAGATTGCAAACTAAAAGACAATTTTTTTTCCTTAAAACATATATACAAACATAAACAAAATAACAATATTATTAAAACAAAGACACGCTACAACTTATAAAAACTTGAGAAGAAAGATATAAGTGGAATGGAAGCCATGGAGAGAAGTAGGTAGAAGTTTGAGACGAATTTTTTAGGAGATAGGGAGGTAGAATACAATAGCTCTCAAGCTATATAAACCTGCAGATTTTTGTTCCAAACATTCTTCACAAAACCTTCTCTTTTCCAACCACGAAAACAACCACCCTATATGTAGAGAAAAAGGTCCAAATGCCACATAAATGTGCCACCCCAAGTAGCCAAAAAAACCCTCACAAAATAATCCATTTAATGAGGAGTTAATGCACTTAGTATAGGAAAACAATATGGTGGAAATCGAACAACCAACAACACGAAAAAAGGAGGACAACACCATGGGAAAAACAACTAACATAGGGAAATGAAATATGCATGGAGAACATTAACAACCATCCGGAATCTGCATGAAGAACATTAACAACCATTCAAAATCTGCATGGAGAGCATTAAAAGCCAGCAAAATGGGAAAGACAACATGGAAAATGACTAAATGAGTAGCACAACATGGAAAATGAGAACTCAATAGGGAAACTAAGTGAACAACAGGGAAAACAAAATGCCACAGGAGAAAGAGGGCTAGAAACCTAAGTGAAAAATAAAAAATATAAAATAGCAAGCCTTGATTGCATCAATTCTCTCATGGTGGAAGATTCTCATCTTCTGATGAGAATGCCTCAGGAACACGCTGGATGATATTTGGACGACGACGTTGCAACTCCACAACCAATTTGTTGATGAAAAGTTATGGTCCTTATGGATTACTTGGTTTGGTTCATCAGGTTGAATGATAGTGATTCCTTGATGTTCCGAATGCGTTCTTACTGATGACATATCTTCCTCTTGAATTTAAACTTTGGCTTGTTGATTGTTTTGACTTTCCTTTTTTTGTTTTTGATTTTTAAAGAAAAAGCAAGACTCATATGACAATCTAAAGCTCTGATACCAAATTGATGCAAAAAAAAAAAAAAAAAAAAAAAAAAGAATTGCAAACTCAAGTCTTCCTTATCATAAACATAATAATACTACTATAAATAAAGACACACCTTGTAAAAAAATAACAATAATTATGACGGAATGACACCTTACAACTTATTAAAATTTTAAGAAGAAAGATACAAGTGGAATGAAAACCGTAGAGAAAAGTTGATAGAAGATTGAGACGAAATAGAAGAAATAAGATAAATAAGATAGCTCGTAAGCTAAAATCTCGTTGGTTTCACATTCCAAATCTTTCTTTTTTTAAAGAGAAAGGAGCTCACACGACTACTTAAGCTTTGATACCAAATTGATGCAACAAAACAAAACACCGAATAGATTGCAAACTAAAAAGCAACTTTTCTTCCTTAAAACATAAACAAATATAAACAAGATAATAATATTATTAAAACAAAGACACTACAACTTATAAAATCTTGAGAAGAAAGATACAAGTGGAATGGAAACCGTGGAGAGAAGTAGGTAGAAGTTCAAGACAAATTTTTTAGGAGATAGGCAGGTAGAAGACAATAACTCGCAAGCTATATAAACCCGCAGGTTTTTGTTCCTAACATTCTTCACAAAACCCTCTCTTTTCTAGCAGCCAAAATAGCCCTACTGTAGGGAAAAAATGTCCAAATGACACATAAATGTGCCACCCTAAGTAGCCAATAGATGCCTCACAAAATTGCCCGTTTAATGAGGAGTTAATGCACTTAGTATAGGAAAACAGTAGGGTGAAAATCGAACAGCCAGCAACATAAAAAAAGGGGGACAACACTATGAGAAAAACAAGCAGCATAGAGAAACGAAATCTGCATGGAGAACATTAACAACCATCCGAAATATGCATGGAGAACATTAACATCTAGCAAAGTGGGAAAGACAGTAGCATGGAGAATGAGTAGACAACATGGAAAACGAGAACACAACATGAGAATTAAGTGAACAACTAGAAAAACGAAAAGACATGATAAGAGGGCTAGAAACATAAGTGAAAAAAAAAAAAAACATAAAATAGCTAGCCTTGATTGCATCAGTTCTAATCATAGCTTCGAGCTAATTTATGAAGATCCTGATCTGGTTGTATTCTAACATTTAAATTATTGGCTTTTATTTATCAAAATCTTAAGCATTTGTTGGCATGCTTATGTTGATTATGTAGGGTGATTACAACTCAAAATAATGCATGAGCTTTTTATTGATAAGCTTTATATTGCGGTTTGGGGTTTGGTTTTTCCTTGAAATTTTATTTTATTTTGTACAGTTATGAATTATGGAGGGGTAACTGTTGTGGTCACTATTAACCTATAAACCTTCAGCCAACCACCCACTACCCACGACTCTACGTGTGTCCCCACGATCTCACAACCGAACTACTAACGTACAAACCCCTCCCTAGCCCGTTCGTCTCCCTCATTCCTTCCCTAGCTCTGTCACTCACAAACTACCTGCTCCGATCCCTTGCGTGCTCCAACCGAAATCTCTAGTCGCCATCCGTCTTAAAGGTGTATTACTATTTTCATAATCATGTTTAACCAATATAATACTTAACTAATAAGTGATTTCTTATTTCTATTTCATGTTAATTTTTTTAGCAGTCTTTTGCATGCATTAGAAATAAGGTATTTTGAGGGAGGTACAAGTCAGGTTGACGAACATTGGCAGCAAGTTGTTATCATGTTAGCTGCCGCATTAATGGTGACGTGAGAGTTACTGGCGTTTAGGTTTCTTTGAGCAGCATTATTCTTGTTTTAATACTCATTGAGGCTTCATCATCCTATTTATAACTTGTTCTAATATTTTTCTTAATGCATTAATTCCTATTTTACTCATGAATCTCATGGCTTTATTGGTTCATAGGGTTTTAACAGGTTGGCGATCATGCTTCTTACAAGTTCTTGCAATATTGGTGAGAATGACATGCTAGAAATCAATTCTAGCTTTCGTGGGATCACAGGCTATTCAGAAGAGATTATATTTTCAAAAATGTGTGAACCAAATCTAGAGCCAAAATTTGTTGTAACCACGCTATTGCTAATGGGGTAAGTGAGAAAACTTTGATTCAAATCATGAAAAATTTTATTTTATCTAAATTGCAACAAATATTTGTTACTTTTATAAATAACCATTCTTAGATGTTATTGCATTGAGTTTCTTGTTAGCCCTATGAATACAAGAAATGTATTCAACACAATTAATACATCATTACAAACACCATAATCCAAATATACTTTTAACCATATATGATGATAAACAGTTTTGTAGTACTTATTGTTAGTCCCGCCAAAACTTTATATATGCTGAAGTGGAAGTAAGATGCATTGTTTTAGGATACAATAGCAAGTAGTTAGGTGCTGCATTTTGTAAAGATTTGTTTACATAGAATTATGTGGCTTGTTTTTTAACTCCAATAAAAAATCAGAATGGATAGATTGGTCTTGAATCATGATATTTTAACTTAAGAAAATGACCAAAATAGTTTCCCACTATTTGTGGGGGACTATTTAGTTTTAAAGTTTATAAAATGTCTAATTTTACTCTGTAGGTTCCTTAAATAGGAGCCAAAATAATAGTACAATCAGAAGTAATAGAAATTGCTATTAAAATTAATAGATGGGATTAAAAATGAAGGTATTCTAATATACATATTTTTATTGAAATTTTTACAAAATGTATAGGCATAGCAGCCGGCTTCACATATGTAGGTGTGATTTTTGAGATCTTGCACATTATGGAATGAGTTTATTTTTATAAGACTTCACATACATAGCAGTCGGTTCAATATATATTATTTATTTTGTTTAAATAAAATTTTTCATATTAAAATTCTATTTAATTACAACAACAACAACAACAACAACAACATCAAGTCTTTATCCCACTACGAGGGGTCGGCTACATGAATCCTTTTTCTCAATTGTGTCCTATTCAAGGTCAAATTCTCGTTTAAATCTAATAAAAAAATGTCATTCTTAATATTTTCTAACCAAGGCTTTTTAGGTCTGCCTCTACCTTTCTTAACATAAGTCAAATCTAATACCTCTACTCTCCTAACCGGGTCATTGGAAGGCCGTCGTTTTATGTGACCAAACCATCTAAGGCGACTCTCTCTAATCTTATCTTCTACTGGAGCTACTCCAACCTTTTCACGTATGTGCTCATTTCGTATCCTATCTCTAAGGGTAAAGCCACTCATCCACCTGAGCATCCTCATCTCTGCCATACTTGACTTAGTATTATGCTTCTCTTTTAATGGCCAACATTAATACCATAAAGCATTGCAGGCCTCACTACCATCTTATAGAATTTTCCCTTTAGTTTGAGGGGTACTTTTCTATCACACAACAAGCCCGATGCATTCCTCCACTTCAACCATCCAACTTGAACTCTGCTGATAATATCCCCATTTCACCATCATTCTGAACAATAGATCCAAGATATCTAAAATGTGTACTCTTATTAATTACTTGATCGCCCATAGTCACAATCCCCTCACTAGATCTATTACTACTAAAATTATACTCTATATATTCCATTTTAGATCTACTCAAGAGAAAATCTTTAGTCTCTAATGTTGACCTCCATAATTCAAGTTTACTTTCAACTCCTTCTCTAGTCTTATCAACAAGAAGAATATCATCAGCAAAAAGTATGCACCAAGGTACATCATCTTGCAAATGTCTAGTGAGAACATCCATGACTAAAGCAAAAAGATATGGGCTTAAGGCTGATCCTTGATGTAACCCAACCGAAATAGGGAAATACTTGATCAAACCACCTTGTTTTTGAACACAAGTAATAGCTCCTGCATATATATCTTTAATAATTTGAATATAAGGATTATTAACTTCTTTCTTTTCAAGAACTCTCCATAGCACTTCTCTTGGAACTTTATCATATGCTTTTTCTAAATCAATAAATATCATATGTAGATCCTCCTTATTTTCTCTATATTGCTCCATCAAACCTCTTAATAAATGCATGGCTTCCATAGTCGACCTACCCAGCATGAATCCAAATTGATTTTGAGAAACATTAGTATCACGCCGCAACCTATGCTCCATAACTCGCTCTCATAGTTTTAAAGTATTACACATTAACTTTATTCCTCTATAATTCGCACAATCTTGTGCATCACCTTTATTCTTAAAAATAGGAATTAACATGGTCCATTCATCACATTATATTTATTTCCAGGAACTTTGAATCTTTATTGAAAGTATTGGAAGTATGTTGAAATTGCTTCTGATGAACCCCTCCGGTTGTAGATTAAACATATCTTTAACCTACGTACCAGATCGTTAATCTTTTTAATAAGGAGTGAGCTTATTCAAAGTCACGTCATCCAGTATTTCCGCCTGCTTGAGTTTTAATGGAATTTTGGGAAGACATACGTTTGTAGATAAGTTTGGAAGATAGTTCTGAAATTGATTTGTTGAACCATCTCCGGTATGAGCATAAGACATATCAATCTAGCGCGTCATCATCGGGGTGTACTGGAGGTCGATTTTCTAAGCTTTTGTATTGATATATACCATATATCCAACGTCTGTCCAAGCTATCGACATATGCCATCGAGGTTTACCACGTATTGGCCTAGTGATATTAGGGGAGCCGTCAGTCGTGATGCCGGCTCGTAACATCGACATTCATTCATCATCGGAGCTCCGCGAGCCGAGCTTAGATCGAGCATTCTGAGTCTATCGAGCCATACATTATCGTGAGCTCGTACTAATAAATCAAGCTCGAGCTTTCGAGCTCGAACTCAACCCGACTTAACTCGAAAGCTTATCAAGCTACTCGATATAATTATATATATAATATTTATAATATTATTTTTATATATAATAATACGCATCACATTTGTTGGTGCTTCTCAAAAGAGCTCGATCTCGAGCTCGAGTTTTTCAAACGAGCTCAAGCTCGACCTTTTCAAACGAGAACGAGCCAGGCTTGATAAGGAAAATACTCGACTCAACTCGACTCGTTTACACCCTTGGGCTTTATGCTTTTGTGAATGAATTTTCATTGTTATAGGCCTTGAAGGTCTAATATGAATGTATTAAGAGCATAGACAATTACAGAATCAATGATATCATCTCCAATTGAATTTTTTCCTTGTATTCTATACTCTCCATGAATCCATTCGTAGCTCCTATAAGAGCATATTTGTCTATTTAAGTTCCCATCAATAAATAACCTTCTTCTATAAGCATTTGTTATAATAACTCATCTATTTCTTTCAAAAAACGATTTTCTTAATAAATTTCCAAACCAATTTAAGGGGCATAACAATTTTTTTTTTTTTTTTGTATAAGGGGCATAACAATAACTACATTTATAATGCACTATGAAGTGAGAGGCTGGGGTATAACTTTAAAGCTTCCCCTACTAACCTAGAATTTCTCTCCTTTTCATTTTAGTTATTGCAAACAACTGATATCTATTTTACTTCTAATTATTGTGTTTGTCAATTCTTCTCATCCTACCTCATATATCAAATCTAATTGAGTTGAATTTAATTTTAATTCTAGTAAAACTTTCTCACTCTCACCATAATTGAGTTGAATATGGCGTGCCACTCACAGTTGATCTCCTAATTCACATTGCTTATTTTTCACCACAATTTGGTTAAATTGTTAAGCATCACATTCGAATGTCATTCTAGCAAAGCGTTACCTCTTTTTAACTGCTATGGGATTAAGTTGTGATATGCCAGTTACGAGTTATATTCTTGCAAGCATTGCATACCTCTCTCCAGAAACAGGCTAGATTATGGCGTGTTACTTTGGGGTATGCTATGGCTCTAGAAAAATTCAAATTCACATATATTTCATTAGTTTTAGCATAATTTTATGATTTTCATTTATTGGTCTAATGCCAGTACTCAACCTTTCTCCTTTGGACTTGGGACTGATGATAGGTGGTATTAAAACATTTTTAAGCATAATTTTATTAAAAACAAATTATAGGAGTACATAAAGATTAACAAGAATTTCTAGAAAAGAAAGAAATATACATAGGATAAAATAAAGATATCATCGATTACAGGCATAATTGAACCGCCTAGGTTGAAGCGTGGTGAAAAACAGAGAATGATGATAAATTTTTTTCTTATCGAGGCCTTGTTTTGTAAATAGGATATGTAACCTCCTATCTGCGCTTCTATCTACTAGCGTGTTGTCCATCATAATGCATCTATCATAATTAGGAGGAAATGAATTATGAGCTTCTGTGTCTTCACCTATAAGAGAGATGGTTTTGAAACATTTTTGAGAATGTGAATTGGAAAGAAATTGCTCGTTTTTTTTTTTTTGGGGGGGGGGGGGGGGGGGGGGGTTTTGGTTAACATTGAATCACATACTCCTCTTGTAGTTGAATTTTAAAAAATGGGAATTTAAGATTTTTCAGTTTAATGACCAAGTATTTTGATTTCATTTTTTGTTCACATTACAACTTAAAATCATTTATGAATTACTAATCTTCTCTTTTGATGACTACTGCAATCAGCGGCCACAATGAGAAAATGGTTACTCATAATAAGGGTTTCTTAACCAGTATCCTCGAGAACCTTCCATTCTTCTATCGATTTTTTAAAATAAATTCAACTGAAGCAAGCAACCTTCCAGCAAATCATTCTTCTGGTGACCCATTACTTGCGTCAGCCAGTGGGAGCAAATCAGTTTGGGATTTGAGTCATTTGACTAAGTTGGTCTATCCATTAGAGCACATTCTAAATCAGGGTGCATTTCCTGATAAGCTTGAAAACGTGACATTAAGAAAGTAAGTTTGTTCTACCTAAAGTGCAGTCATCTTGTACTACTAAGGCTTCGTTTGGGACGACTTTCTTTCTTTGTCATAAAGCAGCTTTCTAGTATAAAATTTTTAATTTTTGTACAAAAAAGCTGCTTTATGAAGCAGTAATAAAGTCATCCCAAACGAAGCCTAAATCATAATATGTGCAGCTAAAAATTTGCATTATTTACTGTTGTTGTATTTATTGCAGCGATTCCTGTCATGAAACTACTGGAGAGGTGGCTGAACTGGGGGAAACCAACAATGCGCCTATGAGTAAATTTGGTAACCAACCTAGTGGAGGTATGTATAGTGCTTGCATTAATGAGCTACACCCTTTTAGAGCACATAACTATAATTGTTTTCATATCTTGTTCTTGATCAGGAAAACAGGGTATTGCGGTGGTGAAGCAGGGTAGCCATGAGATCGGTCCGGCCTTCCACGTTGCTCAGCTCTGGGCCAAGAAGTGTTCTGCGAGTAGATCAAACAAAATTGATAAAGTGGACACATTTAGTCTTCCAGTTGGTGTAAAATCATCTAAATTAGAACCAGACAGTACACCATATTCTAATCACGTGCTAGCAGAAAATTCTGATTACATTAATAATGAAGTATTGGGTATGTGGATAAGCTTTAACAGCATTGTAAACAGGTTTCAAGGTAACAATGGTTAAAAAATTTCAATGTCATTTGCAGGTGGGATCACATCTGATATGTCCAAGAAAGACAGCTTGCTTTCTGTTCGTGCAGCTATGATGCTGGTAATTTTTTTTTTTGTCTCAGGAATTTTCTCAATCATCAAGAAACTTGAAAGAGGCTTTTTTCAAATATTTGACAGTAGTTGTCATTTGATCTAGCTACCATGACTAGATGTTTTTTTTTCTTCTTCTTTTCAAAGCTGTTCTCGCTCTAATAATGTTTTAATGATAATCATAGTATATCCTAATTCATGATTGTGTACAAAGCTTTGATATTTTTGGAGATATTGAAAGGCACAGGAGATCCACATATTGAGGTAGGGAGACGTTGGTTGATTTGAGAGATACTCACCATATTAAGATGATTATGATATGCTACCTTAGATAGTGATAAATAGAAGACTACCTAACATTTCTTTCTTTCTTAACTTTTATCTACTTTTCATTGAATTTTATTTTATTAACGTGAAAAAGTCTAAAATTTCATTGCCAGTTCTTTTCTCCTCATTAAATTAGTTTTATTTAAGTCACCGAATATCCTCATTATTGTCCTGCATATTTTTTAAGTTTTCAGATGTTTATTGCATGACCCCTTTTTCTATTTTTTAAAAATATTTTAACGAAAGGAAGCTATTCAGGAAGCAGAAAGGGAATCTCTGAAAAGTTGGAATCCAGTCGTGGAAATCCAATATAAAGGAGGAATGTACAGAGGAAGATGTCGAGCAGGTCTTCCTGATGGGAAGGTATAATATTGCTGAAAACTTGAAATATGAGGCAGTTACAAGAACTTTATTACATTATGAAGCTGAGATTAGCTGATAAGAAGTCATTCATAGTGTTCTAATCAGATCCATTGATGCATTCAAATTCTAGGGTCGGTTAACGTCAATGGATGGAAGTTTTTATGAAGGCTTTTGGAAATGTGGAAAGAGGTCAGGTCTTGGTACTTTCTGCTATAGTAATGGAGACCTTTTTAGGGGACCTTGGAGAGATGATCTCATGCATGGAAAGGTAGAATCTTTCATAAAAGCTTGGCCAATTTTAATTTTAATCCCTTCAAGTTATTTTTCCTTATTCATGCCTATTTTTATTTTACATATACATATATGTTCCATGCTCTTGCAGGGTTTAGATATACCATGCAATCCATTATAATAGGGTAACGCAGAATGTCTTAGGGTGTAGGGTTTATTAATATAAATCTTAAATGAAATATGCAAAAGATCAAAATTGTATTTCAACTCTTAGGGGCTGTTTGGTATCAGATTTGCAGCAGGAGCTAATCTTCATGAATGAACTATTTTCTTAGATACTTTTAACAAAGCATTTTATTTTTTGCAAGGACTTTCTTTTTGTTTACACTGCAAATGTTATGCACATTAGTTTTGTTTGTGCAGGGCTGGTTCTATTTTCATACAGGTGATAGGTGGTTTGCAAACTTTTGGAGAGGCAAGGCAAATGGAGAGGGAAGATTTTTTTCAAAGAATAGAAGCGTCTTCTTTGGTTTCTTTCGCGATGGCTGGCGTCATGGCCGAAGTGTGTGCATAGATGCCGACGGATCAAGGTATTAATAACTACATGGAGAAGCAGAAAACATGATTTTTCTTCATTTGGTTAAATCATGGAAAATGTGCACTTGCAATATTATGTTTTTCATGTAAGATTCTCTGCAGAATTAAAATTAACTTGAAATCAAGATCAACAGCAATGATAGCCATCTCCTCTTAGTGATTCTTTTATAATGCTATTATCATCAATGCTTTCTAGATAATATTATTTCATATAATGTCTTTTTTATGTCAATTTTAATTTGATAGGTGGACAGAGCTTTGGGATGATGGCATATTGGTCAACAGGACTCCACTTGACTAGTAAGCTAAAATCTGATTGATCATTAACAAAGTTATAGTGAAGGATTTTCTCATTTATTTTCCTACCCAATTTTTTGTTTAATGAGTCGCCATCTGTTTTGTGAAGTAAACAAGTGGATATGGAGCATATAGTACATAAGCATATTGAGATTTGTGTGTGGCCTCTAGACATTTAAATTCAATCGTTAGGAGAAAATCAAATTCCCATTTCTTTCTTTTTTTTATATTATAAAGCTGTAGTGAACTAATAATGGTTTTCAGCGAGTTTGTGAATATATTTTTTAGAATGAAATGCTATGAATAGTACTATATTTCATTGTTGCAATTTAGTAAAGCTTTTTATTGTACTAATACGCACATTGAATTTGAAAAAAATGAGCCGTTAACATATTTAGGTTGTAAACTCCATGGCAAATCAATGTAGCCGTTGGCCACCACAATTTATGGTTCAACACAGCAACTCTCCTTACAACAAGAAATTTCAAGGTCTCCACAACAAAAGATGGTCGAAGAGCGCAGTCGGTGATGGCAAGCTCAATTATCAAGAGATCGTATGTTGTTGGTGTGCGTATTTGCGATCTATGAGGGTTAGTTACTCTTGAAAAGTAAAAGAACTAACAAGCAGAGTGTCTTCAATATATGTTTTTTAAAACAATTTTGTAGTATTTAAAAATTATTTGTAAATCTGTTTTAAGGCCCACAACAGAAGAAAGCCGTCTCAAACAAAATCAAATCAATTGCGCCAAAAGGAGGGTAATATTAATAAATAAATTTAAAGTTACAAAACAAATTAGAATTCACGTGCCTGAGATCAACTAATGTGTATTGAATGCCATCTAAGATCATTATGATTAGGTTGTGGTCATTGCGCCACATCACCCATGTACTCGGTATCATTGATGTGAATCATTCTAGTTGATCATCGTATAGCATTTTGCTTCTCCTTTTCTTGCACAGACATAATAATGTATAATCATCATTCACCTATATGCAGCAAAATTTAAGGTCAAAGAGATCAACAAAATGCCTAATCAAAATCGAGCATAATAATTTGACCATTTACAACCCCACTATTTACACAGCAAATGCTGCCTTCTATTATAAACTATGACAAATTTATAGTTTAGACTGTAGAGTGAATTTTTTCTCATTGTACACATATATTATGCTCATTAACATTGTTCCACCAAATTAGAGTCCAAAAATATTATAATTAACATCTTTCTATTAGTGAAGCTTTATTTAGCATAAAAAATAATTAATTTGTATTAATTTGCTAAGAAGTTCCAAAAAAAAAATGATACTATAATTCATTTGAAACAAACCCCTTGGGGCTGTAACCAGAAAGAAAAAAGTTGCTATACAATATCACCAAGCAGAATATTTCTAATAAAATTGCTTGGTTAAAAACTGACTCAAATCATAGAAACAGCAACAATGTCAATACCTAAAGCAAGATAGCAAGAGCAATTCTAAACAGAAGTGAAGGAACAAATTCCAAGCTATCAAAAGTTCAAAACTATACCTTGAGCTGAAAAACATCAACAGTAGAACATGACATGTTTGATGGTGTCTTTGATCTTTGGAAGTGGCTGTATCTCAGATGTTTTCTCCCTTGTGTTCATGCGATTAGATCCATATTCCGACTTCCCTTCGACGTAGTATCGTGCGCGAAATGCCGCAAGATGCGCATAGTATGCTGGAGGAACTACAATGACATATAATGGTTTAAAATGTCAGTGGTCATGGACAAGAAGGAAGACATTCGGAAGTAGTAGAGAAAACTTACCAACAGACACAGAGCGGGTGCAGCGAGCATAACTGTGGATCCCAATGAATTTGAAATTAGATAGGATAGAGAGGAAAGGAACAAAAATGGCAATAAACAAAATACAATTAGGAGTTGCAGCATCCTTTCAACTCACGTATAGCAAAGGTTATAGGTCAAAGACTGCAATGCATCAGCAGAAAATTTGTTTTCGTCAAATAAGACATGATAGTGAGTTGGCCTACTTGTGCCCTGTAAGGAATCCAAATGAACAAAATTGGAAAAAGAAGACAACACAAAAGTATTAGCTGCATGCCACTCAGGACACAGCTTATATTTAGAGACGAATCAGGTGTAGACACGTCATTCAATACCGAGCTCGGTACCGAACAGTACCAAGCCGCGGTACCGAGTAGGGAGTGACGTGGGGAATTTTCATTGGGCTCTGGACGGCGTTCGACATTCGGCGTCCGCACAGAATAATGCATCAAGCTAAAGGGCCTAAGGCTAAGAATCATATCATAAACTAATAACTTGTTAATTTTAACAAATTTGAAAGTTGAAGTCGATTTATCTTCATAAGAATGGCACGTGCATATATGTGTAATCAGTCTCTCTTATTTATATAGGATATTGTTAATTAGTAATTTGAAAAAAAAAAATTTTAAAAGTTGAATAAATTTGATTTGAATCAACTCTGAAATGTACTCCTAATCAAATTTTCAATGTAAGTTTAACGTAGCTCAAGTGAAAAATTAAAATCTTTAATTTTGAGCCGGGGCCACTTGTTCAAACTCAACTCGGTCACCCTTCTATGCTTTAACATATTTTGACCGTTAGATTGAGTAGAAAGTACCTGAATGCCGCTATGGCTGCACAAATAGAAATCAAATTCTGTTGGATGACAAATGGCTCTATCCACCACAGTTCCTAAAAAGGGAAATCGATTATAGCGAGATATATAAATATAACTATGACTATAAAACTACAAATTACCTGGTAATATATTTCCACTTCTATCAATCAAATCTTTCTGGTGATGGTCAGCAGGGAACAATCGCGTGTGATGGCGCTTCTGCACCACTACAAATGTGACAGGGGGAAGGTAATCCTCATCTAGAGAGGTACAAGCCTGGCACAGAAAATCCACATTTCACTGAAACACAACTGCTTTGATTTGCAGTAAGCATTTAAAGGAATCAATCAGGGGCGGAATCAGCCTTAATTTTCAAGGGGACAAACTTATAAGGCATATATATCGGGGGTCCAAAGGGGCAGCGCCCCCTGATGGGGTTTGACCTAAAGGATATTTTTGGAATTCAATGATGAATTCTCTTTAATATTTGATGCCGGCAATTACCTAAAGACTATAGTATTTTAAAATTTTTAGGGTGAGAAATTGCCTAAAAACTCTTATAATAAAGACTTAAAAATGAATGAAGAGGGATAAATTTCCTAAAAAATCATATAATCATTTTTTTTTAATGGGGGGGGGGGGGGGCAATTTCCCCCTTGATCACAAGGTGGTTCTGCCCCTGGAATCAATAGCTTGACAAATAAAAAAATAACAAAATTTGATAAACAGTAACCTTTCTAATGGCATCAACTTCATACAGCAAGACTTGAGCGTACTGGCCCTCACTAACCCCATCCCTACATGTTCAAACAATTTGGAAATTTCTTGCAGTAAGATACCTAAAAATAATTGAGCAATAAAACATCTCCAATAAAAAAAGCGACCTGTAAAATATTATACGATTGGGTTTCCTGTTTGTCACTTTGTAAAATTCTTGCAGTAGCTCCCTTCAAAAAATCGAAAAATAAAATCAGACATCCGAATAGAAAACTCACATGCAAGCTACATGGCTATCCTTACCTTACCATCCCTCCTGCAACATTACCCTTTTTAGGATCAGCATTGCTTGCAAAGAGATCCTGTATCATTTCCTGTCGATGTTGCTGGGATGATATTAGACACCTGTAAGTTGTCATCAAAGGCCAATCCATGGATGCCACAACCTAGCATGAATTGCGAGAAAACTGTAAAGAATGCGCCTTATTAGCATCTACCAGTGCAAGACCATCGAAAAGAGAAAAACAAACCGCGGCAATGGAGGACTGGGAGTCCTCCCCTGGGGATGGATGGGTTACATCAGCCCCAAAAATAATAGTTGGTGCATCAGAAATAAAAGGAAGTGTCTTATTGAATGCATCCTCAAGTACAGTGTTTCTTCCACCAACCTAGATGATAAGATTATAATGCAGAAGCAGCACATCTTATAAGCATGCCCAATAAATATGTATAGGAGTTACAAACCTTACCTTTACATTAATTTTCAAAGCAATATTTTCAAGATACTGCTTGTCGCACTTCAGTACTTTTGTTGGTTTGCAACATTGGGTCACAAGACCAAGCTCTGTTTCACAGATTGTTTTTATCCTCCCTGAAAAAGTTAGTGACCAAGTAATTACTATGAAAACCAAGCTTTTGACTTCTGCAGAAAATCTGCAAGAGAGAAATAAAGCTTTTTGGAATGTACATACCATATGAACCACTGGCCTCTGGCAAAACAACAATCAACATTTGAAGGTGTTTTCCTTCATGGTTCAATTTTTCAATAGACAAGTGGTACAAGTCTCTTAAGCCATTTTCAACTTGTGACGGTGGCCAAAAAGAAATGTCAACTGCCGGGTTGCAATTAAAAATCTAGAAAATTCGTACAAAAATTAGTTGGCCAAGTTATGATCATCAAAATAAATTGAGTGTTTGAAACTACCATTCCAATGTTGTTACACATGCCAACCAACTCGTTACAGAAATAATAGATCGCATCTTCAGAAACTCGCCCAGCAAAACATATGCAAGCCCATGAATCAACAGTACCACCATTAACCATCCTCTGCAGATTGTCAACAAATCTTTGAACGAAATAACATAATAAGATGTAACAAAGATAAAGAATGAAACTTGATAACAGTAACTAGAATAGGTTAAAGCAGCAGAATGATATTTACATATAGGAAAAAAAAGAGAGAATTTAGAATTTATTTTCTTCATTAGCCATTTATCTCGACATACACATGTATTATAGCACTGCGTAGAGAATAGAATCAGTACAAAATCACAAGTAGTTATGACTCAATGGTGTGGATTAAATCCCATCAGCAGAACCATAGCTTATGGTTGCACTACTCCCGCACATGAGTAGGAATATTAACAAAATTAAGGTTTTGTTCCAAAGCAATACTATTAGATAGTAGCGTTATTGATGCAACGCAAGTATTAGTCATCAAATTTATATTCATAATTTGTAAACATATTTAATAACTACATGTGGGCTCTGAAAATTGGGCCCCAGCCTCCGCCGGACTGTTTGCTTTTTCTTTTTCAGGGGAGTTTTAACGGATTAAGTTCCGAGGTAAATTTTGGAAGGCAGATGGTTTGTAGATAAGACACTACCCAAAGATTACGCTCTCATTTTGTGAGGACTTTATGATCTGAGTTCTAGTTTCCTATAGGCGCAAGCCCCTATAGTGAATTACCCCTCCCGATAACGAGAGAGAACTTTCGATTAAGGCTAGTCGTCAATCAGATACGTTAAATACGTGTATTTGGCATATAGTAGCAGCATGGGTATAGGTATATTGGAAAATGGTTGGGAATTAAAGAGTTTGTAGGTTTGATATTTAAAATAAAAATTTTCACCATCTTACACTTAAAGCGGATAGTGAGGGAATGAATGATAGACCCGATCAGATCCCATGGTTGCGTCATCCTGCACCATCATAGTCCCTGGTCTACTTAGTCAGAGGAGGTAGTCGACCTAACCTGACAAGAATGATCCTTGTCGACAGTCATGGGTTGCTTCGCCAAGGAGACCTTGTAGACCTAGGTTGAGTGTTTATCTAACGGGGATAAATTTGAATCCACCTTAACTAACAGAGAGCTTTGTACCCTATCGATCATATCCTATTGATTCATATCTCAAGGATTTGATGCCATTAAAGAACGTATTGAACTCTAGCCATAATCAGTATTTCATGGTGCCATTTGGCGGCAAAATCATTCGATTTAGAGGGTCCTAAGGTCATAACCGTTTATCCTGCGGTGTCATTTGGCGGCAAAACGACCGGTTAGAGGACACATACCACGTCCTTAATAGCATGAGATTATTTGAGAATGAATCCTAGTGATATTTTCGACTAAGCATTAGCTCTTTGTGAGCTGAAGTAATTTACTAATTTATCCAACCCGACAAACTATTGCGGAGGATAGATGAATTTTACTTTAAGTAGTTGATGGATTTATTTCAATTTTAAATATTTTGGAGTGGATGATTTTCTGGGATTTTTGGATTTTGAGCTTTGTGGAGTTTTGGATTACTTGGAATGGACTCCTCCGGTTGAGATTTGCGTTCAACACAGCCATCATCGAGGTGTTTGGGGTTATTTCCATTTTAAGCTTGAACCTTGTCGACCCTATCAACTTGTCGATAGGGGATCAGGTTTCATAGGCTTTGTGTCTTTATTAGTGAATTCATATTGTTATAGGCCTTGAAGGCTTAATATGAATGTATTAGGACAAATATATTGGTCGTCACAACCGTATATATGTTCGATGGTTCGAACCCTATCGACTCAGATTAATCCACATAGAATGGATCAGGTTCGAATTGGAATTCACTTATTAACTCGAGCAACATCCCTAGACGTTACATGTGTGTACCAGTAACACGCTCGTTGGAGCCCATTCGGGTGTTTGAGGGCATTTTATAATTAAACCTTGTTGATTCTTTTTTACCTACTTAGGAGGATCGGGTTCAAATTTGTTGACTCGTTCAGTATCCCTAGACGTCACGTGTAAACTTATACCACGCTCGCCGAGGCCCATGTGGGTCATAATTGTATTTATCCCTTTAGTGTACCTATAAGCATACATATTACAATGTATGTGCAGGGGTATTTTGGACATTTGAAGGGTCTCCTACGAAAACTCATATGCATTTACATTCGGCTTAATCATATTGCATTTTGCTCATGAGTGGTACATTGGTGTATAGGAATCTTCTATAGTAGCTCGTATGAGTCCTATGCTTGTCGTAATGCTTCGATGTTTGCCCATAGGGCATTATCACTTTTGTCATCAACCTCTTGTACTTATCATATGCAGCTTTTCAATGCTCGTGGGGACTATCGTATCATCAACAGATTTGTAGAGGACTTTCTTATGATTCAAAGACACATTCAACACGGATCCTTTTCCGTTGATGATTTCAACTTCTCCTTATAAACTTACGAGCTTATTAGTGTAGGCACTGTAGAATTCATACCATTCATATGTAGGATGGTGAGTTGGCAACATCACTTGTGATCAAAATATTTATTCATGTTGATTATTGCTTATGAGTGAGGTGTAGAAATTTCAATCATCCTGGGCCCATGTAATTACTCCTCTGTAAGTTAACACCGATTATCGGACGTATGACATTCCTTGCAAATTCTTCCATGTCTGTAGATTGACAAGTAGTTGTTGTATTCATCATGTCATTCTTTGCACATCTATTGCACCACTATTTCTTGTAGAGGATGGACATATTTGCTTGAAATCCTATGATACAATCATCTCTGCCCATTTTACTAGCATGGTTAAGTTGGGCTCTGCTCAAGGATGGTTAAGAGTTCTGCATCATTACTTGTGATGCAAGCACACTAGTTAGAAAAGTCAAACAAGGAGAATAATGGGAAAAACTATAACCAAACTCGATTCAAATAGTAGCAATCATCTATAACATCAAAAACCGACGGGAAAAATGAGAAGAGAGATCAAAATAAACAAAAGAAATATAAAAAGACGCTATCCTCAGAACAATCGACAGAACAGTTTCCTCACATGCATCGAAATGTAGGCTAAGTAAAGTATGTGCTTAGTGCTAGCAAACCGATGGTCCACCATAACAAGAAGGTCCAAACGTCCAACCAAACTCCTCCAACAAATGCTCCCAAATCAGCCAACAAACACCTCCAAAGCTCAAGAAGAAGTATACAAATGGAGTGGAACTTTCATAGAGAAGAAAGAGGTAAGAAGTCCAGACGAAATAGAGGAGAAGAAGTGGACAAAGCTCTCAAGATTTTCCAAGAAGAAGAAAACCCTCGGGTTTTTAAAGAGACAATGCTCAACAATTTTCAACAACCTTTCCCCTCAAAAATCATATTCTATATATAGACAAGAGAGGGGAACCAAACAGTCATAGCACCTCCAACTAAACCAATTAGATTTAGGGAAATGAAAGGCCAACAACCACATAACCTCAGTCCCCAAACGGTTCAGCAAAACAGAGAAGGAAGCCCACGAGAACCAAGCAAAAAAGCCACGGAACCGAGCAACCAGCCGCAGAACCAAGCAGGCAGCCGCAAGAACCAAAGGGGCAAAGGCACGGGAAAACCACCCAGCACAAGAAACCAACAACCAGCCACGAAAACTAAGGGACAAGGCACGGGAAAATAGCCAGCACAAGAAAACAAATAGACAAGGGGAGTAGAAGAGGCAAGACCACTCCAAAATGAATCCAAGACTTAAGAGCATACCTTTTTAGATTAATGAGCTAGATAGTTTAATAAATCTCCCAATAAATGAACTAAACTTCAACTCAACATTAGTGAGCTAACATCTTAGAGAGAAAAGCTCAACTCCAATAAACCACCACCTCCCAACATCAACATAAGCTCAAACCGAGAATCCATGAGCCAGCCCAAGAACCAGCAGCAGCCCAAAGGACCAATCAAGCTAGTATACCAAAGGTCTACCAAAGTCCAAGCACAACCTACCATGATCATTGGATGCCTTCCATCATTGGATAGCTAAAAAAATATAAAAACTAAATAAAATACTAATGTTCAATATTAGAAAATGAAAATACAAAAATTATGATTGCATCAACTTGCAAATAACATAATATATGTATATCTGTATTCATGAGGGACATGTCATCTTTGTAGTATCTCTGTTATTGTTGATTGCAGAAGCCCTGCTACATTCATCACTAACCATTTCATGCATGCTGGCTAGTGAACTATTATAGTTTATAATCTCCTTGTAGTCACTTGTAAGCACATTGTTACTTGCACTAGTCAAAGTAACTCATGACTTTCATAATAATTCAGTTCCTTGATGATTGTGCCTTGATCAGTCTCATGATTTTCATTTAAATTTTTTATATTATTGCTCGTAGATTGTCCAATTTGAATGTGACAAGTCCTTTGATGTCATATGAAGATGATTGAGCCATGCATGATGAATTGACTTCTCAATTGAAATGAGGATTCTTTAATGCTCATTGAAGACTTTGTATTGTTAAGCATGAGCATACTATTGCATTTCTCCATTTGATCCTTGCTTGAAAATATGTTGTTTCAAGCTATGTTGAAATCCACAAGCCTATGCTCATTTCATGCTCAAATTAAGCTCATGTGATTCGGATCCTTTTCAATTAAATTCAAGTATTCCAATTAATCATTTTGTGTTCAAGTACAAGTCTAAATTCTTGTTCATTGATATTCAAATTAGTGTTCAAATTCTGTTCAAAGGTTCACAAGTTCGAGTCTGAGTCTTATGCGAGTCCCCTATGATCCAACTCAAGTCTTTGCTTGAGTTTAAATGTGTTCACTTGATATTCAATTCTGGTTTAAGTTCAAACTTATTTTGTTTGGTTCAGGTCTTGATTAATCATTTGAATTATGTTCAAATACAAGTCCTTGTAGTTCATGCTCAAGTCCACTAATTCGTGTTCGTTTGAGTCCAAATCAGGTCGCAGTGCAGTCATATATTCACTCGAAATTATTGGTAGCCTCTCAGCTTCTCCCCCATTTAGGAGAAAACTACAAAAAATTGTGCCTCCCGCCAGACTAGTGAAAAGCATGCACGATAGGTGCTCTCGGACAAGGACATCGCTGCCGTAAAATCTTGATCCCCACCACGGTAGAGAAAGGCGTGCATGTGTCTTCGGGCACCGATTCGAAAATGCACAGTTTTATATATTTGCCCCCGCCACGTCGTATGCGTCGCACCGGGTTCCCTTCACACCACGCTAATAAAATCATGAGTTGATTTTCTGATGCGCTGTTAACATGTCAAAAAAGGAGTTTTGTGATTATCCTGTCCCGTCACAAGTATCGCGAACAAATTCCCTCCTACCATGCTAGAGAAAAGCATGCATATGTGGTTATTCGTCACGTTTCAAGCGCCAAAACAGATTTTTTAAGTTTAGAGAGCATTATACTTTCACAATGGTTGATGACGACGATGGAGAGCACAAAATCATTTTTTTAATAATAATATTATTATTATTATTATAATTATTAGCTGTAACAAAATGCTGAAGTGAGAATGAGCACGATTACCTAGGTTGAGTTGGGGTTTGGCTAGATTAAGAGAAGTGAAGGTGTCGGGTCTGTGGTATGGCTAAGTGGATCGGGATCAAGGAGAGGTGGGTATGAGTTCAGCCTTATAGACGTGGGGTTGGGTCTTGATTGCGGTAGAGAGGAGAGCAGCAGATAAGGAGGTCGGCGGGTCAGAGCTTGGGCAAATTATTGGGTCAGGTGACCGAACGCAGAGATAGGTCCGGATATTAATAAAATATTATTTTAAATTTAGCGCAAGTAAAGCACAACTAAAGCGCAGGTAAAGCGCAACTAAAGCGCAAGTCAAAAAGCGCAAGTAAAGCGCAGGTAAAGAGCAAATAAAGCGCAACTAAAACGCAAGTCAAAAACGCAAGGTGACGCGACAAATTTTTATTGGATGTCCGAATTTATTTTTCGCCTCCGGTCACCTGACCCAATAATTAGCCCAGAGCTTGGCTGAAGAGGAATCGAGAGGGGTTTCAGTTGGAATCGGATGGGGGCTTCGGTCGGTTGAAGTCGGAGGCGTCAAATAGGTGTTAAGGCAGAGGGACGGTCGAGGGAGCGAAGTCGGAGTCGGCACAGGAGTTCGGTTTGGAGAAAAGGTATGGAGAAGAAGCTCTCTCTCTCTCTCTCTTTCTCTCCGCCGAATGAGGAGAGGGGTCGGTTGGATGAGTTCGGACGGGAGGGATAATGTCGGATACTGAAAGGAGAACAGGCGATGGCTTCGGATTTGGTTTGCCTATGGATCGCGGCAAGTGGATCGGAAGCAACGACGAAGAAATAGAGAGTGGAAGGTGCAGAGCTTTCGTGTGGAGTTGGGAGGAAGAGATCGCGTGCGTGGAAATGTTGTGGGAGAGGAAGAAAGAGCATGGATCAAGTTCCTGCATAGTTGGGGGAGTTGAGAGTTACGGAATATTGTAGTGGAGATAGGCGTTCAAAAGGAGGGGGCTGAGTATATAATAGGTTATTCAGCTTTTTTTTTTTATTTCTCCCCCGGCTGATATCTGATAGTTGACAGGATATGATTTGTGCAGGATTTAGCAGAGATATGAACAGGTATGCAATGATTTGGTAAAAAAAATTATTTTTCTTTGTTTTTTTTTTTTTTTGGACATTTAGGCCGGCAAACTCACACACACAACGCATACACATGGACTCGAACCTTGGACCTCTTAGTTGGAAGCCTAAACTCTCAACCAATAGGTCCTTTGTTTTCTCTTATCCAACTGATTAGAGCTCAACACTACATAATAAAGACAATATAGCCTTTATGTTATTCCTTAATAGTTTAATTCATTTTGGGTAGGTATTTTAAACTTAAGTCTATATAAGGGACTCTAGTCATGTATTAAATTTTTTTATGATTTGAGATTCCACCTTTAAGGTTGTCTACTTCTTGCTTCATCTCTCTCTCTCTTTCTCGCCTCTCTCCCTCTCGAGACATTCTTTTCATCTAATTCTTCAATTTCTTCATCTCTCAACCTCTTTAATACTCTTATATTGAATTTTGCCAACTCCAACTATGCTCCTCTATATCAATTTGGTATCATTACCAAACCTATTCCATGTCCCTTCCTGTAACGCTCCAAGATCTAACTTGAAAAGAATTTCAGTCAATCATTAAAACCATCACATTTACCAGAGCTATCTATAGTATTCAATCAATAACAAACAATCTAACAAAAATTTATAATTTAAAACATTAATGTACAATTCTATTCATATCCCAAAAGTTCATATACAATACTCAGGTTCTACACAATGATCACATGAAACGAAATATATCATGTCCTGAAACGAAATATATCATGTACTGAGTACAAAAGAATCACTATAACAAAAAAGAACAAAAACCTGAGGATTCCTGAGCTCCCTTGCCCTGAAAAATATTAACCAATATCTTCAAAAAGCCCAGCAGGTACCTAATACATAACTGAAATCAAATACGGTACAGCATGTCAGTCAATCAAATCCATAACAGTCAGTTGCACATGATCAGTGAATCTATACAACAAATATGAAAATCAATAATCAATGAATGATCGATACAATCCACAATCATCGGTAAAAGAATCGATAAACAGTAGGAAGAAATTCATAAAGTTCAATAAATCAGTACATACGTCAAATCTCGTAAGAATCCATAAACAGCAGAAAAATCTATATTCGGAAGAATCTCAGTTAAATCGATCAGTCAAATCGATAGAGAAAAATCGTCGTCTCGATAATATCAGTTAAGTCAACATCATATCAATAGAATCAATCAAATCAATCATCTCTAGTCAATAACATCAATCGGTATGAAATCATATAAACATTCAAGCCAATATATCGCAAGAACGATTGAAATCAAATCAATATAGTAAAACATATTTCCTATTAATGAATGAATCACATGCAGCAGTTCAATACGGTGTATCAATGAAGCGATATTATCAATGAGTCAATATCAATGAATCAATAGTATCCATGTCCATAATATCAATAAGTCAATGCAATATCGATATCCATATCAGTATCAGTATGAGCATTGAAATAATACGAATATCAATGAAATCGTACAGTAACAGTAAATCCGTCAATAAATAAATTTCAATACAAATCCGTCGATATCAGTAAATCCATGAATCTATAATGAGATCAATAGGTCAATACCGTACACATGCAATTCAGTACAGTAGTCTTACTAAACAAGTACAATCACTAGGCTATTAAGGCGTTTTTCGGTATCGATGTATCGTTGTGTCGTTATATCCGTTGGCTCAATAAGAGTCGTCACTCTGTGCCCGTCGGCATAAACTCCTTATGACTCCCAATCGTTGTATCTATGATCAATAGAGGATAACACCAAACCCTTTTTAAAGAAAAGCTCGTCGACCCACCATTTTGTACAGGTCAAATCAATCTCCAACCAACGGTTCAACCAGTCTTTACTTGTCTTTCAGTAACAATAACAATTATTCAATCATATATTCACATTCGTATGCATATCAATAAGGTATTGCAATCAATAAATTCAATTTAGCTCAATGTAGAAAAACCCCTTAAAATATCGTATAGTAGACATACATCGTTTCAAAATGCACAATTCCCGAAAATTACCAAATTATCATAAATCGAATAAAATAACATTACAAAACTTTACTTGTACTGAAGCAATATTTTTCAACATCATAATAATTTCATATTCGATAAAAATCGCACAGAACTCAAAATAACCAGTAGAAACTTTA
Source organism: Dendrobium huoshanense (assembly GCA_016618105.1). Taxonomy (NCBI): domain Eukaryota; kingdom Viridiplantae; phylum Streptophyta; class Magnoliopsida; order Asparagales; family Orchidaceae; genus Dendrobium; species Dendrobium huoshanense. The sequence continues at coordinate 11,196,866 of CM028358.1, read as the reverse complement.
CAGAAAATACTCAAATCGTGCAGAAATATCATATCAGAAACATATCAAAAGTTGTGCGGTAAAACTTTCGTCAATACAAAATTATGCGCGTTTTTTGGTAACGAAAACACAAAACTGAGCACAGAATTATCAAAACTCGAAATCTTCGAAATCAGAAATAGGATTCGGAATCCTTACTACGAGATAAACAAATCTTCCAACTGCGTTGTCGGACGAAAAGCGCTCCGCGGCCTCCAAAATCAAGCTTTCCTCTTCTCTTTCCTTCTCTTTCTCTCTCTTGCTTCTTCTCTCTCCTCAAAATATTTCCAAAATATCTCAAATTCCGATACTTATCAAGCAGGATCGTCCAGGACGATGCCCAGATCGTCCCGGACGAACTCCTCTGGACACGGATCGTACAGATGAAATTAATTCCAATTTATTTCATCCCTGGACGATAGTTCCGGGTTCAGTTCATCCTGACGGTTCGTCCCGACCCTTAAAGGTTCATCCAGACGAAAATGACAAATTCTTCACAATTTTCTTCAGTTCGTCCGGGACTAAGGCCAGTTCGTCCGGACTAACAACACTAAAAAAAATCAACTTTTTAAGAATTTTACACTTCCAATCCCAAGCATTGTCTACCCTATCCCCTCAATACCAAAATTGTTGTCTCATCACTCAAATTCACCATTGCTTCAACACGAACACCCTCTCACAACACATTCTTTGTCCTTCTAACAACTCCACCCAATCAACCCTCCGCACTGAATCATCCAATATCAGTCGCATCCACTAAGTCAAGTGCAATTGTTCCTATCCAATTCACATAGCCTTGCCACTTTGAACACACCACCCCAACAACCTCTTTCAAGTCCTTCTGCAAACTTGTATTTGTCTCATCACCCACACATGCTCTTCATACTTTATGTCACAAAATCTTTTTAGATGCATCACACTCGCACGCCATGCACTCATTGGATCACAGGTGATAATTCTGTCACATGCCCTAGCATGCAATACACTCAGTTGTCACCACCCTACATTTGATCACATTTATTTGCACACCCACCGCACATAAACCTCTTAACCACTTGAAATTATTGATACATTGATCACATCAATTACGCCCATTCTAGCACTCTATGAAGCTTCGCCAACAAGTCACACCCAAATTAATACAAGCAAAGTCACATGCACATAGTGCTAGTCACATGCGCATAGGGCTCATTTATCTGCTTAAAATATCCCTTACACTAACCTTATTTAATGTTTCAAAGATATATTTCTAAAATAAATTATGTTCTGAACAATGAAATATGAAATCTTTTGTCAATATTGTTGAATATTGATCTTTGTCAGCGTCATATCTCCTTGGGGATGGATTTTCATTCATCATCTCAACTTTGTGATGAATTTCCAATCTCTCTTCTCTTTGGAATGAATTTTACTAGTACTACAATATTGTTGACGACCTCTAATGAACTACTATCGTTCATCCTCTTCGACTTTTCATCTTCGGGATGGATTTCCCATTCATCACCTCAACTCTATAATGAATTTTAAATTTGTCTTTCTTCTATACAACAACAACAAAAAGCCTTTATCCCACTATGTGGGGTCGGTCGGCTACATGTATCTTTTTTCTCCATTGTGTCATGTTAAGGGTCAAATTTTCATCTAAATCTAATAACGAAAGGTAATATCTAATATTTTCTAACCAAGTCTTTTTTAGGTCTACCTCTACCTTTCTTAATATAGGTCAAATATTATATATCTATTTTCCTAAGCAGGTCATCGGAAGGTCGTCATTTTATGTGACCAAACCATTTAAGGCAGCTCTCTCTTAAGATTATCTTCCATTGGAGCTACTCCAACATTTTCACGTATATGCTCATTTCATATAAGAGTAAAGCCACTCATTCACCTGAGCATCCTCATCTCTGCAACACTTAATATTATGCTTCTCTTTTAATGGTCAACATTCTGCACCATAAAGCATTGTAGATCTAACTATTATCTCACAGAATTTTTTCTTAAATTTGAGAGGGACTTTTCTATCACATAACAAACTTGACGCATTCCTCTACTTCAACCATCCAACTTAAATTCTACTAACAATATCCCCATCTATTTCACCATCTCTCTGAACAATAAACCCAAAATATCTAAAATGTGTGCTCTTATTAATGACTTGATCGCCCGCAGTCACAATCCCTCCACTATATCTATTATTACTAAAATTACACTCCATCTATTGAATTTTAGATTTACTCAAACGAAAGTCTTTAGACTCTAAGGTTGACCTCTATAATTCAAATTTACCTTCAACTCCCTCTCTAGTCTTGATAAGAAGACTATCATCAACAAAAAGCATACACCAGGGTCCAACCTCTTGCAAATTTCTAGTGAGAATATTGTTGTTGTTGTTCTCTTATGTGGAATAAATTTGGCTAGCATTGCAATATTATTGTACACCTACAATTCTCTTTCTAAAAAAATCAATGCTCCAAAGTAAAGTTTTTTGTAGTCGAGGGGAATTGATGTAGCATGGATATTAGCCATCAATTTTATGATTGTAATTAGTAAACATGATTATATCTATGTAATACGTAGTATTACGTACGCATTTCTTTTACTTGGTTATTACATAATGAACTGAGATTTGTAAATTTTACATCATTCCTTTGAGGATTCACCCTCACCTCTTTCAAAATTTTCTAATGTTTGTTGCTTCACCCTCCCTCCCCCTAACTCCCTCATGGGAATTATTTTCATTCTCCAATTTCTAAGGTCTTTAGTTTAATGTCATCTTAAAGAATGTGCTTTTGTTTAGAATAATCAATAGTGATTAAAAATATTGTTTTATTTCCTCTTTTTATAGCAATCAAGATTAATATAATATGGATAGCATCCAACTCGACCATTAATGTAGATTAACTCAATCATGCCTACTAATGTTATTCAGATTAGCTCATTGTGAGATAAAACAGCAAATCAACAATTTTATTTTAAGATAATATAACATTATACAAAGCAATGTTGACATAAACATCCCCTAAATTATGTAGAATAGCTCCAACACTATCTAGGGAGGTAAACATTATATTTGGATAGGAATTCCATATAACTAAGACCTGCAGAAAAAAAAAAAAAAAACATGTTCAAACTAGAACGCAACTGAAAACGGCTGCAGCTACTTCAGGTATGGCAACAAGTTACCTTTCCGATCATATTCCACTTTCCAAGACTTGGATTGCATGTCCTTTCCCGACCATTATTATGATATTTGAGCTGAACAATCAACCAATTAGAATAAACTAAAAAAATTACTGACAGTAGTTCAAATAAAGAACACCTCAAAATAAACTAGTAACCTTAGGGGGAGGAAGAATGCGTGCTTCCACGAACTGAAGATGTCGATCAATGGTGATGCCAAACTCCTTGGCATGCATATCATCAGTGTAATTATTTTGACTCCATATCTACAGCAGCATTTAAAATATTAACACATTCATTACTTTATAGAGCATTATTGAGTAGCTAAAGTAATCTAAAAATTAGCTATAGATGAAACAAAAATAAACAAATGTGACATTTAATAGAACAAATAAAGCATTGATGTTGACCTTCATTATGCCATCCTCCCTGACTACTGGGCGCTTACAAGTTGCCCTCAGCATATTTGCCACTTGTTGTTCATTGAGCTTTTTAGAGTACCTTTGGCCTTCCACAATTTTGCATACCTATTGTAAGAAAACCATGCCTTTTAACAGCATAACGTCATATCACGTAAATATGAAATAATGCCAAGAAGGCATTTCTAAGCTTACCTCCATCGGTAGATACACTGGCTTCTTGCTGTTTCCTGCTTGCACACATGGATATGAAGCATATAGGAGATTGTACTTGTATCTATCTTTGAAGTATTGAGCAACAGATATTGTAGTATCTGCTTGACCATCGACCGAAAACCTAAAATTGTAGGGGGAAACAGCAAATAAAAATATAATATAGATATCAAGACATTGCAATAATCGAACAAGCTTATGAAAAGAGCTCAAAGAAAAAACTAAAATGAACTACGCCAACGAGCATACAGCAATTTGTTTGCTGGCTGAGATGTTAGCCCAGTGATTTTATAACATCTAGATGGCTTTGAATTATGCGTTGTTTCCACACGAACTCCTTTTAAGATCTTATTCGCCTATAAATTTCAGGGAGAATAATAAAATAATTATAGAAAAATGAACCAGTCTATTTAATATTTATAAGGAAATTATACAAGTGACTGAAAATATACTGGATTATTTCATTGAACCTGTTTGACTCCCGCAAAAGGAAAAAAAAAAAAAAGAAGTTATTCTGCTTCTCCTTCATATGAGCAACATATGTGACTAGTGCATGGAAGGGAAAAAAATTGATACCTGTATACGAAGATGCTCTGAAAACACCTTAGGAAGCGGCTTGAGCTCAAGAGATTCTGATACAAAATCCATTAGTTTCACAGGTTTAAAAAAAGATGTTGCCGAAATATCTACAAGATTAAAAAAACAACAGAAGTTAGGAAAGGGAAACAAGAACACCTGAGAACAAGTTGAGAAAATCAAACTGAAGATGGTGAAAACGCATAATAAATGAGATACCGAGGTTCAAAGATAGTCCTATCTGTGTTGGTCGAAGGCTCTGATAATAACCTCGCCAGCATTCCAAACCGCCACCAATTGCCTCCTTATTGCCAAATTTTGGAGAGAAAAATGATCTCGAGACAGAGACATAGCTGAAAATTATCAGAGAAAAAATTAAGGGAAAAGAAAAGAAATCTAATAATGTTTATGACAAAAAAAGGATGAGATGCAACTACTTTTCTGAAGGAAACTCCCTCAAAACCACATCAAGTGCTTGTATGGTTTCATGAGGGCAGTCCCTCTGCCTCCCCTTCAGAAACTGCTTTAGAGGGTGCAAATCAAAACCTTTAGTGAATTCAATGGAAACTGTGTACGTTTTCTTACGACTGAAAAGGTAAACATGAAAATATATTAATATCAGTAATGCTTGAAGTCTTTTATAAGGATCACCTTGTAGACATACCTTCTCCTTTCTATCACAGTCAACTCAAAATCCTTTGAAGTGAATGGCAGCTGCCCCGCAGTGTAAAAAATATTTCTTCCATCATAAGCCAGCTTAAGCTGACCAAGATGCAATTCACCAAAATCATCAATCAATTTCTTCATTACCATTCTTCCAAAAGCCCTTGATTTTACTTCCGGTTCTATTTTAACCTGAAGACATGTAAGAAAATAACATCAAGAGCAAACATCGCAAAATTTAAAATAAACTTTGTTCAAGTTAGAAAAAAAAAAGGCTTAATGCTTAAGCCAACACAATCAGAAATATAATATGGCATTATATATATATATATATATATATATATATATATATGAAAATTAGGCAGCCTGCATAGAACTTAAAATAAAGAGCTACACATTTCATTTTACAACATCCATCATCAGGGAAACAAAAACAATGGAAAAACAAGTAAATGCACCTACTTATCCTCCATCTTCATACACAAAATAATATGAAGAAATTGTTAGAAGTCCCCTTGGTAAGGTTTTTTTTGTAATTTAAATGAAAGTGACAAAATATGTCAAGAATCAAGACCCAAAAAAAATCTTCAAGATCCAAGAGAACCCCCTTATATAAAAACAAAAACTATCATTCCCCAAACATACTTTCAAGTAATGCAAAAAACTCAAGATAATTAAGGGAGTATTCAACATCGTTAGGCAAACAAAGACTCTTGGGTAACGTCCTAAAAAATAATTAGAATATGTCCCTACTACATCTAAAAATCTTCTTAAGATGTGCCTTTTTGAGCGAATCTCCGACATTACTTTGGTGCATCATATTGCCTAATAAATGTCCATATTAATTGCAAAGCCCTACAGTCGAAGCACTCCCAAGGGCCCATACATCATATTAATTACTAAAATAAGCACACCTTTGTGAAGCACAGTGCATGCTAAATCTTAGATTTAGATGCATCGTTTCATTCAACAACTCCACATAAAGAGTTTAAATCTAATTATTCTATAGAAAGTATAGGATGGTTCATCTTTTTGATAGTGAACCCTTTAATGTGTGAGAGTTGGTGCTAAGCAAATAAAGATTGATATGGGATCAGGCATAAGCACCCCTTTGTGAAGCACAGTCCTATCTTATGACAACAATTGTATCTCAATATTTTCATGATTGTATTATTCAAATAACTATCTTATCTACAAAATCCAATGCAATTGGATCAATATTATCTTACATAAACAACACAATGCCATCTATGACTATCAATGCAAATTGTGATCTTTATTTCGCTTGCCCTTTAATTTTGCAACTAGATAGATATCAGAAATTTGACCAGCATCTAAATGTAACCAAAAAAAAAAAATTCCATGGCATTGATGAAATTATAATCACTTATAGCTTCATACCAAACAACTTACATCTGCTAATAACGCAATATCACAAGGCCGTGGCGTCATCGATCATAATAGTTTATAAATCCAAAGTATATCTCTATTTAGCTTAAGTTAATCTCCTAATATTTACTCAGCATTGCAATGTTAACAGGATTACAGAAATCTGATTTAAGATGTCCTACTTATGGGCAAAAAACCTATCTATTATGGGTTGCAGCTAAACCCGAGATGCTATTTGGCAACAATTAGGATTTAATTTTAATTGGATTTACTCAATCAGGATTCAGTAAATACTGATGTGTTAAATTTTGAAACCTATTTAAGATAACCGTTAAATTCTGATAAAATATATGAAATTATTTGGCAACGTAATCCATAATTTAAGACGATCAGTACATTAAAAATTCAAATTTAGTTTATATTTTAAATTTAATTTGAATTTTAAATAATGATTACTTATAATTTTAATTTTAACTATCACCAAAAAATTACAATTATAAATAATATTATTAAAAGTTAGTTTAATTATTAAATAATTTAATTAATTATTTAAGCATTATTTAAATATTTTTTAATTATTAATGTTGCATCCTAGAACATTCACGGCGGTTGAAAGATACAGAATTTAGCGTCCAAACCTTATACGAAGATCTAGCACACTGACACATAAGAGAGATAGGGGTTCAAGAGTCAGAAGAGACCAAGATTTTTACGTGAAAAATCCTAAAAAGGGGAAAACCACGAGATCTTGTCCAGTTAAAATGATTCTACAAGTGTTTATAGTTAATTATGAATGATGCCCTCCCTCGAGAGAAAGCCTTTACATAGTTGGAGTCGGAAGAATCTAGAGATAAGAAAATGTTGGCCTTCTCGTTTGGTCGGTAGGATTGTACTCAGGCGACGGAGATCGGAGGTGCCATAGTCGGGTGACTGAGGTAGAGGAGACTGTTGTCAGTGGATGACCACGGTCAAAAGGATGGTAGCCGGCGAGCAACAAAAGGTAAGAGGGACTTAGCTGGCGGGCGACGGAGGCCGAATGGACCATAGCTGATAGGCGACGCTAGTCGGAGGGGCCATAGCCTGCAGGTGATGTTGATCTGAAGGATAGTAGTCAGCGGGAGACATTAGTCGAAGGGACCATAGTCGGTGAGAGATGGTGGTCGGAGGGACCGTATTGGAGGGTAACTTTGGTCGGAGGAATCATAGTTGGAAGGAGACGTTGGTCGGAGGGATCGTAATTGACAGTGACGGAGGTCAGAGGGATCGTAGTCAACGTGCGACCAAGGTTGGAGGGACCAATTGTAGTCGACGAGTAACGGAGGTCAGAAGAAGGCCCGACGATGGTTGTCAGATGGATGTTCAATCGCAATGATTGAGCAGAAGTGGTCTGGTATTGAGGGTTCACCGGCGGTGGTGCTGGCCTGGAGCCGGGCTTCTTCAAGCCTCATATTTCTCTTTAGTCTTCAGCCTAAGGTTTAAGCCAACAAAGGTCCAAGCCCCCTTTCATTTTAGAAGTGGATGTCTATTTATAGATTTTGAATGACATGCTCCATAAATATGGAGAAGATCCAAGATAAATTTCAAAGTGGTCCATCGAACGCCCATACTGATTCACTCGATTATGAATCATTGAAGTATGTTAATGATGTCATAATTAAGTCAATTATGAATCATTGAAGTGTGTTAATGATGTCATAATTAAGAGGACTTGGTCTCATGGATTCGTCTCATCGAGCCGTTAGATTCTACTAAAAGCAATGCACATTTAGATATCATTTGATCATCCAATTTATGCTTTGAACCTTTTAATTATACTTTGGTCCCTTGATTTGAGCTCATTTGGGCTCGAATTAGACCGATTTTGGTGTCATTGGATTCATCTTACTAAGACGTTCAATTTCACTATAAATTTGTTGAAATAGGAGTTTGGATGGTCTCGCATCTAATTTTAAAAATTGTCAACTAAAACATGCATCGAAATTCGTGCTTGATCAAAGCAATTTTTTGTGACCTATTAATTAAATATAGTATTAACTGTCTAATCAATTATTTAAGTATTCTATTACTAACTAATTAAATTAATAATTATTTAATTAATTACTCAATTATTATTTAGTATTTCATTACTTACTATTTAATTATTCTTATAATTAATAATTAATTTTCTCGTTAGGCCTATCTACGGTTTGCTTTTCCTCTTCTTTTTCGTTTGGACTTTCGCCTGTACCGTGAGGTAGAGCTTCGAGCCTCCTTTGCCAACGTTCCCTTTTTCTGTGTGATAGGAAGTCACGACGACAGATAGACAACGTTCTTCCTCCGCCTCCTTCCACGACAACGGGAGCTCGCTCGCTGTGACGGTAACCATCTTTCTACCCTTTCGCGCGCTTCTTCGGCCAAATCCCGTAAATCCGCCGAACCGTACTAAATCCATGACAACGGGATTTACAGCAAAAAGTAGGAAACGGAGGATTTAATTCACAGTGAGATTTAAGATATCCATTTTTTCTCTTTGGCAGGATTTACCGTAAATCCTGTTTCAAATCCTATACCAAACATCCCGTGAAGGAAAAAGATTGGAAATAATAGAAAGTCGTATGCTCTCACCATTCCAGAAGACGAGGATTCAAAATTTCAAATCCCCGTCGGGTTAAAAAAGATGAAACCCCACAGCAAGTGGCAGAATAATGAAACGAGCAATATCCCGGCAAACAACGACATAAAAAATTCAAAAGAGTGCTACAACATAAATAAGCCAAAAAAAAAATATAAATATAAATAAAAACAAAACAAAACCGGAAGATAAACGATCGCTTTTTAGAAGGGTACTCAGTACTCACTGAATATTGAAAAATATTTTTATCTTCAACTTCCACAAGAAAATGATTCACACGAATCATTATTTTCCTTCCCACGGATCCAAAACCTGGACGAAGTGGATGCACAACACCTGTACTGGAACCGAGTGGAACCACGGCCTCTGTAGCCGTCTCAGCTGACGAAATAGCAGAATCCACAGACGAAGCCGCGGTGGGTGCAGGAAACTCGGCCGTTCCATTCTCCGTTATCTCATTGTGGATCTGGACGCTCTCCTCGAAAGCCTTACTGAGAGAAGACAAGCCCGAGGCAGAGGACGACGACGACGGAGTCGGTCTCTCCTGCTGGGGCGGCATTGCACCGCCCATGCCGAATCGTTGACCGCGGCTGCGAGTTTCACCGCCGACGCGGCCTCTGTAGCCGCTGCGACCTATGTTTCTCCCTCCGCGCTCGCCGGAAGCAGGTGGATGTTGATATCTCTCTCCATAGAAGCCACCGCGGCCGTCTGCACGCCGAGACATTTTCTTCCCGTCAGAGCTTCAAGAAGAACAATCGTAATCGCGAAGAAATGGGAGTGACGGCCAGTTCAGTAGTACTGGAAGGGAATGAGTAGCAGAGTGGGTGAAGGGCTCGAGGTGGAGGCAGTTAACCCGTTTCAAAAAGCGGAAGGTCAGCAAGCGCGTCCTTCCGCTTTTGCTACGAAGAAGATAACAGGCAGCGTTTCATTTAAAATTTCAAATCGCTTTGATTAATTCATCTATATAAAATATAATATAATAATAATTAAATTTATTTTAAAAAATGAAATATTTAATTTTAATATATTTATATTAAATTTTAAAGTAATTCATATTTATATTTTTTTCCGTAAAATATTTTTTTTTTAATTTCATGATAAATTCAAATATATTTATAGTATTTCGTTTGGGACAGCTTTCTTACTGCTTCTTAAAGCAGTTTTCTATTATAAAATTTTAATGTGTATCGTCCTTCATGTTTTTTCATTGAATGCATGTGGCATCAAATTATTTGTGATTAGTTTGGTTATACTTAATGTGAACTTCATTTGTTTCTGCATATTCATTAGGTAAACTAAAGCACATTTATCAATAAAAACTAGATAAAGCTTGATGCCATCCATGTTAGTGGGAGAGCTTTCCTACTTGGAAGTTGAATCTTATGAACTATCTCTGCCTCTTAAATTTAGAAAACTCCTTCCACTTAATGGAAGCTTCACTCTTACTTTCATCTTCTAAATGAGGGACCTTAGGACCACCAATTTCTTTAAGGTTATTAGATAGTCTTGCAAGCATTTATGAATCATTAGAATCTCTCCAAAATATATCATGGGTCATCATGGCACACAAAGTATATATATATATATATATATACCAATATTCAAATATGCTCATCGAGACAACCGTAGTTGTTTGTATGAATGAAGCACCTCATATACCTATAGTACGCGCTGATCTATCCATAACAATCGCTTGCCTGACTTATGAATATCAGTGGATATGATGCACAGGTGAGTCAAACCTCCTTTCAAAAAAATATTTTCTAATTTTGTATTCGATGAGCTTCTTTCAGTGACCGAATATAGATGTAATTGACCTATGTGGAGGTTCATCATCAATTCCATCTGCATTTATAAAAAAATGATCAATTTATATTAAAATAGTATATAACAAAATATAAAAAATATAATAAAATAAAATACATACATATCATTCATAATGATCACTTGAATCAATATCACTTAAATTTGCACTTTGCTTATTAACTAATTCATTGTCAATACTTTCTTTAGTGAATATATCTACTTCTTTCTATTGAATATTACTATCATTCAACGCTTTCAAGCTATGTAGTGAGTCAACATCAATGGTGGGTTACCTAAATTCTGACATTTGATCTTCTTGATGAGCAACATGTATACCATTAGACCATATTCTCACTGATCTCATTGGTCTTCATGCTAGATCATACAATTTTCTATTTTTCAATTAAATTTTTGGGAATAGGAATCTAAGATAGTTTGAGAGATATCAAGAAAATTTATAATTTAATTCTAATTTTTCAATTATTAAAAATAGTTTTTTAACACATCCATATGACTAAAATCACATGAAACTCATCATCAATTATTTTTTTTTATGACAATTGTTGCGGGCTAGAATATACGCGGCGATAGAGTTAGAATTTTTAGTCTCAGTGTTGTATGGATATACATCATACAAATAGGGAATTAAAAAAACATAAGATTTTTTAAGTTGGAAATCCTGAAAAAAAAAAAAAAAAAAAAAAAAGCACGGGATCATGCCTAGTTGAAATGATTCCACAAGTATTTGAAAAGATTATAAATCTTGATCCATCCTTTAATTCGAAGAAGGTGAAATTACATTAATATGAAGAGTTGGGTGGAGGTTCGGCTTCAATCGGTGGCTGGACAAAACTCAGGCGTCAGTTAGCAGTTAGGCAAAAATCAAGTGATAGTAGGCGGCTAGGAAAAAGTCCGACATCGGTAGGCGGCCGGACAAAAGTCTGGCGCCGATCGATGGCAGGACAGAAGTCTGATGACAATTGATGGCCGAGCAGAAGTCTAGTGACAACCAGTGGCCGAGTAAGTCCGATGACTGTCGGTGGCAGGGCATAAGTCCAGTAACATTTAGTGGCCTGGTAGAAGTCCGACGATGGCCAGTGGCTGGGCAGAAGTCCGGCGACTACTGGTAGCCAGGTAGAAGTTCGACAAAAGTTGGTGTTCCTACGGTGGTCCGACGGTGATTGAGGAGGAGCTTAGTAGCAAAAGAGCTATCATATTTCTCTTCATTCTTTCTCCTCTTTTTCTCACTTTTTTGTGAAGAATGAGGGGTCTATTAATAATTTTTGGGGAGTGACATGGCTAGTAAATAAGAAGAAGATCAATGACATGTTGGGAGTGTTTTGGATGGATGACTGATATTGATTCCTTTGATTATACAACATTTATTTAGCATTTGAGTGTCTTAATGATGTTGGATTTCAACAGTCTTAGGCTCGTTGGATTCGTCTTGTTGAGGTGCTCAATTTGCCTATAAGTATGTCACATTTCAAAATCATTTATTTGTCCAAATTATGCTTCGAACCTTCTCAACGTGCTTCGAGCTCTCGATTTGGACTCATTTGGGCTCGTATTGGGTCGAATTTGGTGTCGTTGGGTTTGTTTTTTTTTTCGAGATATTCAATTCAACTATAAGTTTGTTGAAATTAGAATTTGGATGATACTGTAACTAGTTTCAAAAGTTTTCAATTCAATATGCCTAGAGATTTGTGCCTGAGATTATTTTTTGATGATATATCAACACTGATGTCATATATTTGCAAAGAATTCCTGCACTTCAATGGATTTTCTAAAAAGCAAAGAAATATGTAAATAATTCACAATTACAACTTTATAGGTGAAGCTTACTCTAAAAAATGTTCAACTTTTAGGCAATTTAGGAGGATATGCTCAAATATCAATGGGATATTTGAGCATATAATTTGTTGATTCCTTACCTCAAATGTGAAAATTTGATAATGATGGACTTATTTGTCCTCTATCTACATCTACATTACTCCCAACTTTTATGTTTTGATTTCATATATGCGGTATGAAGTAATAAGAACAAAAATGTGTTGTGTTCTAGGATAGATATGCTTCACATATTGGAATCTTTTGGATGTGCTTTATTCTTTATTGATCTTTTAATCTTATTTAAATATCAGCTATATTTGAAGCATATTAATGAGCTAAAAATAAATAAATTTAATATAAATTATTGAATATATCTTACTTACCTCTCAAATGGATACATCCATCAATGTTGAACATAATCACCAACTCTCGTGACCTCGGTAGATGTTTTGTTCCATAAAATTGTGGCAGTAGAAACTCTTCATTTTGAATAACTATTTATATTACATATTAAAAGATCTATTTACATTTAGGAGGTATCCATCTAGCTTTTTCAATAATTAGACTTAGATTTCATTTGGAACGGCTTTTTTATTGCTTCTTAAAGTAGATTTTTAATTCAAAATTTAAATTTTTGTACCAAAAAGCTGCTTTAAAAAACGGTAAAAAAATCGTCTCAAACGAAAACTTATTCGCACATTGTTATCTTTAATCTGACATGAAAGAGTTTGTGGCTTTTGGCTTTAACATTTTACCATTAGCCCCTTATGAGAGCTCCAAATGTCTATCTCTACTGTATTTTCTCTTAAGCTCATCATTACATTCAAATTATCCATAATTTTCCTTTTATGTCCATCAAAATGTTAAATATATCATCTAAAAAGTTATTCCAATACGCACAATATCTAAATTTTGTCTGTCTCGTATTTATCCTCAAGTAGAGTAAATCCTTCAAAATACTCTTCTTAGTCAGTTTGTGACTAAAACTATAACGAAGAAGTCTACACTGTAATAACATTGGCAACTTAGTCATGTCTGGTAATTGTCGGCCGGCTTCCAGAGATGCAAAAATCTTCGCTCTGCTAGGGTTTTAGGGTTTTTCCTACCCCCTTTCGGTTTTGCGCCCCCTCCCCCGCCGGGGGACCTTCCCCCCCATGGATGCTACCTCCTTCCCCCCGCTTTCCTCCTTACCATCTCCTACTCCCCCTGTAGCAGCTCTTTCCCTGCTTGATTGGAAAAATCTTCTAGCTTCCACCCCGCATGTTTCCATGGAATTCTCTCATTCCCTATCCTTCGTCCAGACTCAAAATTTCACATTTCAGTTCACCGGTGAGCATTTCGTTGTTGGAGCTCCTGAATGGTCGCTCTCACTTGTGGGTTATTCGATCGGCAAACGGCCTTTCTACGAATCTCTGCTCTCCATCATCAAAAAAACGTGGAACCTTAAAGGCTCTTTCTCTTTGCTGACAATGGATGATGGCTTCTTCCTCTTAAAGTTTTCCGCTCTTGAGGAATACGAGCTTGCTTGGACAGTCAGCCCCTGGTTTTTCTTCGGCAAGCCCTTCATTCTTCAAAAGTGGACGCCGGATTTTGTTCCAAAATGGGAGGAATTCCCGTCCATCCCCCACTGGATCAAGATAAGAACCTTCCTCTCTCTCTGTGGACCCCGGAAGGTATTTCTAAACTTGCTAGCTGTGTTCGAATTCCTTTAGCTGTTGACGCTCTCACGGCAGCTAAAACGCGATTAACCTTCGCTAGAGTTTGTGTCCAAATCACTAGCTCCTCTACCCTACATGAGGAAATTTTTTACTCTGTTGACGGTAAAACCTTCCCTCTCCACGTCCAATACGACTGGAAACCTGAGCCATGCTCCCAATGTGGCTCAATTATGCATCCACCATCATTATGCCCCAAAGACCCTATGGATTTTCTAAAAAGCAAAGAAATATGTAAATAATTCACAATTACAACTTTATAGGTGAAGCTTACTCTAAAAAATGTTCAACTTTTAGGCAATTTAGGAGGATATGCTCAAATATCAATGGGATATTTGAGCATATAATTTGTTGATTCCTTACCTCAAATGTGAAAATTTGATAATGATGGACTTATTTGTCCTCTATCTACATCTACATTACTCCCAACTTTTATGTTTTGATTTCATATATGCGGTATGAAGTAATAAGAACAAAAATGTGTTGTGTTCTAGGATAGATATGCTTCACATATTGGAATCTTTTGGATGTGCTTTATTCTTTATTGATCTTTTAATCTTATTTAAATATCAGCTATATTTGAAGCATATTAATGAGCTAAAAATAAATAAATTTAATATAAATTATTGAATATATCTTACTTACCTCTCAAATGGATACATCCATCAATGTTGAACATAATCACCAACTCTCGTGACCTCGGTAGATGTTTTGTTCCATAAAATTGTGGCAGTAGAAACTCTTCATTTTGAATAACTATTTATATTACATATTAAAAGATCTATTTACATTTAGGAGGTATCCATCTAGCTTTTTCAATAATTAGACTTAGATTTCATTTGGAACGGCTTTTTTATTGCTTCTTAAAGTAGATTTTTAATTCAAAATTTAAATTTTTGTACCAAAAAGCTGCTTTAAAAAACGGTAAAAAAATCGTCTCAAACGAAAACTTATTCGCACATTGTTATCTTTAATCTGACATGAAAGAGTTTGTGGCTTTTGGCTTTAACATTTTACCATTAGCCCCTTATGAGAGCTCCAAATGTCTATCTCTACTGTATTTTCTCTTAAGCTCATCATTACATTCAAATTATCCATAATTTTCCTTTTATGTCCATCAAAATGTTAAATATATCATCTAAAAAGTTATTCCAATACGCACAATATCTAAATTTTGTGTGTCTCATATTTATCCTCAAGTAGAGTAAATCCTTCAAAATACTCTTCTTAGTCAGTTTGTGACTAAAACTATAACGAAGAAGTCTACACTGTAATAACATTGGCAACTTAGTCATGTCTGGTAATTGTCGGCCGGCTTCCAGAGATGCAAAAATCTTCGCTCTGCTAGGGTTTTAGGGTTTTTCCTACCCCCTTTCGGTTTTGCGCCCCCTCCCCCGCCGGGGGACCTTCCCCCCCATGGATGCTACCTCCTTCCCCCGCTTTCCTCCTTACCATCTCCTACTCCCCCTGTAGCAGCTCTTTCCCTGCTTGATTGGAAAAATCTTCTAGCTTCCACCCCGCATGTTTCCATGGAATTCTCTCATTCCCTATCCTTCGTCCAGACTCAAAATTTCACATTTCAGTTCACCGGTGAGCATTTCGTTGTTGGAGCTCCTGAATGGTCGCTCTCACTTGTGGGTTATTCGATCGGCAAACGGCCTTTCTACGAATCTCTGCTCTCCATCATCAAAAAAACGTGGAACCTTAAAGGCTCTTTCTCTTTGCTGACAATGGATGATGGCTTCTTCCTCTTAAAGTTTTCCGCTCTTGAGGAATACGAGCTTGCTTGGACAGTCAGCCCCTGGTTTTTCTTCGGCAAGCCCTTCATTCTTCAAAAGTGGACGCCGGATTTTGTTCCAAAATGGGAGGAATTCCCGTCCATCCCCCACTGGATCAAGATAAGGAACCTTCCTCTCTCTCTGTGGACCCCGGAAGGTATTTCTAAACTTGCTAGCTGTGTTCGAATTCCTTTAGCTGTTGACGCTCTCACGGCAGCTAAAACGCGATTAACCTTCGCTAGAGTTTGTGTCCAAATCACTAGCTCCTCTACCCTACATGAGGAAATTTTTTACTCTGTTGACGGTAAAACCTTCCCTCTCCACGTCCAATACGACTGGAAACCTGAGCCATGCTCCCAATGTGGCTCAATTATGCATCCACCATCATTATGCCCCAAAGACCCTATGGATTTTCTAAAAAGCAAAGAAATATGTAAATAATTCACAATTACAACTTTATAGGTGAAGCTTACTCTAAAAAATGTTCAACTTTTAGGCAATTTAGGAGGATATGCTCAAATATCAATGGGATATTTGAGCATATAATTTGTTGATTCCTTACCTCAAATGTGAAAATTTGATAATGATGGACTTATTTGTCCTCTATCTACATCTACATTACTCCCAACTTTTATGTTTTGATTTCATATATGCGGTATGAAGTAATAAGAACAAAAATGTGTTGTGTTCTAGGATAGATATGCTTCACATATTGGAATCTTTTGGATGTGCTTTATTCTTTATTGATCTTTTAATCTTATTTAAATATCAGCTATATTTGAAGCATATTAATGAGCTAAAAATAAATAAATTTAATATAAATTATTGAATATATCTTACTTACCTCTCAAATGGATACATCCATCAATGTTGAACATAATCACCAACTCTCGTGACCTCGGTAGATGTTTTGTTCCATAAAATTGTGGCAGTAGAAACTCTTCATTTTGAATAACTATTTATATTACATATTAAAAGATCTATTTACATTTAGGAGGTATCCATCTAGCTTTTTCAATAATTAGACTTAAATTTCATTTGGAACGGCTTTTTTATTGCTTCTTAAAGTAGATTTTTAATTCAAAATTTAAATTTTTGTACCAAAAAGCTGCTTTAAAAAACGGTAAAAAAATCGTCTCAAACGAAAACT
The DNA here is from genome assembly GCA_016618105.1 of Dendrobium huoshanense. NCBI lineage: Eukaryota > Viridiplantae > Streptophyta > Magnoliopsida > Asparagales > Orchidaceae > Dendrobium > Dendrobium huoshanense. The sequence goes on along the minus strand of CM028358.1, from coordinate 11,179,515 downwards.
TATTCGCACATTGTTATCTTTAATCTGACATGAAAGAGTTTGTGGCTTTTGGCTTTAACATTTTACCATTAGCCCCTTATGAGAGCTCCAAATGTCTATCTCTACTGTATTTTCTCTTAAGCTCATCATTACATTCAAATTATCCATAATTTTCCTTTTATGTCCATCAAAATGTTAAATATATCATCTAAAAAGTTATTCCAATACGCACAATATCTAAATTTTGTGTGTCTCATATTTATCCTCAAGTAGAGTAAATCCTTCAAAATACTCTTCTTAGTCAGTTTGTGACTAAAACTATAACGAAGAAGTCTACACTGTAATAACATTGGCAACTTAGTCATGTCTGGTAATTGTCGGCCGGCTTCCAGAGATGCAAAAATCTTCGCTCTGCTAGGGTTTTAGGGTTTTTCCTACCCCCTTTCGGTTTTGCGCCCCCTCCCCCGCCGGGGGACCTTCCCCCCCATGGATGCTACCTCCTTCCCCCCGCTTTCCTCCTTACCATCTCCTACTCCCCCTGTAGCAGCTCTTTCCCTGCTTGATTGGAAAAATCTTCTAGCTTCCACCCCGCATGTTTCCATGGAATTCTCTCATTCCCTATCCTTCGTCCAGACTCAAAATTTCACATTTCAGTTCACCGGTGAGCATTTTGTTGTTGGAGCTCCTGAATGGTCGCTCTCACTTGTGGGTTATTCGATCGGCAAACGGCCTTTCTACGAATCTCTGCTCTCCATCATCAAAAAAACGTGGAACCTTAAAGGCTCTTTCTCTTTGCTGACAATGGATGATGGCTTCTTCCTCTTAAAGTTTTCCGCTCTTGAGGAATACGAGCTTGCTTGGACAGTCAGCCCCTGGTTTTTCTTCGGCAAGCCCTTCATTCTTCAAAAGTGGATGCCGGATTTTGTTCCAAAATGGGAGGAATTCCCGTCCATCCCCCACTGGATCAAGATAAGGAACCTTCCTCTCTCTCTGTGGACCCCGGAAGGTATTTCTAAACTTGCTAGCTGTGTTCGAATTCCTTTAGCTGTTGACGCTCTCACGGCAGCTAAAACGCGATTAACCTTCGCTAGAGTTTGTGTCCAAATCACTAGCTCCTCTACCCTACATGAGGAAATTTTTTACTCTGTTGACGGTAAAACCTTCCCTCTCCACGTCTAATACGACTGGAAACCTGAGCCATGCTCCCAATGTGGCTCAATTATGCATCCACCATCATTATGCCCCAAAGACCCTATCTTGCCCCCCCCCCCCCCCCCCCCCCCCCCCCCCCCCCACACACACACACACACACACCGGTCACCAATCCAAGATGAAGAAGCTCCAGTCGAAAGCTCCGACTTACTCCTCCACATCGTCTGAACATTCCAAAATAGACTCTCCCCCCAAAACCCACCATCCCAACCACCGTGTAGCTCCAGAACCCCCAGATGGACCAATTATCCCTAACTTAAACTCACCCTCTGAAGAACCCACAGACAATTCTACCTTCCTTCCTGCCACTAAAAACCCTCCCCCTTCTATCAAAGTTAATAACAAATTTCATGCTCTCTCTGAGAATGAAACTTTGGACCAATTTCCGAACCCTAACCAAACAACCAACACCTCCTCAAACTTTTCTGACCCAAACCTCAACTGCCCTCCCCATACCTCCCCCCGCAACCACCAACCCACCATCCCCAACCTCCTACACAACAGCCCTCCACATACCTCACCCCTTAATCACCAACCAACCAATTCCTCGGAATAATCTACATCCTAAACTAGCAATCACAAAAACCAACAAACTCAACAAAACAACACCAAGCAAACCAGAGGCAAAAATGCCAAAAAATTCTCCTCATCAAAATGTCAATGACCCCTACAAACTTTGCCGCCTGGAATGTTCGTGGGTTTAACAGCCCTGACAAAGTCTTATATTGCAAAAACCTTGTTAAAACCAACAACCTGGACCTTATTTTCATTCTTGAAGCCAAAACCAATCATACTAACCTTGCTAACCCTTGGTACCAAGCCCAACACAAACGTTTCCCTCATGAAGGCACTTGTGATAACTTCCAGTTTTCCTCACCGGGTCGTATATGGGTAAAATGGAATGAGAAAGTGGTGAATTTCAAACCCCAACGGACCACTAGTCAACTGGTTCATGGTTTTATTTGGATAGGCTCTACTCTCATTACTGCAGTCACCGCCGTTTATGCTAGCAACTCTTTTATTGAAAGACAAATATTGTGGAGAAATATCCAAGAAATTGCTGAAAATATTACTACACCGTGGGCTATCTTAGGTGATTTTAATTGCTGCAAAAATCCTGTTGAGAAAGCTGGTGGCAACCCCCTCTCCATTTCTAAACTAGAAGACTTTAACAATATGATCTTTAATGCCGGCCTCCACGACCTCTCTTCTGTGGGTCATTATTACACCTGGTTCAACCAACAAAACTTGAATCCTATTCATATCAAGTTGGACCGTGTGCTAGTTAATAATCACTGGCTGGACAATTTCCCCAACTCTTTCTACAGAGTTGGTAACCTGTCTTGCTCTGACCACTGTCCCTTGATCTTGATGAATTTCAATGATGACAAGAAAGGGAAGAGATTTATGTATAAAAACTATAGCTCCAAAGTGCCAGAATTTTGGGATTGTCTCATTGATATTTTCTCTCAACCCAACAGTAGCAGCCCTCTTAGTTCTTTTATGTATAAGCTGAAAAGTCTTAAAAACACCATCAAGCATAAGCATTGATCCAATTCCAATAACATTCAGCTGGAAATTGACCATCTAAATTCCTTACAGAATCAGATGCTTTCTAATATCCAAGGCAATCCTCTTGACCCTGAACTCAATGCCAACATGAAAGCTGTTAACTCCAAGCTTACTCATTATCACTCTACTCTTACCTGCTGGATTACTCAAAGAGCCAAAGTGAACTGGCTTACTTACGGGGAAGATGATTTAAAGTTCTTGTATTCCAAAATCAACATCACCAAAAACTATTCTCGTATCAAAGAAATCACCTCTGATCAAGGTACCTTCTCCTCTCATCTTGGCATTTCTCAAACCTTCATTAAGCACTTCCAGAATTTATTTAACAACAACCATTCTCCCACCTCTACTTCCAAAGCTTATGATGCCCCCATTGGGAACACCATCCCTGATCATCTCATTCCGACTCTTATTGCCCCGACGTCTGTTGATGAAATTAAGAGTATTATTTTCTCTGGGAAGGCCAATTCGGCCCCTGGACCTGATGGTTTCACGTATGAATTCTATAAATCTATTTGGAGTATTATCAATCAACAACTGTGTCATGCTATTACACATTTTTTCTCTACTGGTCATATGCCTAAGATGGTGAAAGCAACTATTATTGCTTTAATTCCTAAACTCCACCATGCTAGTAACGTCACAGACTTTAGACCAATCTCTCTTTGCAATGTCATCTACAAAATCATTGCTAAAATCATTGCTAATAGAATGAAAGTCATGCTTCCTTTCATTATTCACCCTAGTCAAGGTGATTTTATTCAGAAGAGGATCATTACTGATAATATCCTGCTTGCGGTTGAGCTACTTGGAAATTTTAATCACAAAGGCAAAGTCAAATATTTATGTGGCAAGTTTGACATTACTAAGGCTTTCGATACTGTTTCCAGAGATTTCTTATACAAGAGAATGACTGATAAGGGTTTTCCTGATATGTTTATCACTTGGGTTAAAGCTTGTACTTTGGACATCCATTTCTCTATATGTATCAACGATGCTCTTGAGGGGTTCTTTAACTCATCATTTGGTCTTCGACAAGGTTGTCCGTTATCCCACTACCTCTTCAGTATTGTTATGGATGGGCTTTCCACCTATATTGACAATGCCACTAGACTATCTACCTTTAGTGCTTTCACCATTGGTAACTGTGCTATTTCTCACCTTATGTTTGTTGATGACCTTTAATATTTGGGAAAGCAACTAAGACTAATGCCCAATCCCTTAACACTATCCTTGAGAATTTTGGTAATGCAACGGGTCTCCATGTCAACCCTCAAAAGAGCACGGTTTTATTTTCCAAAAACACTCCCCATATTGCTGAAATATGTGAATTGCTACAGGTTAAACAAGTTGTTTCTCCCATTAAATACCTGGGCCTACCTATCTTTACCAAAAATCTAAAATTTCAGGATTTCCAACCCCTTATCCAGAAAATTGCTGCTTCCCTTGACGGTTGGAAGGCCAAACTGCTCTCCTTTGCAGGCAGGATTCAATACCTTAAATTCATTATTTGTAACACGATAGCCTACTGGATTCGTGGCTCTATTATACCAAAAGGTTGTTGCAAAATCATCAATCGTATGTGCTCCCGTTTCCTTTACTTTGGAAACATTAACCTTAAAAAATTACACATCATCTCATGGAAAAACACTTGTATGCCCAAATCTAAGGGAGGGTTGGGTATCCCTTCTCTCGACACTCTATACCATAACTTTGCTTGCTCTATTATCTAGAGGTTTTTGCACTCAAGCAATTCAAGTAACTTACTTTTTGACTGGTGGCACTACACTTATCATTAGCTTTGGAAACCTTTGTCTGTTAAAGGGTTTAAATATTGGAAACATCTGTGTAACAAGGCAGCTGAAATCAAGCATTGCATTTCCTTCTCCATCTCACCTGGTAGCAAGCTGTCCCTTCTATGGGTGGGACCCATGGTGCAATGGCTCCTCCATTGCAGACGTTCTGAATGAGGCACATATTTCATCCTATTATTCTATCTCTAATTGGGACGTTGGAAAAGTCATCTTGGGTAACAATTGGTTTTTACCTATGTGTTTTGAGGCTAATATTGTTGCTATGATACATAATGTCCATATTCATCCCCTGAATGAATCTCACCTTTGGATGAACAATTGTTATCCTAGCTTTAACAACTTTACGGCACAATTATACACCAACTATGCCCCTGTTTCATGGTATGAGCTGGTCTGGCACAAGCATTCTTCTCTCCGTTTTTTTGCTTATTCTTGGCTGGCTTTTAAAAATGGATTGAAAACTTCGGATGTTTTAAATTCTCGTGGTATTGGCACTACCAGCAATTGTGTTTTTTGTCATAGAGAGCTTGAATCTGCTGCCCATCTTTTCTTTGAATGTAGTTTTACTGTTGCTATTATTAAGTCCTTCCTGCCTTGGTTGGTTGAGCACCTCTTCAGACCCAATTTATTCCTGGCTTTGCGTAGTGTTCTAGATCAGGGTTTTACTCAACCCAGGGTTAACTATTATCTGCTGGCTGCCTGTGCAAACATCTATTATATATGGCGTGCTAGAAATGACAGAATTTTTGGAGGTATTGTGGACTGCCAAGCTACTATCACTACAAAAATTACAAAGGCCATTGTGCGTAAAACTGCTACTTGGAAGAGATTTTGATTCTTTGTGCTCCCTCCTCTTCCTTATGTTGGACGACTGAACGGATTAATAGGACAATGATGAACGCTGTTTCTACAACAGCCATTTGGATGGTCCTTGTGGCAACCAAGAGCCTGCTCTTGCAGTCCCTCTCGTGATGGCTTTCGAAGCATTTCCAAGAGCTCCTGAGTCCTATTTTGCTTATTGCTTATTGATGTTAATTGCTGCTTACTGTCTTTCTCCCGTTTATTTCTGGGTCTTTTTTTAGTCTAGGTTCATTTTTGTTCTTTGTGAACCTAGATTTTAGACTTTTTACCATTTCTGAGTCTTGACCTCTCATTTTTGTTTTTTGAGAGCTAAGACTATAGTTTTTTGTTCATTTTACTTTTGTAATTTTCTTCATTCAATATACGGACTTTGTCCAAAAATTCCCCAAAAAAAGTCATGTCTGATATTATCTCGTTGACCTCCATGCTACACCCAAAAGAAAAAGAGAAATAATATATAAAGTTTTTAAAATCATCACCTGCAAACCCTGATGGAATCTCTGCGCGGATCCTGCGTATACAGCCGCCTGCTACAAGATCATTCCTGCAAACGGCGCCGAACTCCTGTACCGTCTGCGGTGTGCCAGCTCGCCTAGACACTTCTCCCATTCGCGTTAATAAAAGGAAGACGAGACACTCGTGTTATGCTTCTTCCACGCACGAGAGCTCGCCCGTCTCCTGTCTCTCAATCCCTCGCAGCCAAACGGCCTCCCTGTCCGAGCAGCTCTCGATCTTCATCCAGCCGAATCCTCTACTGCTTCCGATTCCTTCATCCCAGCCGCAAAACCCTAAGCTTCCTCTCGACCTAGCTTTTCCCGTTTTGATCTCCTCTCTGCCCTAGCTGATGCAGAGCATCTTAACTAAATTACTCTTTAGGTATATATTAATTAGTTTGGTATGAGCTTATTACAAATATCTTCTAGATTGTTCTATTTAGCTTAGGGCATCTCCAACCGAACGGCAAACACTTGTTTGCACTTGTTTGCCGTTCTTGCTTTGCTCCAACAGATCTCCATTTTTCACGCCATTTGATCGCGGATGAACAGTGCGACGCCAATATTGGCGTTGCACTGTTCATCTGCGGCATTTTTTTCTCTCTACCGAACAGCTTGGGAATAAAGGCGCGAACGAAAACGACCATTTTAGCGGCAAAATGGCGTTGGATTGGAGATGAAATACGGCATTTTTTGATTTCCCTGCATTTTGGAGTGAAAAATGACATTTTCGGTTGGAGATGCTCTTATATAAATAAATATTGTAAGAGTAAAAGACATTGAATGAATATTATTCCTTTTATGAAACTTTGAAGCTTGTGTTTTTCTGGTTCTCTGAATTAGAATTAAATCCTTCAATCCACTACATCACTAGCCGCAAGACGCAGCCGCCCGATTTCCTCCTCTTCCTGACTGAACCCTGCTCCATACCCCGTCGACCTAGCCGCACTGCAACCCGCCGACCTCCCTCCAATCCAAGCCATTCGAACCTATAGAACCGCCGACCTCCCTTCCTGCCATATCCACAAATCTCCTCTACCCGTTTCACCCATTGAGCCCTCTTCCTCCCTCAAACCACCGACTTCACCTGCTTGCCCCCAAACGAATCCTGTGTAAGGAAGTAAAATTATCTTTTTTTTTTTTTTTGTAATAATTACTATTAGTTTTAATTAATTATTATTAATTACAATTTATAACAGTTAATTAATTATAATTAATAATTGCGATTAAATATTGTTAATTACAACTTATATATAATTTAATTATAATAAATTTATTAATTATAATTAATCATCATTAATTATAATTAGTTATTATTAATTATAGTTAACTATTGTTCATTATAATTCAATATTATTAATTATTATTATTAGTTTATAATTATAATTAATTGATGTTGATTATAATTAATTATTACTAATTATAATTATTTATCATTAATTACAAAAAATTATCTTAATAATTAAGTTAAATACTTAAATTTTAAGGTAGTATTAAATTAAAATAAATTAACATTTATGGAAAGTTTATATTTACACTTATTTCGAATATTTTGAGTATTTTAATCCACATATAGAGAGGAGCATTGAATATATTACATCCAATAGTCAATGTTGACTTACAGGAAAACATACCAAACTCCTGCAAATGATACATGGGGATATGCGATGATTGCAAAGAAGCTCTCATAGTCAACATTAATCGAGCATCTAAAAAATGCATACGAGCTCCTACGAGTTGCTGTAAAACACTCCTTATTCATACAATAGTCTACATATGAGTGACAACGTGTAACATGCAATGTATGTCAGGTTATTCACACGATCAAAAGCAATTTAATATCAGGCAGATACATCAATTTGAAAGACGTGTTAGCAAACCAACATAACTCCCTGTAAGCATTGAGAATTACTTATGCACGATGATTAATAGATGTGCAATGGTCATACTTATAGCAAGGGGACACTATAATTGTAATTTTTTTTAAACACTATAATTGTAATGAACATACATAATGTGCTCATGAGCAGAGTATGAAAGGCATAATGACAAGTGTAGCAGCATTCTTATAGTCAACATCAACTTGTATGAGAACGCAATAGCTCATGCAATACAACATATGATGAATGAAAATACCTACTGGCGACAGTGGAAGAATTGTTGCATATATAATGATACACCTACTAGTGACAACCATTAGTAGGCAATGAATATAAGAAAACTCTTACAACCAATGCTAATTAATAGGCAAATGAATAAGCCATTCTCCTACGAGCATATGATCAACATGTAAAGAACACATAAATGTATCTGCAAGTAGTATGCCTCTTGCAAATATATACAAGTAGTACACATTAAATGTTATATCGTGCTTGTAATCAATGCAGGCAGAGGTGTCAATTCACCTGCAAGCAAGACTGGTAGATATGTTGCATATCTGATAGGTCCTAAGCGAACACAAGCATACATTCAACATGTTATATGCGGGCAAGTGCATAAAGATTATAATAGATGCAAGCTCCTATAGGTTGTTATAGAAGACGTGTTATACACTCAACAAGCTGTTTCTAAGCAAGTATAAGAGAATTGTAGTGAATGCAGTTATCTGCGAATAATAGCAAGAGATTAGTTAGTATACGAAGCAGCGGAAGACCCATAGTATGACGCCAAGCCACCGGATCAGCAACACTCATACAAGAAGGCAGAAGGCATCTACAAGCTTCTAGATAAGTTGTTGCGAACGTTTGAATGATGGTTGCTGGCATAGTCTACAAGTGACAAACATTTTAAAATGTTCACAAACGTGTATTGCAACACATATACACACAAATACAGAAGTACATATATAGTCACATTAAATCGTATACATGTAATAATATACACCTGCATGGGGCACAGTGAACGTGTTATGGATACACATGTGACGTTTAAGGGTGTTGCGCTGTTCAGATGATAAATCCAAATTTGAGTCTAATCCTTCTACGCGAGTACATAGGAGTCGACACGGCACGAACTATCAAACATATATACAATCACAGTTGTCGACCAGGATATTTATTTTATACATTCATATTAGGCATTCAAGGCCTATAACAAGGAAAATTCATCAAGAAAATCATAAAGCCGGTAACCAACCCAATTCTCTATTAGTAATTAGAAAGAGTCAATAAGATTCAATAGATAATTACAAAAGTACCCCCTAAATACATATATGGGCCCTGGAGAGAGTATTGTAGGTACACACATGATGTATGAGGATGATGCGTGGGTCAAGAAATGAACATAAGTTTGAGCTCGATCCTTATGTATGAATGGATTGGAGTCGATACAGCTCGAATAATTAAACAAATATACGATCATAGTGTCAATCGAGATATTTGTTCTATACGTTCATATTGGATCTTCAAGGCTTATAATCAAGAAAATTCATTAATAAGGGCATATACCCTATAAAATAAAGGGCATATATCCTATGAAGAACCCGATCCTCTGTCGATAAGTAGACAGAGTCGACATGTTCAATCACCAAATAAAATTCCTCATAAATACCTCGATAATGATCGTGTTGAATGTAGATCTCAATATGATGGGTTGATTTCAAATATCCATAATGCCTACCAAACACACATGGAAATTCAAAACTCCAAAAAAATATCAACCCAAATATTTAAAATTAAAAAACACCATCAAATACTTAAAGTAAAATTTATCCACCCTCCGCAATAATTTGTCGAGGTGGACAAATTTAAATATTACTTCAGTTCACAAAGAGCTAATATCTGGCCGAGAATATTACTATGATTCATTTTGAAATAGTCTCTTGTCAGCAGGGGCATGACACATGTCCTCTAACCAGCAATTTTGCCGTCAAATGGCATTGTATGTAAACAGTTATGATCGGGGCCCTCCAAACGGGGTGGTTTATCGTCAAATGACACTATTATATTACAGTTATGGCCAGAGCCCATATACTCCCGGATGACACTAAATTCTTAAGATATGAATCAATAAGATATAATTGATATGTCATAAAGCTATCTATTAGCTAAGATGAATTCAAATTTATCCCCTTAGACAAGTATCCACCCCATGTTTATAAGGTAAGCTTGGAAGACGCAACCCATGGATGCCGACAATGATCCATCTATCAGGTTGGGTAGACTACCTCCTCTAACTAAGTAGACCAAGGATCACGATGGTCTGGGACGACAGAACCATGAGATCTTGATCAGGCCCATCATTCATTCCCCCACCATCCGCTTTAAGTACACGATGATGAAATTTCAAATTTTAAATATAAAATCTTCAAACACTTAAATACATACTGCTATTGTGCCAGATAACACATATCTCTACGTATCTGATTGACGACTAGCCTTAATCAAAAGTCCTCTCTCGTTACTAGGAGTGGTAATTAAACTATAGGGGCTTGCGCCTATAGGAAACCAGAACTCATAAAAGAAAGTCCTCACAAAATGAGGGCAAAATTTATGAGTAGTGACTTAACTACAAACTCAATATGCCTTCTGAAAATTTAACTGAAACTTAACATGTTAAAACTCCCAAAGGCGTGGGGCGCAAATTTAAGGAGCCCATAAATTCTGAACACTCTGCCCTAACCTTCCTCACCCTACTTAACCTCTATTAATTACTTGCTCTTGTTTATCTTCCCTTTTCTTTTGACCTATTTAATCAGTCTAGTCTCTCTTGTTGAACCAACTCTAACATGTAGTCCGATGAGCTACATCATCTTGAATGGTTCTAATTAGCTAAAGTTACATTAGCAATCGACCAGCTGTTTTAAAAACTATGATTATGATGTCAAGGAAATATGATTTACTCAAATCTTTATTTGTGAGCAAACATTTCTTAGCTAATATGCAAGAACAGTTTCCATCCAAGCAGCGACCAATCTACAAATTCACTTGCCTTCAACATGTCATAAAAGTTGCAGAGAACAAAACATTGTATATTGTCTGTGAAACATTAAAGCTGTATATATTTGAGCAGTGACATATTAAACTTAGGCTTCGTTTGGGAAGATTTTCTTAATGCTTTTTTAAAATTTTTATACTAAAAAGCTACTTAAAGATCAAACAGTAAGAAAGTCGTCCCAAACGAAATCTTAGAGCATGTGCTCTATTTCAGCAACTAATACACCTTTTCAACCTTCCACACATCCACAAGTAAAAGAATAAAACCTAAAAACAAAAACACTTTCCATATTTATAAAACAATAAAAACTATACAAAATTATCATCACATAAAAAAGGCAGTTCATTTATATACATGCCATTAAGTACTTATGATCACATCTATTTATATATCAAATAGCTAAACTTTTATAGCAGTCTAATATCCAAATCATATCAAAATTTATGTATGAAAATACGTTTTTCACTTTATGAAAGTATTCCATAAATAAATATAGAGACTCTCTCTTTAAAAAACTTTTTTTTTTCCTCTATGAATAGAGCTTGTCCTTAATTCACAAGCTCGATTCCTTTAACAAATTTATAACTCAAAAGCATATTTTCATTCCTTCTCATCTCTCCTTACAATTGGACCCTTCTGCAAGTGTTCATAACCTGTTGAATGCAAACAATGAGATTCACCATTGTTACATTGATCTTGTTCTTAACAACTACTTTGATAAATCTAACATTTATTTTTAAAACAAATACCTGAAAGCTCTCAAAGCTTATTTACGCGAACCAGCGAAGATGAGTTTGGTATCCATTACTTTCATGAATGATGTTGGTCAGATTAATTCTACAAGGAAAAAGCCGCAATGTGAAAATTTAGGCTTCGTTTGGGATGACTTTTTTATCGCTTCTTAAAGCAGCTTTTTAGTAAAAAAAATTAAATTTGTCGTAATAGAAAGATGTTTTAAGAAACAACAAGAAAACCGTCTTAAACGAAGCCTTAAGCTTTATTTGAAACGACTTTCTTATTGTTTTCTAAATCAATTTTCTAGTAAAAAAAATTGAAATAGAAATTTTTGTACTAAAAATTTACTTTTGAAAGCATTAAGAAAGCCGTCACCCTAAATGAAACCTTACTGATGTGAAGAATAGTTTTATCAGCCATTTTGTTAAGGCTCCAATGAGTCGAGCTCTCAACCTGTTGTAGAACTGGCAAAAGGGTATTAACATAAAATTGCCCTCTTCAACATTTAGAATGAAAATATTATAAATGTTGCATTTTTGTTCTGTTGAACCTCATATGGTATTGCCTCAATGTGAAGATCTTGTAGCCAAGCCTTTCCTTTATTATAAGAATCAATATTGGATGTTAAGTGTTACAGACAAAAAAAAAAAGAAGCAAATAGAATACCCTTATATATATTATGTAAAAAAGGGGACTTTAAAGCAACTGTACAAATTAGGGATGTATGTGAGCCAGCTCGAGCTGGACTCGTTACCGAGCTTACGAGTAGAGTTTATCGAGTCATGAGTTAAAGCTCGAGCATATCCTCGAGCTCGAGCTCGTATATTAATGAGCTCAAGCTCGAGCTCGGCCATGCTTGACTAGAAAGCTCGTTAAACCACTCAATTAACTTAAGATATATTAAAAATTTAATTTAAATTAAATTATATATTATATTTTTATATTTTTAAATTAATTCTATAATGAAAATAAGAATTCTAAAAAAACTAAATTTGTTAATTTAAAACTAAGATATCTAGCTAAACAATCGAGTAAAGTTAGAGCTGTCCAATGATCGAGCAATCGAGCCAAGCTCATGACCATATAAATTTTTTAGCGAGTCCAGCTCGGGTTCAGTAAAAATTAAATAAACTTAGCTCAACTAGGCATATACTTGACTAAACTTGACTTGTTTACACCCCAAATAAAGACAATGGTAGTAAGTCAAATTGGGTATTCTGATTAATGTAGCTCCACTTTAATCACATTTAATTGGGCTTGTAAAAACAAAATTAAGGTTTTGTTTGGTGTGGCTTCCTTGTTGCCTTTTAAAGTAGCTTTTTAGTACAAATATTTTAATTTTTATATTGAAATGCTTCTTTAAAAAAACAACAAAAAAATCGTCTCAAATAAAACCTAAATCTTCACGCAACTCATAAATCGACTAGTAAACCGCGCCCCAATTTATATTTTAGATACTACAATAAATATAAGCCACAACCTAATTCATATTCGAGTCTTTTTATGAATGTAAACCCTATCCGTACTAAGTTTAGGCCAAACTTCACCCTAATTAAATTTGGGATTTTCAAAGTTAGTAAGCCCCAACCCAAATCACGTCCAAACTAACTCCTATGCTAGAAAACCAACTAAACTAATTAGAACTAAAAACTAACCAAACATCATATTCATTCTGCTCAACCTAAGATCTTTGAGAACCAGTAACTCGTGGATGCTAATCAGATTCCCTAACTCTTATGTCCTATGAGCCTCTAATATTAGTAGAGATAGATTAGTTTACGCGAGATGATAGAACTACAAATCTTGATCGAGTCTATCTCCATCCCCCCAAACATTCCCCATTAATTCAATTAAGGCTTCGTTTGGGACTGCTTTCTTGCTACTTCTTAAAACAACTTTATAGTACATAGGTTTTAATTTTTGTATTAAAAAACTGCTTCAAGAAGCACTTAAAAAGCCGTCCCAAATGAAGCCTAAATCTCAAAAGTGCCAAACATAAACAAAAAATTAAGCACATATAACCATCATTAAGTAAGAGTGCTCTCTCATTGGCTGAAATGATAATTAACTCACTAATTGCACCAAATAAATTCTCATATAAATATATATAAAAAATCTAATTAAATAAAATTTTATCTACATTATAAATAACATGCTCCTAATTTAGAAGATAGGATTTGGACATTTTTCCCTTAGTGAACATGCACCTCCAAGAAGTTGAACCTTAGACCTCAGTTTTAGGATTAAGTATTATGTGGGGACGTCGAACGCCCAAAGACCAACTAAAATGTGTCACATCACTCATTCACAATGTATCGAAGCTCGGTACTGCTCGGAACCGCTCTATACCGCAGCTCGATACCGCTAACATAGCTGCACCTAATTCATGGCCTCCGCACATTAGAAAGAAAATGTAATAAAATACTACTAAACCAAAAAAGGAAAATCAATACAGATTTAACTGTGAGATCAAACAGGCTGGAAGCTCCACAGCATATGCAGGACATATTGAGAGTACATCCTTTCTGGGCAGTATATGATAAGAATCAACCGTTGAGAAATTCCCCAAACTGTAGGTCTTTATAGATAAGCCAAATCTGTGCGAAAAACATTAAGTAGAGACCTTAAGTAAATACCAAAAATTGAGCAAAAACTGTATAATATGGAACACTGAAGGGTGCAGCATTCATGGAACTTCCCATATATGAAACATCAGATAGCTTTGACACGCAATACGGCAGATTTAAAAAAAAAAAAAAAAAAAAACAGATATTGATTTAGAAGGAATGAACATTGGAAGTCCACAGAAATCTGCATTAAGTAAACCCAGAAGGAAAATGATTAATGGTGGTTCCCTAATTTGCTAAATCTTGAATAATACCATATCATCCAGTTTCCTCAAAAGATAATGTGGGGATTAATTATTCTGTGCAGACGTCGAACGCCGTCCGGAGACCAACTAGAATGCGCCATGTTAGCCTTTTGCTTGGCACCGCGGCTCGGTACCACAGCTCGGTAACATTAACATGATGTATTCTGGTTGATCTCCAGACAGCGTTCTACGTCCAATCTCCACAAAATAATTTCTCATATTATTCCAGATAATGTTCAAGGAACTTAACTTGTTTGGTTCAAGGAGAAAAATAAAAGAAGCGTCAATCTGAGTTCTCTCCAAATGCTTGAGTTATTGCAGGATAGATTCTCTCATTTTTACCTTTTCTTAACTGCATTGACTGTTAAATTTTTCCAATCTAATGGCACGGAACAAAACAAAAGACTTTGCTTGATCGAAATAAAGTGGTGTAAATGAATATGAATATGAATATGCAACAAATGATATAAACTTACTTTTTTTTTTTTTTTCATTTCCTTTCACCAAATTCAAGCATCTTGATACAGCCAAAGAGTAACAGTTAATAAACTCATATCCACAACTTGCTTCACCATAGAGTAGTTTACATCCCTTGACGGCAGTTTTCTTTAATTAACTTGGAATACAAAACATAATACACACACATACATCCATATTATATATATATATAAAATAAGTGATTCCACAATCAGGATGGCGTCCCATAGATTTCCTTCTATCAGGAATATAATCTTTTGGGAGACAACGGCGTCCATGCGCTAAGGTCTGAATCCTTCTAAACATAAGGTCATCCTCCTCCTGAGATACATTAAACAAGATTCTACAAATCAGACAATTTACATGATAACAAAAACAAACTTATATTTCATATATATATATATATATATATATATATATATATATAGAGAGAGAGAGAGAGAGAGAGAGAGAGAGAGAGAGACTTTTGTGCTTATAGAAGAAAAATGATTTTTCAACAACAACAATAATATCAAGTCTTTATCACACTAAATGGGGTCAAGGACATGAATCTGTTTTCTCTAGTGTCCTAGGAAGAGTCAAACTATTTTTGTATTTGTAGTTTTATATAATTTTTAAATACAAGATCACACCATCAATTGATATCTACAACATGAGAATTATAACTGGGTCAAGTTTCATCAAATATTGTGAAATCATTCATAAACAATGTGAAAAATGCGGTGATGATTAAATGATATAGAAAAACCGTTTATATGTCTAGCTTTATTCATGCATTTCACCAATAAAAAACTATTCAATACATGCAAAATAAAATTAAGAACCCATGAATTTGATTCCAAGCAATTTGAAGGTGTCAACACTTTGAAATAGCAATAATGTTATCATGCAATTAGATTTGCTGATTATGAAAACTGCCATCATCTCATCAAAAAAGATATTAATTATGCCAATGTATGCTTATATTTCATAATATATATAGAGCCACACAGGATATTGGCAATAATATTCAAAAGTCTTCACCAACTGAACTAAATGATGCACACACCCTCACCACTTATCCTCACACTTTTTTCACATCCATAAAAAATATTAAATGTCTATAAGAGGATAAATATTCCATCAGTAAAGTGACACGTAAGCTTATAGGCATTTTGAAGGGTAAGCCTCACAATTTAAAAATTATGTGAAGTAAAAATAAAGATTAGACGTGCTTTTTTAACGTAATAATCAAAGAATATATTAGATGATGTCATATTAACATTCTATTGTACTAAGAAGTAACACCTTGACATATCTATGGAATAAAAAATTACATAAGACAAAGTGATAAGTAATAAATTGTATAAAATAGAATTGAAATGCAAAAATCAACATGGCAAAATAACATATGACATAAGAATTGAGTAAAAAAAGCATATAACATCAAGCTTTACTACAAGTTCATTCCCAATTTTGTACTCACCAATATTTAATTTCTAAAGACAACAATAATTATATGACAAAAACTTAAAAGTAATCTGTGATGTCATCACTCAAGGGGTTAATAATTTGAGTTGTCATCATAAAGAATAGTTTTCTCTATAGACTCATCACTTATAGAGTTCAAAGTCTCTCAATCTGCATCTTCCTCGCCAACTCACTCATCCACCCCTTTCTTGAACACTAGCAATCAACTGAAAGATGAGAGTAATAATCTAAATATAAGGAAACTTCTATAAAATTAAATTCATTTTTATATTAGGATTTTTTTTTAGGACTTTCTCATCGGTGCTAAAAGTCAAGAATGATTATATATAAATTTGATGATCTTCTTGGTTTAGTTAGTACATTCTTACACTATAGAAACTCTTCAAGCTTCTCAAGCATCAGATCCATGCAATGTGCGATCATAGTGCCCAATATAAGTGCCACCATGTCTCCATTAATTTTGAGCCTGTTGCCTTGTAAACTCTTGAAATCTATTAAGGTATATGATCAAGTGAAGGATGTTGAGTATCTTTAGGGATTACTTGATGGTGTTGTTAAAGAGATATGGAAGCACTGGGTCGAAGGATAAAAATATCATTTCCTTATGGACTCAATAATAAAATTTACAATTTGAAACAGAGATTCCCCCACCCGATGTTTGGTCGAGCGGGGTTTATTTATTTCTGGGGTATAAACGTCCCATAGGGGCAAGCCCCTATGGTTAATTACATCCCAAACTTTGGTTTGGGGAAAACTTTTGATTAAACTAGTGGTTTTGCTGTTTTGAAAGTCACTTAAGCATTGGCTAAAATTTGATTGTTTGAAATCCAAGAAAGTCTTGTTTAAAGGTTTTGGCCCTTTAGGAATTTCAAGGAGGAATTGATCAACTTAAAATCAGATTTTTCGAGCGAAGTCCAAGGGATGGTGAAATAGGAGCACTTGATTATGAGGGACACTTAGAGATGCTCAAACTATCCTACGTTGGGCTTTACATTTTAGAAATCTAATTTTGGTTTAAGTTGATATTTTTATTAGAAGATTGAGGCTTACATCCCAAAAACACATGTTGGAGGAATTGCCCGAAAGATGAGGGCTTATAGGGTGATTTAAAATCAACCCTTGCCTCGGACCCTAAGACTAAGGTGAGGACTACCTATAAGTAGTGCCTCGAAACTAAATCTAACGAGTGCAAAGGGGCTTACAAATTACACCTCACAAGAGGCATAATATGCCCAACCTCTGAATTTATTGTCCCGCCTGGAAGGGACTACCAGTTAACCCTCCTAATCGCTTTTAAAACCATGTCATCCGGTCTAAATGCAAATGTAAAGTAGGGAGGTTGTTTTTATTTAGAAGGTAGGGCTTACAACTTGGCTTTGAGGCCAAGATGCCTAATTATGTATGGTATGCAAATGCTGACTCACAAAAAGAAAGATTTTGTTCTCTAATCCTTATGTGAAGGCATTCTACATGTGACATACT
Organism: Dendrobium huoshanense; assembly: GCA_016618105.1. NCBI lineage: Eukaryota > Viridiplantae > Streptophyta > Magnoliopsida > Asparagales > Orchidaceae > Dendrobium > Dendrobium huoshanense. Next base: position 11,161,612 of record CM028358.1, on the reverse strand, counting down.
TTTGGCCATGCATGATTATTTTAAGTTTTTGAAAAACTTAGCTCTTTAAAAGAGAGCCATGCAAATTTTTCTTTTGTTAGAAAACCATGAAGCCTAATTTCATTTTAGGTTGCTTACATTTTAAGGGGTAGAAAACTTAGTTTTTATCCTAAGAGCCTAACGTAGCAGAGTCCAGGCCACGCCCACAGAAACAAAAGAAGAAACCTAGGAAAGACATGTTGTTCTATTGCACACCCAGTAAACAAACAACGCATGCTTTTGCATATTAAGGCCTGCGTTACGACGGAAATGAGGCCTCGACGATACTAGAACGACGTCCGATTGACAAACGGACAGTGTCATTGCGTCTGGAACATCGTCGACATTCAGAGTCTACATTTTATTTAATCAAATTGGATCGTTTGATGTGGTGTCGCAAATTTTAAAGGCGATCCAAATATAATGCAAAGACACGCATTACGAGGAAAATGAGGCCTCGACAATGCCCAAACGACGTCCGGTCGCAAAACGGACTGCGCCATTACGATCGGGACATCGGCAATACCTTAAATGCACTACCAAATTGTCTAATGTCTATGTTCGACAAATTCGACACGTTAAACGAGGTGATTACACGCATTTCAAGCCGAAATGCACAAAAATTGAAGTTATATTCATTGATAGCCGTGTTACTATCAGCTTAATTAATGACATTGCTTATAATAGCATGTTATTATTACCTCTGCCAATGGATTTAACCTAAACTAGCAAGTCAAACAAAAATCTCAAATACAAATTAATGCTCTTACCTCGTTGAAACAAAATCCTGTGCAAATCACTGCTATGAATCCCATAAATCCCGCTGAGGCTTGGGATCACTTGTCCCGTAAAAATCTGACTGAGAACCTTGGATGGACGTGGCTTGCCTTGCTAAACGTAAGATCTCCTCATTTTAAAAAAAAAGGATGCGAACAGAACCAAAAAAAATATAGTGGGGTTCTTACTTCGTCTCCCAGGCAATTCCCTTTGCTCCCACACGACATCCCTCAATCTTCCTCTTCAAGAAACCGAACCAACACCTCTTCCTCAAGCAGTAGAAGCCCAACCTCTTCCTAACGTTTGCACAGATCGGCTAAATCTCTTGTCCGACCTTACCACCGGCAGTTGCGCCTCTACCCACAAGCAAATGAATGTCTGGCTCTCCCTCAAGCTCTGTCTGATGCCGACTACAGCAGATCCTTCTGCCTCTCTCTCCATCGAGACCTGCTTCTGATTCCAGATAGTTGAGGTCGATCCCCTGCTCCAAGCCGATCCACCTCTACAAGCAGAGATCTCCACACCACTTCCTAGCCTTGAACTCCACGTCTTAAACTCCCTTCCATTCTTCAGCCTTGTCTTCTTGCTGCAGTAGAATCCAAGCAGCCACCTCCTTTCCTATATCAAACTCCACAAAGCAGCCTTCTCACCCGCCTCCTCCACTCAAGCTATGGAACGGACCTCCTTCTTCTACTCCCACACAGCCGAATAAATCCAGTTGCAGTGCCAAAGATTCCACATCATCTATTGATGCTATATGCATTTTTGTCTTGAGCTTGGTAGATTTGTCTGGATCAGAAAGAATCGCTAAAATAGGAGTTGGTGGAGTTCGTTTGAAAGAGGAAAAGCACATTAACAAGAGCTTAATGATCCTTGGGAATGTTTTGTTTCCCATACAATAATTCAGCATGGATTGAATGTGCATAACAGCCCAGTTCTTAACCGCATGGATGTTGATGATTTAGATGTGTGTATAAATGATAATGGGCAAGTTTTAGCTTCAAACAGGTGTGAAGATCCCATGGAAATAACTCTCAATGACAGCAAGCAAGCAGGTTGGCGCCCACAAAGTGTTTGTAAGAATGTTCCAATGGCTACTTCAAGATGGAGTTTAGCAAGAATATGTGTGGTATTACAACTTGTGCTTCATACCCCATTGTTGCTGTATAGAGTCTCCCACAAAGTACTTCGATAATATCTATTCCAAAGTCCATTTACTGTTTGGCATTTAGTTAGCATTTGTTGTTAGCCAAAGTTAGTTCTTTTTCTTTACTGGTTAATGTTACTAGATACCATGTTAATATTATTATACAATGTATATGTTTGTATAAAAAAAAAAGAAGGAAAAGAAAGCAAAAAGAAAGAAAAGAAAAAAAAAAAGATAAAAAGGGAAATTTGTAGTGTTTTGTGCATCTCGACGACTTCACCAACCCCGCGAAGGTACGGATCTTCTAAACTCAGATTCTCATCCTCGGAGTTGGCGGCGGACCGGAAAACCGCCCCAAGCACGCCTTTGGTGAGCGTGGTGGGATGGGACCCCGGTGCGGCGCCTACGACGAGGCGGGTAGTCACCTAAAACCCTACTTCAATGTTCGTGGCGAACCGGAAAACCGCCCCAAGCACGCCTTTGGTGCGCGTGGTGGGATGGAACCCCAGTGCGGCACCTACGGCGAGGCGGGGTCTCTCATAAGTACTCCCGAGCGGAGGGAAATCAAACTGCTTTTTTTAAAAATGCTTTTTTAAAACCTCATGCACGCCTTTGGTGGCTTGGTGGGAGAAAACAAAAAAATCACCGCCGCGGTGTCTCACAAACACCAACCGTGCACGTCTTTGTTGACGTGGCGGGTAGGCGGCCTCTTGGTTTTTTCCCCTAAACAGGGGAGACGCCGAGAGGCTGCCGAAATTTTGTCTGAAAAAGACAAGGATTTGGACAACATTGGACTCATTTTTGGACAGCAGGGGACTTGATTTGGACAATGAATTGAACATATAATTGAGCCTAAATCAAATTTGAATTCAAATAAAAAAAATGACAATGAATAAAAAAATTACAAATTGAACCATAAGGAAGATAATGAAATATTCAAAACAAAGTTGCAATTTGTGAGATAACAAAGTACAAATTGGATGCAAAAGAACATATGTGAAATTTGGAATTTGTAAATGATACTTGTAGTGATGAAGTGTGGACAATACAATCACATTTCCTGCCATGTCAATCAATCTTGATGTATGTCATGAATACAAATAATATACCTCAAACAAGCTCCTAAATAAATGAAGAAAGTTGGATGGATGGCACACAAACGAATGAGATGTGAGGGACACACAATGAAAGGGAAGCTTGTTTTGAATATAATCCCAAGCAATCAACATAAATTTATGATGGAGTCATCATGTTAGTTGAAATGCAAGTAAAAAAAAAAATGACAATCGTCTATGAATAAGGAGCAAGTACAAGCAACAATCAATGATGAACAAAATATCAGTACAACTTGTTCATATATGTCAATCAACAAAGTTGAAGAAAACATACAACTCAAGTGAAAACAACAATTTGAGACTCGCTTCAACAAGCGTCATTGTAAGCAGTGATATGAGACTCTTCATCCATGAATAATAATCAATATGGAGCGAATGAATGAGGCGAAATAATGTTGATTGCAAGAAATAATACAAGACTCTTAATTCATCTATGAACCAAATCCTCTGACGGATGTTATATATTCACTTATCAACAGTGGTAATCGACGAGCGGCATTTGTCCCATTCATGTTTATGAGAAAGGTATGATGGTTGGAACAAATGCATTGATGTGCTTACAAGCAAAGAATGGAGGGCATGTAATAGTTGCAATAGCACGTTAATTAAAATGTGAATGTCAAAAGGTAGTAGGGGAAATTGGTGGATTATGGCTAAAATGGGTTCTCTATGAGTTAGTTTTGAGAAACGCAATGTATGTGCCACTTTACCTATAAGTGGAGGACAATACATTTGTAGTGTAGCCGAGCTCCTGAGAAATATTATAGGAAATTTGTTCTCCATTTGGTATCTTGCCTATAAGTAAAATGAGTAATTTGTAGTGCAAATGCCATAGTTCTCTAAAGGTGTCAGTGAAGAATATATAAGCAAAAACATCAACTTGCCAACCGATGCATGCAGAAAGAAAGATTACGACAAGTACAGGCTTCAACGAGTTATCGTAGAAGATCCATTGTACGCCAAACGTGGTTTTCACAAGAAAAATACAAAAGGACTATGATGAATACCAAATCCTACAAGCTGCTAAAGGAGACTCGTTAGTGCACTACAATCTACCTGCGCAAATCATGCAAGTAGTGCACGACAGTCTACATGTACGAAGCAGCGAACAACTCTATTTAGAAGCTGCTACGCCACGCCACCAGATCCGCAACTTCTATGCAAACGGACATAAAGCGTTCACAAATATTTCAAAATACCCCTGCACGTGCACCGTAGTTTGTGTATACATAGGTACACAAAGGGGTAAGTACAATCAACACTCGCATGGGCCATAGCGAGCATGTTATTGGTACACATGTGACATCTAGGGATGTTGTGCAGGTTATCAAATTTAAACACGATCCTCCTAAGCAAGTAAATGGGAGTCGACAGGGTATAATTATAAAATGCCCCCAAACACCCGCATGGGCTCCGGCGAGCGTGTTATTGGTACACATGTGACGTCTAGGGATGCTGCATAGGTTATTAAATTTAAACCCGATCCTCCTTAACAGGTAAAAGGAGTCGACAGTGTTTAATTATAAAATACCCCCAAACACCCGCATGGGCCTCGGTGAACATCTTATTGGTACACACGTGATGTCTAGGGATGCTGCGCGGGTCAATAAGTGAATTCAAGTTCGAACCCGATCCTTCTATATGGATCAATAAGAGTCGACAGGGTTCGAACCATTAAGCAAATATAAGGTTGTGGCGATCGATATATTTGTTTTAATACATTCATATCAGGCATTAAAGGTCTATAACAGTATGAATTCACTCACAAGGGCACGAAGCCTACGAAACCCGATCCTCTGTCGACAGCCAGACAGAGTCGATAAGGTTCAAGCTACAAATAAAAATGCCCCCAAACATCCCGATGATGGTCGTGTTGAATGCACATCTCAACCGGATGGGTTCACAAATATTTTCCAAATGCCTCCCACAAGTCCACTAAAAAATCCAAAATTCCAAAATCCTGAAATGTCAAAAATATTTAAAACGAAATAAATCCATCAAAACACATAAAGCAAAATACATCCGCCCTCCACAACAGTTTGCCTAGGTGGACAAATTTAAAACTACTTCAGCTCACAAAGAGCCAAATGCCTAGTCGAAAATATTACTATGATCCATTCTCAAACAGTCTCCTGCCGAGAAGGATGTGCTACGTGTCCTCTGAACGGCAGTCTGCTGCCAAATGGCACCGCAGGATAAACGGTTATGACTCGGGGCCCTCTGAACCGAGTGGTTTTGCCGCCAAATGGCACCACGAAATACCGGTTATGGCCATCGCCGTTACGTTCCTTATTGGCTTCAAATCCTTGAGATATGAATCAATAGGATATGATTGATAGGGAACAAAGCCCTCTGTTAGCTAAGGTGGATTTAAAATTATCCCCTTAGACAAACATCCAACCCAGGTCTACAAGGTCCCCTTGGACGAAGCAACCCATGGCTGACGACAATGATCCTTCTGTCAGGTTGGGTCGACTACCTCCTCTGACTAAGTAGACCAGGGACCACGATGGCCCGGGACGACGGAAACATGGGATCTTGATCGGGCCCATCATCCATTCCCCCACCATCCGCTTTAAGTAAAAGATGGTGCAATTTCTATTTTAAATATAAAACTTTTTGAACCTTTTCAAATTCTCAAACTTCCAAACATTTCAAATACCTAAATCCATTGCTGCTACTATATGCCAGATAACACGTATTTTATACATATCTGATTGACGACTAGCCTTATTCGAAAGTTCTCTCTCGTGATCGAGAGTGGTAATTAACTATATGGGCTTGCGCCTATAGGAAACCAAAACTCATATAATAAAGTCCTCACAAAATGAGGGCGAAATCTCTGGGTAGTGCCTTATCTACAAACCCATCTGCCTTCCAAAATTTACCCCGAAACTTATTTCGTTAAAACTCCCTCGCCGAATAAAAAGAAAAGCGAGCGGAGGCCGGAACCAAATTTTTGGAGCCCACAGATTTTTGGCGACTCCACTGGGGATTGGTTTCTCTTTCCATCTTTGGCTAGTTGTCTAAGTGTTATAGTAGCAGTAAAAAAAAAATAATGATTATATTGAGCTCTATACGGTGAACATCAGGATTTATGTGACATTTAGTTCTTATGTCCCAAGATCCATCACTAAAAGGTCCCGATAGAGCTAAAATCTACCATATTAGGAGGTAGAAGACTTCACGTTGGATGAAGTTTGGGAGAATTTAATGGAGGAAATCTAGTGTAAGGGACTTGGAAAATTTCGGCCAGGTGAGGTGGATGGGTTTTGAATTCTTTCCAAATGGATTAGGGATTTTAGGAAATAAATCCCTAGGATTTATTAGAAGGGGGGGTGGTTTAATGATAGAGGAGGAGATTGGGGAGGTGATTTTGGGTGCTTAATTTAAGGCTTTAGGATTTAGTAAAGTGCTTAAATAAATCCTATTTGAATTTGAAATTCAAATTGATTTAATTAAAGAACTTTCCTAAAATAGATTTGATAAATTAGAAAAGATTTTGAATTTCAAATCAATTAAATTTGAATTTCAAATCTATCCAAATTCGCCTCAATCTAATTTAGGAAACAAAGCTAGAATGGGGAAAGAAAGACGTGGGGACCATGTGGAGGCCGGCGGCATCCAAAGAGGGAAGGGCTTTGAGAGAAAACCATTACACTTCCTTGATTTGGAAAATCACATTAGGAAGGAATGATCTTCAATCCAATTCAATTCAAAATTCAAATTGAACTTAATTTAGGAACTTTCCAAAAATATATCTCTTAAATTAGGAAAGGAATTTCAAATTCAAAATTCTTTGAAATTTGAAATTAAACCTTTCTAAACTAAAAGGAAATAATTATGGCAAGAATTCAAGATGTAATTTGGGTTTTGGAGGGAGGAGGAGGATGATGAAGCCGGCGGCTAGGGCTGAGAGAGGAGACGACATGATGTTGGAAGTAGGGAGAAGATGAAGATGACGACTAGAAACAACAAGAAGGAACCAAAAATAAAAGATAAAAGATAAAACCGCGAGCCTTGGACTCTTCCGAAGACTGACGGGTGATACGTTGCCCTCCTCCAAGAGACTTCAAGCCACAAGCCCGGACCCATCCTGCGGCTAGTGGAAACTCCGACTCCCTCCCATAGGGATTTCACTAAAGTTCTTCCCAAAGAACACAAGTGCAAATCATAAATTTTTTTATTATAATTCCATCATACCTAATACATGAGAAGGGGCCTCTATATATAGGTCTAAAAAAAAATTAAAAGACACATTTGCCCCTTGGGCTTACATAAGACAAGAGAGTAAAAAGGGAAATTGCACAATTAAATCAATATACACTTAATAAACTAAAATAAAACTAGGTGATTCGGTCGTCGATCTTCAGCTCGTCGGATAGGCATGGACGGTTGGATGTCCACATCATTCTCTCGGGGTGGAAAAGACTCGACTCCGTCGAGTTCGCATCCCGGGTGAGCAACCATGCTCTGATACCCAACTAATGTAGAACGAGTAGGAGGATTGAATCCTATGGGTCTTGAAGAGCAAATATAGAAGTCTAAACAGCAGCTTTTAGCACTTGGGAAATTCTGGACAGCAACCTCAACCTCTTGTTTAGACCCTGGGTAGTTGCTATAGGCTATTGGAATCCTTTGAACAGCAATTTCAGACTTCCAACGGTGCAGGACCGCAGGTTTTACTACTCAAACAACAATTTTGAGGCTTCCGTAGGGTGGGGATGCAAGGATAGTGGTTGGAATTCCTTGGCAGCAATATTAGGAGGTAGAAGACTTCACGTTGGATGAAGTTTGGGAGGGAGGATTTAATGGAGGAATTCTAGTGTAAGGGACTTGGGAAATTTTGGCCAGGTGAGGTGGATGGGTTTTGAATTCTTTCCAAGAGGGATTAGGGATTTTAGGAAATAAATCCCTACGATTTATTAGAAAGGGGGGGGGGGGGGTGGTTTAATGATAGAGGAGGAGATTGGGGAGGTGATTTTGGGTGCTTAATTTAAGGCTTTAGGATTTAGGAATGTGTTTAAATAAACCCTATTTGAATTTAAAATTCAAATTGATTTAATTAAAGAACTTTCCTAAAATAGATTTGATAAATTAGAAAAGATTTTGAATTTCAAATCAATTAAATTTGAATTTCAAATCTATCCAAATTCGCCTCAATCTAATTTAGGAAACAAAGCTTGAATGGGGAAAGAAAGAGGTGAGGACCATGTGGAGGCCAGTGGCATTCAAAGAGGGAAGGGGTTTGAGAGAAAACCATTACTCTTCCTTGATTTGGAAAATCACATTAGGAATGAATGATCTTCAATCCAATTCAATTCAAAATTCAAATTGAACTTAATTTAGGAACTTTCCAAAAATAGATCTCTTAAATTAGGAAAGAAATTTCAAATTCAAAATGCTTTGAAATTTGAAATTTGAAATTAAACCTTTCTAAACTAAGAGAAAATAATTATGGCAAGAATTCAAGATGTGATTTGGGTTTTGGAGGGAGGAGGATGATGAGGCCGACAACTAGGGGTGAGAGAGGAGACGACGTGATGGTGGAAGTAGGGAGAGGATGAAGATGATGACTAGAAACAACAAGAAGGAACAAAAAAAAAGATAAAAGATAAAACCGTGAGCCTTGGACTCTTTCGAAGACTAACGGGTGATAGGTTGCCCTCCTCCAAGGGACTTCAAGCCACAAGCCCGGACCCATCCTGCGGCTGGTGGAAACTCCGACTCCCTCCCATAGAGATTTCACTAAAGTTCTTCCCAAAGAACACAAGTGCAAAATACAAATTTTTTTATTATAATTTCATCATACCTAATACATGAGAAGGGGTCTCTTTATATAGGCCTCAAAAGAAATTAAAAGACACATTTGCCCCTTGAGCTTACATAAGACAAGAGGGTGTTGACCACGAGATAATGAACAAAAAAAAAAAAAAAAGAAATCAAAATAAAAAAAATCCACGTAATCCTGAAATTCTGTTGAGAAAGAGGGAGAAATCCCGCTTACCTACAGAACGGCGTCGCTAGCGTCGCTTCTCCGCTAATCCTGCAGGAATCCCGTCGAACATCACCTTTTTTGTGTCGTTAAATAGAAGCCGAGGCCTCTTCTTCTCGGCTGCTACGACATCTCTCCCTCACACACGCAAGATCCCGAGCTCCTCCCTCTCCCTCGTCTGCTACTTCCGACTCCAGTCCGACGCACGAGTTGCTCCCGTCGCGGCTCCCTCGACAACTTCCCTTCCGGCCGGATCGGGAGTCAGCAACATTTTGATCGAACGAAACAACAAGAGCTCGCTTCTCCGCCTCCCTTCGTGACCGGACGACCTCGCTCCCCCGATGTCATTCCTTTCTGTCGACCGAAATTTACAACATTTTGATCGTAAGTAACAACGGGAGCTCACCGTGAAGGCAACTTTCTCCCTCTCGCTCCCTCTCCGGTCCCCCTCCTGTTGTTCGACTTCGCTCATTCAACGACTTCCCTTCTGTTGGACCGCAAGCAAGGCCAAGAGCTCACTTGCCGCCGTGAAGGTGACGATCGCCCCTTCATGCGCTCCTGCAGCCAAACCCGTGCCGAACAGCCCCTTTTTGGGCATTTTTTTATTTACTTTATTTTTATTATAATTGTTTAATTTTAATTATAATTAATTAGTTTACATTTTGAATTAATTAATTAAATTTAATCACAATTAATTATATTAATTATAATTAATATTCGATTAATAATAACTAATTAAAGTTAATTATTTTTAATTATAATTATTAATTAATTATGGATTAATCTTAATTAATTAAAATAATTATAATTAATTATTTTTAAATGCTAATTAATTATTATTAATCATTAATTAATCATAATTAATTAAATTTAATAATGATCAAGTATCTTAATAATTAATTATTAGTTAATTATATATTAAGTATAATTAATTAAACTCAATTCATTCTAATTAATTATTATTATTATTAAATAATTATAATTAATTTAAAAAGAAAGAAAGTGCTCCCCATCTTTCTCTTGCCTCGATGTTTGTGTCGGGCCGGCAAACCGGCCATACACTCTTTTCTCTAGCGTGGTGGGAAGGGAACTCGGTGCGACACCTACGATGAGGTAAGTGAGCGACCCCTCGGTTCCAAATCTTGTTCTCGACGTTCGTGTCTAGCCGGCAAACTGCCTATACATGCTTTTCTCTAGCGTGGTGGGATGGGAACCCGGTGCGGTGCCTACAGCAAGACCGGGATATTCATAAGTACCCGCTCGCAAGGAAACAATTGCTTTTCTTGCAACAGGTACCGAAGACCCATACACGCCTTTCTCTGGCGTGGGGGAGGCCCAGTTTTTCGTAGTTTTCCCCTAAACGGGGGAGACCCCGGGAGGCTGCCGAAATTTCGGGTGAACATACGATCATACTCGGATCTGATTTGGACTCAATTGAACGGTGAATTTGTGAACTCGATCACTTGGACTTGATTTGAACCAAATAGACCTAAATGAACTTAAACTCAAGTAAATTTGAATAATACAAGAGGACTTGATTCAACTCAAAAAAGACAAATGCAAAAAACTTGTACTTGAGATTGTAGTTTGGGACAACTACAAGGATCACTTGAACTCAAATCAGAAAACAACAGAAGACTTGAGCTTGATACTCGAACTCAAGCAGGGGCTTGATGAACTACAAAGGACTACACTCAAACTTGATATGAGCATTGAAGGAACTAAGACTTAAACACAAATGAACCTAACTCAAGTTGGAATTGATTTGCATATTAAGCATGACTTGAATATTTGAGCTTGGGCAAAGATTTGTCTTGAACCATAAAATACTTTAATCAACCTTGAACTTACAAGTAGCATAATGTAACAACAAGTGATCTCAATTTGAACTTGGACTCGAACCTGGATCTGGACTACAATGAGCACGAACACAACTTAATAAAAACTTGAGCTTTAATGTGACTAATGTGAAAATTCATAAGAGGCCTAATTTGAATTTGAGTCATAACATTAAGCTTTTAAAGGTTAAAGAATCATCATGCAAATGATAATCAAAAGAAGGATCCATCTGAGTCTTATCCAATGATATCACTACAATCTACTAGAGGCCAGGATGCATCTACAACCATCAAATCAAACTGCCAGCAAATGTCTTAATCTCCTACAAGCATTGAAGATTATTGCATAGCGGAAATCATGAATAAGAAAGAGGCAGGTGCAGGTGATGACCCTGCCAGTCAACTTGTATGCAGAGAGGGATGGATGTGATACCTACAACAACACTTTTAACACCAAGAACATTAGGAATACAATAGTTCATGGGTCGATATACAAAGGGATAATTGATGAATCCAAGTCATCTCTAAGTCATCCAGAGGAGTATTATCAACAAACTGAGAGACTTGTGCCGAAGTTTCAGATAAATATTTACAAACATTATGAAATCTCCAACAGGGATTAAAGAAATTCAAAAATATAAATGCCAACATACAATGTGGTGTGTACCAACAAGCTTGATAGATCTATGGTGCAAACAAGTATTCACAAGCAATCAGAACTTGTAGGGAGTGGCATAACCTACCTACAAACTATAATGCAAGACCCTTAATGGGTATTGAAACCGATTTATGAAAGCTATACTGGTCAGAGTGTAAGTCTCCTATTAATAATAGTAATAATGTTGTCATTGATAGCATGGATAAACTGACGATAAGAGGAGAAAGTTGTATTGCATACAGATGATTGTTTGGGACCGATAATGGGAAGTATAGGACCAATATGTGCATGGAAAGTGTATCCTACCAATGAGCAAATTGAAGAGAACATCATGAAAAAGATTCTTATTATTATCAATGATAATCGACTCATCGATAAATATTGTAGCTGCTTACGTATGTCGAAGGTCAACACATAGTGAGTGCGATAGATAACTTAATGCGTCTTATGTTGCTATAGTTGTCAGTTCAAGGCAGTGGTCTAGTATTTTGAAGCATGGGGCACCATGAAGAATGCAATCATCCAAGGTTGAAATGATTGATCCTTTATTTAAGCCAACGACAGAAAATGATGAGGATGGTGCAATCAAGGAGTTGCCTACTAATCCCCATATAAGTTCTGGGAAGAGAAAGCCAAATCAAATCATTATAAATGGTCGTGCATCCAACATACCTTCTACATGCAAGTATTTGAGTATTACAACAAACATAAACTTCTACGATCCATTGTAGAAGACCCTCCATGCATTAAACATGTCACTTAAGAACATATATAGAAGCACTATAATGAATATAGACTTCTGTGAGCTGTCATGGAAGACCCGTTGAATATTACTCCTGCACGTGCACCGTAGTTTGTATACACATAGGTACACAAAGGGGTAATTGTAACCAAAACCCGCATGGGCCCCGACGAGCGTGTTATTGGTACACATGTGACGCCTAGGGATGTTGTGCGGGTCATTAAATTTGAACCCGAACCTCCTAAGAAGATAAAAAGAAGTAGACATGGTGTAATTATAAAATGCCCCCAAACACCCGCATGGGCCCCGGCGAGCATGTTGTAGAAACACATGTGACGACTAGGGATGCTGCGCGGGTCAATAAGTGAATTCAAGTTTGAACCTGATCCTTCTATACGGAGCAATAGAAGTTGATAGGGTTCGAACAATCAAACAAGTATACGGTGATGGCGACCGGTATATTTGTTTTAATACATTCATATAAAGCCTTCAAGGCCTATAAAAATATGAATTCACTAACAAAGACATAAAGCCTACAAAACCCGATCCTCTGTTGACAGCTCAACAGAGACCCCACACCCCGATGATGGCCGCGTTGATTGAAGATTTCAATCAGAGGGGTCAATTTCAGACATTTTCAAATGCCTTGCAAAAGTCCAAAATCCAAAATTTCCAAATTCCATCCCAATGCCAGAATATTTAAAATTGAAATAAATCTATCAAAACACTTAAAGCAAAATCCATCCACACTCCGCAACAGTTTTGCAAGGTGGACAAATTAAAATTTACTTCAGCTCACAAAGAGCTGAATGCCTAGTCAAAAATATCACTAGGATCCATTCTCAAACAATCTCCTGCCAATAAGGACGTGGTATGTGTCCTCTAACCGGCGGTCTGCCGCCAAATGACACCGCAAGATAAACGGTTATGACCCGGGGCCCTCTGAACCGAGTGATTTTGCCGAAATGGCACCACGAAATACCAGTTATGGCCAGAGCCAATACGCTCCTTAATGACATCAAATCTTTGAGATATGAATCAATAGGATATGATCGATAGGGTATAAAGCCCTCTGTTATCTATGGTGGATTCAAATTTGTCCCATTAGACAAACATTCACCCCAGGTCTACAAGGTACCCTTGGACGAAGCAACCCATGGCTGCCGACAAGGATCCTTCTGTCAGGTTGGGTCGACTACCTCCTCTGACTAAGTAGACCAGGGACCACGATGGCCCGGGACGACGGAACCATGGGATCTTGATCGGGCCTATCATCCATTCCCCCACCATCCTCTTTAAGTGCTAGGTGATGAAATTTCTATTTTTAAATATCAAAATTTCCAAACATCCAAATTCCCAAATCCAATTTTCAAATTCTAAACCTATGCCGCTACTGTATGCCAGATAATACGTATACTGTACGTATCTAATTGACGACAAGCCTTAATCGAAAGTTCTCTCTCGTTATCGGGAGGGGTAATTAACTATAGAGGCTTGTGCTTATAGGAAATCAGAACTCAGATCATAAAGTCCTCACCAAATGAGGGCGAAATCTCTGGGCAGTGTCTTATCTAAAAACCCATCTGTCTTCCAAAATTTACCTAAGAACTTATCAGTTAAAACTCCCTCGCCGAATAAAAAGAAAAGCGGGCGGAGGCCGGGGCCGAATTTTCGGAGCCCACAGAGGGAAAAAAGGGAAATTGCACAATTAAATCAAAATAAACTTAATAAACTAAAATAAAACAAAGTGATCTCGGTCGTCGTTCTTCAGCTCCTCCTCGGATAGGCATGGACGGTTGGATGTCCGCATCACATATATCCCAATTTGATTGGGGGTATTTAATAAAAACATATTAATTTCCTTTTTGTTTAACAAAGCAGCTTATCTTGTTAACCTGCGCGCTGTTGAAGACAAACTACATATTCTCCACAATGCAAGAGCTACAATTGTAAGAGCTGTGATGTGAGAACTGCGGGATCGAGACTATAAGCGACAACATATTCTTCATGATCATTTTTGTGCGAGATCAACTTACGCTCATCAAAGGATTTTGTTGATTCAACTATGAACCGCAACGCAAAGACGCACTGAAACATCGCTTGACGAGATTCAACAATCATGAAATGTCAATCCCTCCGATTGAGATTTAGGGCATGCAACCACTGAAGCTCCATCTCATATGGGTACGTGTTTTGCATCCCTTTTTTTTATTCAGCTTTTAGATTTCCAAGTTCAGCGATTTATAGTCCCTTGTTTTAGCATGTGGTGGGTTCTAACAGAAGGTGGTTGTGTTTAATTTTGGCACTTCAACTGTATCCAGTAAACTATTTTCCTTCTATTCCCCCTTTATAGCATTGTAATAACTTATGATTCTTCTCATGCATGTTGACTTGTATATCTAAACTATAACTTAAACCGAGCCTTTTTCTTCCCCGCTGGCAAGTTATTTCTATACTTTCTAAGCCTTCCTACTGTATGTAGCTAACGTCTAGAATTGACAATGCTTGAAATCCGCATATATGCACGGTAGCTTATAGTTATTTTTTCTTATTGTTAGATGGGATTGGATAATTTTTTCTTTGCTTTTATCAGTATTCTAATTTGCTGAATTTAACTTGTAGTTTAGTCTAAATCTTAGAGTCTTTTCATAAGCAACTTATTTAGGATCTTTTTAGGATCTGAACATGACAACCGAGTTATGTAAAACATTATTGAAAGAATTTAATAAAAATTGGTATATGTTCAGGGTCCCTTTTTTCATGTCATTGAAGGCTATGTGTGTTGCAACGCTTTTATTTTTTCGTACAATACAGTTCAGGTCACTGGGGGTGATCGACGAGAAGAAATACTATCGATCATCAATGTTAGATGTTTTGGGAGGTAACTTTGTTCATTTGTATTCTTTCAGATTTTGAAATAGAGTTCTATTTTTTATTGTATAGTTGATGCAATCAAAAATTTGGGAGAGGGACCCAAATTTTTGATCACAAAATGACACTCTTTCTATAACTTAAAAGAAACTCACAAAATATCCAAAAGAACACAAATACGATAAACTCCAACTTTATATAGTAAAATGAAAGACTTACAACTCTTAAAATTAAAACGACTTACAAACAAAGACTCTTACAAACTTTGACTTCAAAAACAAAACATCCTAAACTTGCTTATAAGAGAAGAAGGATACAAATGAGGTGGCACTTGCGGATAGAAGAAGAGGTTAGAAGCCAAGAAGAAAGAGGAGAAGCTCGCAAGCTTTCCTAGAAGAGGAGAGGAAGAAGTGGCATAGCTCGCAAGCTATTCAGGAAAACCCTCAGGTTTCTTTCCAAAAATCATTCACATAAAACTCTCTAAAACATTCCAAAACAACTCCTATTTATAGACATAAGAGGGGAATACAAACAGCCCCAAAACATTAATTAAGAGATGAAAATAGAATGCCAAAAGGCACCTAAAAACTGCAGTAGAAATCTGTCCAGAAATTAGCAAAAGTCTCTTGGAAATCTCCCCAAAACAGCCACCAAACAGCCACTTAAAACTGTTCAAATTCTGTCCAAAAACAGCCCAAGATTTTCCATAAATGGAGTGATAAAAAGCCATTAAATTCCCTGCACAGGAATCCCAAACAGCAGGGAATAAAGTCACAGATTCCAGCACAGGAAAACCAACAGCAACAAACCATATAAAGCCACGGTAATATCAACAACAGAGAATTCCAAACGGTAGAGTCAATATCAAGAAAAAGCCACGGAATACCAAGGCATCATTTAAAAGGGAATAAAGGCCACGGCATCAGCACAGAGAAACCCCAACCGCCGTAGTAGTTCTCAAGGGAAAGCCACGGTGCAGCATTTAAAAGGAGTATAAAGGCCACAGCAATCCAGCAATTAAATGAAGGAAAAAGGCAGCAGCTCAAGAGGTAAAGAAGAAGAGGAAGAGACAAATTCCACACACTTGTGCTGACCCCCCCCCCCCCCCCCCCCCTCCCCTTTGTCTACATCAATAGTTCAATATTTTTATGCATTTTATTGGTCAAATAAGAAATAATGGACTATGTGCAGTAATTTCAAATGGCATGATAACTCGAATTTCATTAATAGACTTTTTGGAGGAGATCACCAACAAATGACCTACAACCTCCGCATAGCTTGACCAGCTTTGCAGATGTTTTGGAGGAGATTATTAGTGAAAATTTTCTTTTGTAACAAATATTTTTTTTAGAGTTTCGTGGCCAATAACACCAATTTTTTAACAAGGATTTTGAAGCTTTATAATAAATGACAATATTTTTTGCGCCAAGAGGTTTGGAGTTTTATATGATCCACCATTTGTTAATTATTCACTCTTATGATTTAAATGGTTAACTTTCATTATATTTTTGGCATTTATTTAATTTAATAAGTGAAGAAGACGTGATATTTATTAGGAGAAATCAATTATAATTGGTATTTATTTTAATTTAATCAATGATAAATATTTAATTATCAAATTAAAATAAATACCCAAGATTACCTTAACTTGGCATTTATTTTAATTTAATATATGACCTATTTAAATGCCAAATTAAAATAAATGACAAATAACCTTGAATTTAGTATTTATTTTAATTTAACTACTAACAAAGATGTTATAAATTATGACGTGTATGGATTTCAATAATTTTTTTATATGCACTTGAACTAACTAAAATATACTTACATTTTACTTTGGTATTAACTTTAAGTGTTATTTTCAGTGTTAGGACTAAATTGGATCATTTTTAATAGTCATGGGACAAAATTGAGGTGATAAGAAACTCTAGAACTAAATTGGACATTGCTAATACTCGATGGACCATTTTAGGCTTTTTCTGATTACCATCTAAGTTCATCAATGCATACAACAAACATTAAAATTTTCATCAAATTGCCTGTTTTAGCCTCAATAATCTAAGCTACCGATGTAATTGCCAAATACAATTCATAGAAGTATGATTCGGACATCTAACCGTCCATGCCTATCCGAGGAGGAGTTGAAGATTGACGGCCGTAATTGTCCTACGTTATCTTAAATTTGTATTTGTAATTTTTATTTTAATTATGCATTTTCCATTTTTACCCTTAAGGGTCCAATCTTATGTAAGTTGTAGGGGCATGATCGTCTTAGTTCAGTTGCTTTTATTTCTGAGACCTATATATAGAGGCCCTTGCTAGTGTAATGGAATGATGGAATTTTAATAAAAAAAATTATTTTGCACTTTTGTTCCTTTGTAGGATTTTAGTAAGATCTCTATGGGAGGGAATCGTAGTTTCCACCAGTTGCAGGATGGGTCCGGACTCGTGGCTTGAAGTCCCTTGGTGAAGGACAACGCAACACTCGTCAGCTGCAGGAAGCGTCCAGCTCACGGTTTTCTTTGTTTTTGTTTCTCCTTATTTTTTTCTAATCGCCATCTCCATCCTCTCTCCAATCCGCCGGCTTCATCCCCTCCACCCAAACCCGCCGCCCCCTCTTTTATCCCCTCTCTCTACTTAATTATTACTTCTCCATTAAGGCCCCCAATCTCTCTCCTATTTTAATTAACTCCTTTCCAAAAAAAATAGAACTCCATTTAAGGGATTAATTAAGTACCCCTTCCCTCTCTTTTCCATTTAATTTGAAATTCAAATTTCAAATGATCCCCTCCACCCATATCCGTTCTACATCAAAGTAGCTCATTAAAAAGAATATAGAAATATCACATACCAGGTGTTGGCAATGTTGGCAAGCCATGTTTGCTTTCTCCAACATTATGCAGTGAAGAGCGGGAACTTTCCTCAGCCACCGACGTATCTGCCAAGATCTTTGGCAATTCCTTTATAAGTCTTGCTGCTTCCTCTGGCTTGCTTAGAAGTTTTTTTCTATCCATGTACTCATATAGTGTAAAACCATACCAAGTTAAGGTGAAATCCTATAGAAAAGGTATTTGAATTACTATGAAAGTAACATTAAAAAAACATTAAATCTAAAAAATTAGATCATATGAACTGTTCAAATGCATTAAGAGAAACCAAGGATATTCTTTGCGCCATCCCTTTTCATTTGCTCGTTCAATCAGTTTATCCAACTTCAAAAGCTCTTTATTGATCGACTGGAAAAGAAATGATTTTATCAAATATGACGAGACATGGGCAAGGTGTCTTTCAACGGCATAAATTTTAGCTAGCTAGGGAAAGATGAACCAGCAAAATATCAAATCGAACATAAAAAAGATGAATAGAAGTATGACGAAACATACATGCTTCACTATATCCTCGTGAATAATACTTATTTTCTTCTCTAGTTCAACCTGCCAGAAAGTAATGAAATGTTAACTAGGCACTAGTTTGAAACCAAGAAAAAAAATCAATTATTAATAGTGGTGTTTGCATATAAAAAAAATGTGAAGCGCAAAAAGATTTTTCTATTTCGAAATTAAGAGGTGCACGCTCTAGAAAATGACCCTCAAATCAGCTAAATAATAAAACAAAAGTCAAAAATGAGAAAAATTGATATATTTATCAAACAATAAATAAACTAATGAAATATTCAATAGCTGCATATAAATTAGAAAGCAGTCATCTAAAAAGAATAAATGAAAAGGCTCAAACCCAACCCAAACTAAACTCATCCTTGATGTATTCTTTCAGTTGATGCATATAAAATGTTCTAACTTGTTAAAAATACTGTTGCTTTCTTATGGATAGGAAAGTAATCCTTATTGGTAGATTTGAGGGGATGATCACCAGCGCACCGCCTAAGGGCTGATTTCAAGGAGCATATGTAGCTGGTGGGCTGCCAAAGATGGCATAACAATCGCAGCAACAACGAGGGAATGTCACCTTGGCCCTCGGATTGATAACATGGCAATGGATAGCCCACGAATTGTTGACTCTAAGTTTACATTCTACGCTGATTTACAAATTTTTTAATGTAACTTTATTGTAGCCCTTTTTTTCTTTTAGTACGCAAGGAAAAAAATACTTTGTTATAAAAATTGGTTTATAAATAAAAATTTGAAAAATTGAGAAAAATATAGAGGAGCCGCAAGAAAGCAATATTTGATGAAAAAATTTAGTTTTTAGTGATTTATGTAATATATTAGATACTAAAGATGATGAAAGATGTATACATAAGTTAGTCGAGCAAAAAGATAGAACTAAAGATTTAGCTCAATTGAAATGCGTTAAGGATGAAGATGAAAAAATATTTTTCTAAAAATATTGGGGAGTTTGTAGAGTTGCGTTGGAGAGTTGTTGAGTTGGAGTGTTGTTTGGAGAGTTTGAGTTTGTTGCTTGGAGATTCTTAAGAGTTGAGCTGTTTTATAGGGTTGGATTTTATAAGTCAAATAGTGAAAAAAATATCCCCCCCCCCCCCCCTCCATTTTTATTGCATTTTTCCTAACAAACAACTCTTTTTTGATTAATTAACTTAATTAACAAAAAACCCAATTTTTTTAAAATAATAGCTCTCGAATTTTAATTGGCCAATTTCATTAATCAATTTTAATTAATTAATTTTTACTAATTAATTTTTTTATTAACAATTTTCAATTAACTAATAAATTTATATTAATTAGTTCTAAATAATTAATTATTTTCAATTAATTTCAACTAATTACTTAGTTTTAATTAATCAACCATAATTAATTAATTAGTTTTATTTAATTAATCTATATTAATAAGTTAATTTTTTATTAATTAATTTCAAATAATTAATTAATTAAATTAATTAATCTTAATTTATTTAATTAATCTCAATTAATTAAATATATTTAATCCATTAGATTAATTAATCAATTAATTAAATAAAATTGATTTGCTTTCCAATTGCTCCAAAAGTTTTGTAATTTTCGATAAATTTCAACAGCCTCCCGGCTTCCCCTCCCCATTGAGAGAGAAATCGGGACGGCACTTGCCGTAATTTCTTCCTACCCGGACCTAAGGTCAACAGCGTAGGAACTTCGATTTGAACCACCCCAAACGGATATAAAATACGATGGTCCGGAGTCTTCAAATTTAAAATCATCCACTCATATCAAAGATCGATGGCACGGTCTTAATTGTCAAACCATCCCAACCGGACCTAAGGTTGACGGCGCGAGGTCTTTGACACCTGTTTAAAAAATTCTTTTCTTTCTATTTTATTTTCTTTATTTCATTTCATTATATAAACATATATAATTTCCTATAATATTTATATAATATCATATAATTTTATATGATATAATATACATATAACATATAAGATATCATATAATAGAGAGGGAGAGGAATTCAATAGGGCATGGTTGGGTTCGGCTAGGGTAGTCGTCGAAGGATCGAAGTGCGACAAAGGAGCCAAAGAAAGAGTTGTGTAATCTCTATACCTCCTGTTAAGCGATGAAGTTAGACAACAAAAGGGAGCCGAAAGAGCAAAATCGAATGACAACAAAGGAGCCGAAGTCGGAAAACCATGAAGGAATCGAAGAAGCGACGGTTCAATCTCTGCGCCTCCTACGAACCTAAGCTGAAGAGCAACGAAGGATCAGAAGAAGTGGCTGTTGCAATCTCTATGCCTCCTGCAAACCGAAGCCAAACAGCAACAAAGGATCGAAAGAAGCGACTAGTGCAATATCTGCACCTTTGCGAAGCGACAAAACCAAACAGCAACGTCAGAGTCGAAGAAGCGTAAGTTTTCCTTTGTTCCATTTTTTCTTCCTTTTATCATTGGAATCGTGAAATAGGAGTTACCGTGCGAAGCAATGCGTTGTTTGAGCATAAATGTGTGGGACCAGACTGGAAGAGGCATCGTAAGAGATGCATCTGTTCGATCATTTATTTTCTCTCTCCCTTTTTTTTTCAATGAACACATTTATAAGAGATACTAGAGTTTTTATGTGGAAACCACTGAAAAGGGAGAAAATCACAAGGCCTTACCCAGTTTAAATGAATCCATAAGTGTTTGCAGTTGATTACAAATGAGGCCCTTCCTTGGGGGAAAAATGTTGGTTCAATGAAGCAAATATACATTATATAGAGTGCATTACATGGTGGGAGTTAGCAGAATCAGTGTTGACATGTTCATTTGGTCGACAAAACTATAACCGACGAGCAATGTAGATTGGAAGGACCGTAGTCGGGTGACAGAGGTTGAAAAGACTGTAGTCAGGTGATAGTGATCGGAAGGACCATAGTTGGCGAGCAATAGAGGTCTGAAAGATCGTAGTCGAGTGACGATGGTCGGAAGGTCCGTAGTAGGACGCAGTGTTCGGAAAGACCGTAGTCGATGAGCAACGGAGGTCGGAAAGATCGTAGTAGAGTGACAGTGGTAAGAAATTACCATAATTGGCGGATGGCGGAAGTCAGAAAGACCAATGTCAAGTGACAACGGTTGGAAGGACCGTAGTAGAATGATGGTGTTCGAAAGTACCGTAGTCAACAGAAAACGGAGGTCGGGAACATTATAGTCAGGTGACAGTGGTAGAAGGACCATAGTTGGCAAGCGACATAGGTCAGATAGACCATAGTTGGGTGACGGTGGTCGGGAGGATCGTAGTCGAGCGATGATGGCCGAAGGACAATTGTCAGACAACAGTGGTTCGAAGGACTGTAGTCGACAGGCGACGAAGGTCGAAAAGACCATAGTCGGGTGACGGTGGTCAGAAGGATCATAGTTGAGCGACAACGGTCGGAAGGATCGTAGTCGAGCGACGGTGGTAAAAAGGATCGTAGTCTGCAGACAGTGGTCGGAAGAATTGTAGTTGGCGGGAGACAAAAGTCAAAAATATCATAGTCGGGTGATAGTGGTCGGAAGGACTGTCGTCGGCGGGCAATGGACATCGGAAAGACCATAGTTGGGTGACGGTGTTGGGAGGACTGTAGTCAGGCAACGATGCTCCGAATGATCGTAGTCGACGAGTGACGGAGGACGAAAAGACCGTAGCAAGTGACGGTGGTTGGGAGAACCATAATCGGGCAACGACGATCGAAAAGGCCGTAGTCGGGCTACGACAGTTAAAAGGGCCGTAGTGGGGCGACAGCGGTAGGAAGGGCCGTAGTCGAGCGACGGCGGTCGGAATGACCGTAATCAAGAGACGGTGGTCGGAGAGACCATAATCAGATGACCAT
Source organism: Dendrobium huoshanense (assembly GCA_016618105.1). NCBI lineage: Eukaryota > Viridiplantae > Streptophyta > Magnoliopsida > Asparagales > Orchidaceae > Dendrobium > Dendrobium huoshanense. The sequence continues at coordinate 11,139,218 of CM028358.1, read as the reverse complement.
GGTCGAAAAGATCGTAATCGGCAAGAGACAGAGGTCAAAAAAATAGTCGTTGGGTGACGGTGGGCGGAAGTACCGTAATCGGGCGACAATAGTCCGAAGGATCTTAGTCGACGGGCGACAAAGGTTGGAAAGACCGTAGTCAGGTGACGATGGTCGGAAGGACCGTATGTCACGACCCGACCCGACGGGGACGGATCCCGCCCGAGCCGGATCGCGACGAGAGACATTCATTCTTATCCAGGATCTGGCTTTGGATTAGGTTACAGAACTGATCTTCCAAGTACATAACTCAACAGACACACACAGAACAACAGAGCTACTAAAAACATCAAATGCAGCGGAACAAAACATCTATCTTTTCATTTCCTCAAAAATAATCATCTACAGAACAGTACATGGCTTTTAAACAGAAAGAAAGACAGAACAGAAAAGCCATGACTGTACAAAAATCAAAAAGTACAAAAGTACCTATACTGATCAGACTCTGAACTCTAGTCCTGAACTTCCTTGCCCTTCCCAGAACCTGAAAACCACCAGAAAGCAAGGGTGAGCTCAACAGCTCAGCAAAGCAACAAACCACCAATCTAAATTCTCAGAAACTAAAACCAAACTCATCAGACAGAAATCAGATCAGAAATCGGAATAGAGTCGGAAATCAGAACTTATACGGACAGATATCAAAGCAGAAACAGAATCGTACAGATCAGATCACATAACAGGATAAATCAACGGAGTTAGAATTATACAGAAATCAGAAATCAGATTCGCAGATCATATCATATCAGAATCACAATTTCGTACAGAACAAATACAGAAAACAGAACAGATACATATAGCTAAATGCCCTGACACTGACGGAATCTCTACGGATTCCGGCCCCTTATGCCTCCCTTCCCAGACACTGACTGAATCTCATAGGATCCAGGCCCCTTATGTTTCCCTTTTGTGCTCACGGCACCAGAACAGATGTGCTTATAGCACCAGAACATAATTCATCGGATCCGGAACAGAACAGATATCAGATTTCAGATTTGATCTCATTTCAGATTTCCCGTTTCACTAACTGAATCTCATAGGATTCAGGCCCCTTATAACTCCCTTTTTATAGCTTATACACATAGCATTTCAATTCAGAAGAAATCCGGACAATTCAGAAATTACCCAAAAATCGGGCAGCACAACGGCAGTATACAGAATTTACACAAAATTTCCTGCAAAGAAAATTTACCGAATTCGCACAGAATATAGATAATCATATTCCAGAACATTTATTCTACTGCACAGAGCATTTACAATTTCACAGAAAATTGTAGTCTACGAAAAACATCGCCGAATCAAAAATACCCGGACAAAAATCTTCGGAAAATAACCAAAATGTGCACACTCGGCACGTCAACAACATACGGAAACTTACGCGGTAAAAACTGAACCAATCAAAAGATACAGACGAAAAACCGTAACGAAAACGAAATCCGGACAGAAAATACCGCCAACCGCGACGGAACTGAAAATTGAGAAAGACGGAATGTGCCTTACCTCGTGCACAGCAAAATCCTCAACAGTCACTTCGATCGAAAATGGCTCCGCGTCTTCCCGAAATCAACTTTTCCAAAACTTCTTTTTCTCTCTCCTCAGAACAGTAATCAGATATTTTATTTTTTTGATTTTCTCTCTCTTCAAATCGGCTGAAACCCTTAAGTAATCCTCATATCGGCCCGGCCGATCGCCAGATCGTCCTGGACGATCAGACCAAACAAGATCATCCCGGCCGATACTCCAGGGCGATTGCACGGCCGATCCTTATGAACAGTTACATCGTCCTGGACGATATCCAGATCGTCCCGGGACGATCCGACCAAATGGATCGTCCTGGACAGCTCACAGGGCGATGATCCGGCCGATACTTGTGAACAGTGCAATCGGCCTGGCCGATGTCCTCGATCGGCCTGGACGATGCCTACAGAAAATCACCTGGAACACTTCTGGGCAAATTCTGGAACTCTTTCTCCACTGATCGTCCCAGGACGATCCAGATCGTCCTGGACGATCCTGGAGCAGATTGTGGTATTACAATCTCCCCAACTCAGAAAAATATCGTCCTCGACATTATCCAGTCAGAACTCAGTCAAAACAAGTACGGGTACGACCGTCTCATGTCAGACTCCTTCTCCCAAGTCGCTTCCCGTGCAGTCCGGTACTTCCACTGGACTTTAACCATCGGAATCTCTTTATTTCTTAATTTCCGGACGTCGTACGCCAAAATCAACTCTGGCTCTTCCTTGTACGCCAGATTCTCCTGAATCTCAACCTCGTCAGTAGATATCTTCTTCCCAGAGTCGGATACCCACTTCCTCAGAGTGGATACATGAAACACATTATGCACATCAGGCATAGAATCAGAGAGCAATAGGCGATAAGCAGCTTTTCCAATTCTTTCCAAAATCTCAAACGGTCCAACATACCTTGGACTAAGCTTGCTTACCTGACCAAATCTGCTCACACCCTTCATCGGGCTGACTTTGACATACACAAAGTCACCAACCTGAAACTCAACAAATCTGTGCTTCTGATTATAATACTTCTGCTGACGGTCTTGAGCCGCTTTCAATCTTTCTCTTATCAAACTGATCTTCTGAGCAGTTTCATCAGCAAAAGTGGCCCCCAAAGCCTGTCTATCTCCGACCTCTGTCAGAGTCAAAGGAGTACGACACTTCCTGCCATACAGAGCCTCGTACGGTGCCATACCGATACTGGACTGAAAACTGTTGTTATAAGCAAACTCAATTAGCGAAATATGATCTTCCCAGCTTCCGCTAAAGTCCAGAACACAAAGTCTCAACAGATCTTCCAGTACCTGAATAGTCCTCTCAGACTGTCCATCGGTCTGAGGATGAAAGGCTGTACTGAAATGCAATTTCGTACCCAAGCCTTGCTGAATGCCTTTCCAAAGTCTGGAAGTAAAGCGTCCATCTCGATCAGATACGATCACACGAGGCACACCGTGCAATCTGACTATTTCCTTCACATAAATCTGTGCCAAGCGTTCAACTGAATCTGTTTGTCTGATCGGAAGAAAATGGGTTGACTTTGTCAATCGATCCACAACTACCCAAATGGCATCATGTCCTTGTCGTGATCGAGAAAAACCCATCGCAAAATCCATTGTTACCTCCTCCCACTTCCACTCAGGGATAGGCAACGACTGCAACAGTCCACCTGGTCGCTGATGCTCTGCCTTCACCAACTGACAGGCTTCGCATCTCGACACAAACTCCGCCACATCCTTCTTCATCCCAGGCCACCAGAACAAAAGCTTCATATCAGCGTACATCTTACCACTGCCTGGATGAACAGTGTAGCCTGAAAGATGAGATTCATACAGAATCTCCCGCCTCAAATCTCCAAACACAGGTACCCACAACCTGTTCTTACAGAAAATAGCACCCGAATCAGAAATTCGAAGTTCAGGAGTCTTACCAGATCCAATCTGAGCTATCAACTTCGAATAATCAGAATCTGACTTCTGGGCTTCTTGAATCCGTGCTTCCAAAGAAGACTGAATACTCATCTGAGCCAACTCCAAATCACTGGAGGAAATCACCTCCAACTGCAATCTCTCTAAATCACGAATCAGAAAGTCATCACAGGTAAGCTGAATACCTGATAATCCAGAAGACTTCCTGCTCAAAGCATCTGCTACCACATTCGCCTTTCCAGGCTGATACTGAATAGTCAGATCATAGTCCTTTATCAACTCGAGCCACCTTCTTTGCCTCAAATTCAGATCATTCTGAGTAAAAATATACTTCAGGCTCTTATGATCAGTAAAAATCTCACATCTGACGCCATACAGGTAATGACGCCAAATTTTCAAAGCAAAAACAACTGCAGCTAACTCCAAATCATGTGTCGGGTAATTCTTCTCATGTGGTTTCAACTGTCTCGAAGCATAAGCAATTACCTGACCATGCTGCATCAGGACACATCCCAATCCTTTCAGTGAAGCATCACTGAACACCTGAAAACCTTCCGTACCTGACGGAAGTGCTAACACTGGAGCTGAAGTCAAACAATCCTTCAGTCTCTGAAAACTAGCTTCACACTCCGGTGTCCAAACAAAAGGAACTGACTTCTGAGTCAGTCTCGTCAGAGGAGTCGAAATCTGCGAAAATCCTTTCACAAACTTCCTATAATATCCGGCCATGCCTAAGAAACTACGTACCTCAAATACCGTAGTCGGCCTTGGCCAATCAGCAACCGCCTGAATCTTCTGGGGATCCACAGAAATACCTTCTCCGCTAATCACATGCCCCAGAAAAGAAATGCTCTTCAGCCAGAATTCACACTTGGAGAACTTGGCATACAGCTGATGCCTCCTCAAAGTCTCCAACACAATCCTCAAATGTCTGGCATGATCATCCTCAGATGCAGAATATACCAGAATATCGTCGATGAAGACGATCACAAACTGATCCAAATACTCCCTGAATACTCGGTTCATCAAATCCATGAAAATCGCAGGCGCATTGGTTACCCCGAAAGGCATAACCAAAAACTCGTAGTGCCCGTACCGAGTACTGAAAGCAGTCTTCACCACATCAGCTTCCTTCACCTTCACCTGATAATATCCGGATCGCAAGTCAATCTTCGAAAATACCGAAGATCCGGAAAGCTGATCAAACAAGTCATCTATCCGAGGCAAAGGATACTTGTTCTTGATCGTGGCCTTGTTCAAATCTCTGTAATCAATACACATACGGAGTGTACTGTCCTTCTTCTTCACAAACAGAACAGGTGCTCCCCAAGGTGAAACACTAGGGCGCACAAAACCTCTGTCAACCAACTCCTGAAGCTGAACTTTCAACTCAGAAAGTTCTTTCGGTGCCATCCTGTACGGAGCTTTCGATATCGGAGCGGTACCCGGAAAAACATTGATAGAGAACTCCACATCTCTATCCGGAGGTAAACCAACCAACTCCTCAGGAAAAACATCAGCAAACTCCCGTACCACAGGGATCTCAAAAACAGAACCAACCTCTAGGTTCAAATCCCGCACCGAAGCCAAAAATACCGGACATCCTTTCTTCCACATTCTGCTTACCTCCAACGCAGAAACCAGACTGGAGAGAACACATCGTAATCCCTAAAATACAACTCTCTCTCCAGCTATAAGCAAACTCACTTGCTTCTTCAGACAGTCTATCTGGGCTTCATACTGACTCAGCCAATCCATGCCCAGAATTACATCATACGATGAAATCGACAACCGAATCAAACTTGATTTTCACTTCTTGCCATAAATCTCAATCTCACACAAACAAAACTGTCGAGCAATTAAAGGATTCCCAGCCGGTAAAATCACAGACAAAGAAACCGGTAAAACCATCAAATCCAAATGTAAAATCTCAAAACAGTGCTCGGACAGAAAAGAATGACTCGCTCCGGAGTCAAACAAAACACGACAGGGCTGATCAGAAATGTAAATCATACCTGTCACAACATCGGGAGCATCTCGAGCCTCCTGCTGACTCAAACTGTAAACTCGGGGCTGAACTGGAACAGGAGCTGAAGCAACAGAACTACTCTGCTCCCTCTGAACAGTAGGTGGTCTCCGTGGTCCAGAACTAGGTCCACCACCTCTACCAGCAAATCCCTCAGGGCGTGGAGGAACAGTCCTCGGTCTTCCTGCTGCTGAACCAACAGGTCTGACGAAGCCCTCAGATCGCTGCTCAAATCCCATCTGTGGACATTCTGCAATCCTATGTCCCGGCTGACCACATCTGAAACAAAGACCAGCTATCCTGTAGCACTGGCCATGGTGTCGCCGTCCACAACTCTGGCACACAGGTGCCATACTGACAGATCCAGAACTAGTCATACTGGTAGCAGTACCAGACGACCCTCCGCTCCTTCTGGAATCTCCAGATCCAGAACCAGAAACAAATCTCCTCTTTCCAGAGGAACCACTGCCAGAAGTCTCACCTCCAAACCTCTTCCTACTCACAGTCCACCGCTGCTGAGTAGCCGTCATGTCATTCTCAATCAGACGAGCTCGCTCCACAAGCTCAGAGAAATCAGTGATCCTGAATGGTATCAAAGGCTGCCTCAAAGTGTCTCGTAATCCTCTCAGAAACCTGTAGCACCTCTCAGCAGAAGTGCTGACCAGCTGCGGAGCGTATCTGGCCAATGCAGTAAACTCAGCCTCATACTGCATCACCGTCTTGCTCCCCTGAACCAGCCTCAGAAAACTCTCCTGCATCTGCTGTCGTGCAGAAGGGGGAACAAACCAATCTCGGAACACTTCAGTGAACTCTTCCCAAGTGATCAAAGAGTTCAGTCTACCCTGAAATCTGGCTGCCTGCTGGCCGTCCCACCAGTGCTCAGCCTCTCCGTCCAACAGAAAAACAGCTAACGGAACCTTCCTGTCTGCAGGACACTGCATCCCGTCAAAAGTCTTTTCCAATCTCCTCAGCCACTCCTCGGCTGCTCTGGGCTCAACAGCGCCCTCAAATCTCGGAGGCTTCAACCTCAAAAATAACTGCAGGTGTTGATCAATGTCCTCAGATCTAACAGTAGAAGCTCTGCTCTGAGTCTCGCTCATCATCTGAGCAACAAGTGAAGCAAACTGAGACAGCGTATCAGCACCGACCACTGGGGCTGTACTCCCCACTGGTGCTGCCTGATCGGCACTCTGCCCGTCTGTCATGTCTGGGTCTGGCTGATCAATACAGAAAAATCCAGAAAATCCGGAAAACTATCACAAAAACAACACAATAAAAAGTCAAACGACCCAAAACCACCCCTAGACAGACTCACTGATCACTTCCTAGAGCTCTGTTTTACAATCCAACCTGTTTCCAAAACCAGGGCTCTGATACCACAAAAGCTTGTCACGACCCGACCCGACGGGGACGGATCCCGCCCGAGCCGGATCGCGACGAGAGACATTCATTCTTATCCAGGATCTGGCTTTGGATTAGGTTACAGAACTGATCTTCCAAGTACATAACTCAACAGACACACACAGAACAACAGAGCTACTAAAAACATCAAATGCAGCGGAACAAAACATCTATCTTTTCATTTCCTCAAAAATAATCATCTACAGAACAGTACATGGCTTTTAAACAGAAAGAAAGACAGAACAGAAAAGCCATGACTGTACAAAAATCAAAAAGTACAAAAGTACCTATACTGATCAGACTCTGAACTCTAGTCCTGAACTTCCTTGCCCTTCCCAGAACCTGAAAACCACCAGAAAGCAAGGGTGAGCTCAACAGCTCAGCAAAGCAACAAACCACCAATCTAAATTCTCAGAAACTAAAACCAAACTCATCAGACAGAAATCAGATCAGAAATCGGAATAGAGTCGGAAATCAGAACTTATACGGACAGATATCAAAGCAGAAACAGAATCGTACAGATCAGATCACAGAACAGGATAAATCAACGGAGTTAGAATTATACAGAAATCAGAAATCAGATTCGCAGATCATATCATATCAGAATCACAATTTCGTACAGAACAAATACAGAAAATAGAACAGATACATATAGCTAAATGCCCTGACACTGACGGAATCTCTACGGATTCCGGCCCCTTATGCCTCCCTTCCCAGACACTGACTGAATCTCATAGGATCCAGGCCCCTTATGTCTCCCTTTTGTGCTCACGGCACCAGAACAGATGTGCTTATAGCACCAGAACATAATTCATCGGATCCGGAACAGAACAGATATCAGATTTCAGATTTGATCTCATTTCAGATTTCCCGTTTCACTAACTGAATCTCATAGGATTCAGGCCCCTTATAACTCCCTTTTTATAGCTTATACACATAGCATTTCAATTCAGAAGAAATCCGGACAATTCAGAAATTACCCAAAAATCGGGCAGCACAACGGTAGTATACAGAATTTACACAAAATTTCCTGCAAAGAAAATTTACCGAATTCGCACAGAATATAGATAATCATATTCCAGAACATTTATTCTACTGCACAGAGCATTTACAATTTCACAGAAAATTGTAGTCTACGAAAAACATCGCCGAATCAAAAATACCCGGACAAAAATCTTCGGAAAATAACCAAAATGTGCACACTCGGCACGTCAACAACATACGGAAACTTACGCGGTAAAAACTGAACCAATCAAAAGATACGGACGAAAAACCGTAACGAAAACGAAATCCGGACAGAAAATACCGCCAACCGCGACGGAACTGAAAATTGAGAAAGACGGAATGTGCCTTACCTCGTGCACAGCAAAATCCTCAACAGTCACTTCGATCGAAAATGGCTCCGCGTCTTCCCGAAATCAACTTTTCCAAAACTTCTTTTTCTCTCTCCTCAGAACAGTAATCAGATATTTTATTTTTTTGATTTTCTCTCTCTTCAAATCGGCTGAAACCCTTAAGTAATCCTCATATCGGCCCGGCCGATCGCCAGATCGTCCTGGACGATCAGACCAAACAAGATCATCCTGGCCGATACTCCAGGGCGATTGCACGGCCGATCCTTATGAACAGTTACATCGTCCTGGACGATATCCAGATCGTCCCGGGACGATCCGACCAAATGGATCGTCCTGGACAGCTCACAGGGCGATGATCCGGCCGATACTTGTGAACAGTGCAATCGGCCTGGCCGATGTCCTCGATCGGCCTGGACGATGCCTACAGGAAATCACCTGGAACACTTCTGGGCAAATTCTGGAACTCTTTTTCCACTGATCGTCCCAGGACGATCCAGATCGTCCTGGACGATCCTGGAGCAGATTGTGGTATTACACCGTAGTCAGGAGAACCATAGTCGGGCGAAGGAGATTAAAAGGACCGTAGTCAGGCGACGGTTGTTGAAAAGATCGTAGTCGGTCAACAGTGATCAGAAGGATCGTAGTCGGCCAACAGTGGTCAGAAGGACCGTAGTCGGCCGACAGAGGTCAGAAGGACCGTAGTCTAGAGACATTGGACAGAGATATTATACTTTATAGTCGGGCGATGGTTCGAAGGACCGTAGTCGAGCGATAGTTCGAGGGACCGTAGTCGGGCGATGGTTCGGAGAGGCTACAATCGACGGTGGCCGTAATCACCACAAGCAGAGTACTTGAACGCATATATGGACTTATCCTCTGTTGTGGTGACACCGACATCCCAAGCTGCCACTCCTCTCCACCGCCACGTTCGACATCCAGTTGCTCTGCCCAAAAAACAAAGACGCTAGCATATGGTATGAAAATTGCCAACTCCATTACTCCGAACAATAGGACTGCCCAAATAGAGCAGGTTAGCGCAACCATTAGGGACGTATCATATGTATACGACAACCCAGTTTTGATTTATGTTCATGATGCTGGATTGGATATGTGTATGAAAGGTAATGAGCAAATTATAGCTCACAGTAAATTTCCAGAATACATCCATGAATGATACCTTTGAAACATCTAAAATCAAATGTTTGTAAGAATGCCCCTTGCATCAGATGCAAAAAATTCAGCAAACAGTGAATTAGACACTTGTCCAAACTTGCCCCATAGCGTTTGGTGATCACACCCCTGGTCAACTTGGTTGGAAGAGGCTTTCCTACACCCAACTTGATAAGTTTCGAAAGACGGATGTACTAGCAGAGAATAGGACCTCCTTAAACTTGAATGATCAAGAAGTCCAACTACTCCAACAGATGACTTCTTCAGGTCTTCAACCTGATTGGTTTACCATTGGTTACTTCTGGCTTGTGCTCATGTAAATAAGCTTGTGGGTATACATCGAAAACGCAAAATTTTTTATTCAAGGATATGGTAATGATTTTTTACATCTACCTCCGTCTCGCTGATGCGCTAACTACAACTATCTCGACAGAGTCGATCTCTCTCTACAACTTGGGAGTATGCTGCGGAGCTTCATAACTATAATATACTTGAAGGAGCAGTATACCTTTTTGTTACCTTTTTTCTTTCTAGAATATCCTATTGCCATGATATATGCAAAAAATGACATGAGGAGAGGAGATGAAGAATAATATATATTTTTGAGCCTTGAACTTGTGTTAGTTCCCTGGTTTTAGGAGTTACTTCTAGAAGATCATTTCTTCCATCTATCCACTACATCAGTGTTACTTCTAGAAGATCATTTCTTCCATCTATCCACTACATCAGTTCTCCTCAAACATAGCCAATCTCATGATACCTTCCCCAATGACATCATTGGCAAGTGAACTCTTCTCACAATCCGCCAGTCATGTGATGCCTTCCCCTATGACAGCGCCTTCGAGCATATTCTTCTTTTCCTTACATGTCGTCAATCCCATGATGTCTTTCCCAGTTGCATTGCACAATGGTAGTCCAGCAAGCAAACTCTTCTCCTCACATGCCACCGATCCCACAATGTCATTCCACTAGCACATCAAACCGTAGTTCAAAGCAATTTCACTGATGATGGACTTCAATAAGTACTCCGCAGATACAAGAGGGGTAGTTTCGACTATATATGAGATTCTAGGCATTTTTCACCCAAAAAATAAATAATGTAAATATTTTCACAATTATGTATATTATGAGGCATATAAAGTCAAATTCCCTATATATTGGCATGAAACGGAGGACCCAAGTTTGGACCTCTAATAAACAAAAGGAAAAAAAAAAAAAAGAATACAGCTCTCTAGATAAGAGAAACTGCATAATGATTAACTGCCATTTATTAAGCAATTCACAAAACACAGGATTTTACGTATTCTCCTTCAGTAAAGCAAGCTTTTGTAAACCACAGTCAAAGCTCTCTATGAATGGAAACACCAGCTTATGCAGATCTGATCCTTGGATTATATTTAAACATCCATCTGAACTGAAACGATGCTAAAATGCTGCACTTGTCATTTATTTGTTTACCATTTATGCAGAGGCTTTTCTCTTGCACACAAAGATATCAGAATAAATCACTCAAACCAAGAATGAAAAGAAAATGTGTGCAGTGCTAAGAAGCATGATTCTTTGTACAAAGCAGGATGCGGTGAAAACTTTCACATTTGTACACTGAAAAAACTGGGGTGCCACAAAACCTCCTCCAGATAGTTTTCATATTACCATTAAACATAGCCACATAAAACAAGAAATAACTTACAATAGAAGGCCTCTGAAAGAGGCCCGTCTCTACAAGTTGATGAAGGTCCTTGCATTCTTCCTATCAAGAAAATAAAACAAAGCGTGAAGGCAATAAAATGAAAATTTTGTGAATACATGTATAATAATGTATTCTTTATAGATCTTATGAGTTAGCTAAACGAAATAAAAAGTTAGGCATATGAAAATAACGAAACACAAGCTATGAACAAAACAATGCATGCCAAGATATGATATTTGATTCTACCAGCCCAAAATAGGTAAAAAATTTCTTTAGAAAACCGTTCATGAGCCTCCTACCAATGACGTCTAATAATTTTATGATATGTTATATACTGCTCCACAACCGTTGTTGCAGGATTACATCAATCAGTCAAAATATTTACAATAAAAAATTATTTGCATAAAAATAAATTAAATATTCCTCAAATTATTTCAATCAGTTTATCAGGTTGTTGAAGAGGGTTAGTCCAACAGATAATCCTATACCAACTTCACATGAAAAAAATTGTGTTCAAATTGGCCCAAAACCACAAGAGATATTTTGTTATAACAATGGACACATATTGTATTATCCATTGACATTGCTGAACATGAATGTAGATATTATAGATCACTTAGATATAAACCACAAATTAAAAGAAACTTTAAAAAAATTCCTTTTAAGTGTTTATAGTACTTACCTCTTATCCAATTATTAAAGAAAGTGTATGCATCTATGAGCTAAGCCAAGGGTGATGTAATACAAAACAAGAATTGCCTGTAAGAAATTAATAACTTGTGAACTTTGCGTAGCTAATTAAAAACGAATGCGCTCCAAGATAGATCGTAAGAAAATTTTCACGGAAGAACTAAGTAATGTCAATTGATTACAATTAAAAGCAACAGGAGACTAGCAAAATTACTCAAACAAATAAATAATAAAGCAAATGGCTATTAACAAAAATCCACGGTTTAAGATCTAGATCATTCACCTCGAAGTCCCTCACATGCACTCTTGATGTCGTTTTGCTTAGCGGAAGAGGATTACACACAAAATTAAGGATGCGACTAATAAACAAGTGATGCCGAGGGGACTAGTCGCCGGGGAAGGAACCGGAGTTGGGGAAGCGGGTGGTCGTCCAATGAGAACCCACGGGGCTCTGGGTTGTTGGAGTTCGATCGTCTCCGTGAGGCAGTAGAGGATTTGTTTGACGTATCTTTCCACCGTTTCGTCGTATTCTGAATCGGGTTCATAGAAAGGAGAGAGGAGAATGTTGATCTCTCCTTGGGTGTTGTAAGCAAAGCCGTGATCAAGCTCCGGATCGGCCATGCATGATCTTAGAAGGATCCTTGACGTGTGCAGTAACGTTGTGGTGGAGGAGCCGTCACTTGGGGGAAATCGGCCAAGGACAAAAGGAGTAACGTTGTGGTGGAGGAGCCGTCACTTGGGGGAAATCGGCCAAGGACAAAAGGAGGGAGGAGGGGTTCGGGTGGGAGGAAGGGGAGAAGGGGGAGGCTTGGGATAGGTGGGGGTTTGGTGTGAGGATTAGAAATCTGAAATTAGATTTCAAGTTAAGTGACATTGGAGGGGATTAGGGGGTTTAATTGGTGGCTATTGATGAAATAGGAGAGAGAGCGGGATGGGAATAGATGGCCGGCCAAATAGAGAGAGGGGAAGAGGTATTTGGTTTAAGTGAGTGGGTCCCAAGGATTTAATTAAGGAGTAATTAAAAATTTGAAATTTAAATCAAATAGGTAAGTTTCCTATCATAGATTTAGTCAATAGGAAACTATTGAATTCAAATTTTTAATTGAATTCACAATAAGAAACTTTCCATATTAACCAAATTTATTTTAGGAAATTGAGTAAATGGCTATTTGAATTTTGAATTTCAAATTTGAGGGCATGGGAGGTGGGCCGGCGGCTAGATGAGGGGAGAGGGGAGGAGAGGGGGGGGAGGCCGGCAATCTGGTGGTGGTGGACGGCGGCTTGGGTGGCCCAAGGAGGCCGGTGGCAAGGGGAGGGCTCGGGTTAGAAGAAAAAATACAAAGAAAGGTTTTGGAGGATGAGACCGGCGGCTGGGAAGTTTAGGGGAGGGGATTCGACACGAGAAATATAAAAGAAAAGAAAAATTGAAGAATCGCGAACCTTGGAATCCACCAAGATTGACGGGTATTGATTTATCCCACTTGGGCCTCTCCTCTCACGAACTCACTAAGAGATCATCCAAAGAAAGAAAACTGAAATTTTATTTCATCATTCATCACCTAGTACAATGCAAGAGGCCTCCTAGAAATAGGCCAAAATGAAACAAAACTGGAAAGACACAAAATGCCCTTAGGGCTACAATAGCGACTCAATACCCACAGGGGTAAACTAGGAAAATAAAATAAGAGAACAAATAAAATACAAAATAAAGGTTCTGGAACATAGCCGTCGATCTGCATCTCCGATGATGATACATGTGTCAAAATCTGATGTCCTCATCAAAGGGTTTGACCGTTTGAAATGTCCCCATGTGAGAAGGCTAAAACCAAGTGTTCGGAAATACATTTAATTGGAAATCATCTTTGCAATCAACAGTAGCTTCATCAATCATGAAATCAGAATACATTGCAGTTTCAAAAGAAGTGAAGGAAGCCCTTGATCAAATGTTTGATGCATGAGCTACTTAATCAATATCTTTTATATAAAATACCTATTTTTTCTAATAATCAAGATGTTTGTTAGTCTAATAATGATATTCATCATGAAAGGACAAAGCATGTGGATGTTAAATTTCATTTCATCAGGGATACAGTTATTAAAAAATTAGTGAAGATCATAAGGATTTCACTATACTGTAGGCTTGTTAACAAATCATTACCTACAGAGCATGCCCGACGCATGCTATACCCCTTCAATTGAGCTGTTGTGGTATATGCATGTTTTTCTGTCGAGTGTCCAGACCTCACTTTATCATTAGGTGGCACAGGTGAGTTTAGCCCTGAATTGTGTTAGCATAAGGGGAAAAATTCTAGGTCTGGTCAGTATGATTGATTTAATATGGTTCAATTGGCTGGGTATTGGAGAGCATCCCGAATTATAGGTCCTACCTGCAAGTTATTTACACTTGCAAATTTGATTTGAAGTTGAGGGACTCCTGTCTCTCCAATTTGGTGAGGTCATTTAACTTTGTATTCTGATGAGGTGATGGTCTTTTAATTTTATATTTTGATGACTTCCTCCTGTTGAATGGATGGTTGTAAATTTGTAAAAAATGATTACTAATGAATCATTGCTGGCAAAATGAGAAAGATCACGCATAATAATCTTTATACAATAAACAATCTGATGGGGACATCACATCATGGAAGGTTTATCGGAGGCGTGGCCACCGATCTATGGCCACGATTGAGTCATTGTATTTTTAATTTCTTTTATGTATTTTCTTATTTATGATGTCGTTGTATTTGTTTTATTTACTTTCCCGTTGTACCATTTATTAAGGGATATCATATGTAAGCCCTGAGGGCATTGTCATCTTTTTTAATTTTTGAGTCTTATGTACGAGGCTATTTATAACCCCTATGTTCTCTTTGAAGGTTAATGAATGAATGATCAATTTTCTTCCCTTGTGGTTTCTTTGTGAGATCGTATGAGCATTTGAGAGAAAAATTCTTAGGATAGGGAGATCGGATCACCCACCAACCTTGGAGACAGCCGGGTTCGTGGTTCCTTATTTTGTGTCTTCTCATTAACTCCTCCCAAACCTTGCCGCCAGCCACTTAACTCCCCTCCACCGCCACCACATAAACTCTACTTCATTAGCTAAACTCAACCCCTTGCCCCCTTGCTCACCCGATCCCTCTCCCCACATCCACATCCACATCCACAGGTTCCACCCCAAACCGCCAGCCCGAGCTCCCTTGGCCGCCTCCCCCATCCCCTCTACCTTCTTCCTTGGGTTTCCTAATTTGGTTGAGGTTAATTTAGGATAAATTTGAAATTCAAATCAATTAAATTTGAATTCAAATTCTTTCCTAATTTAATTATTCTATTTTAGGAAAGTTCTTAATTTAAATCTATTTGAATTTCAAATTCAAATTGGATTTAATTAAAACATTTCCTAATTCCTAAACCCAAATTTAAGGAGCCTTAATTCTTCCCACAATTAAGCCCCATTAAACCCCTTAGCCGTCGGCCCCTATTGGAAAGAATTGGGGATTTGTTTCCTAAAGCTCCATTTTCTCTCTTGGAAAGATTTCAAAATCTCCCCACTCCTCTTTGGCTAACAACAACAACAAGCCTTTATCCCACTACGTGGGGTCGGCTACATGAATCCTTTTTCTCCATTGTGTCCTATTAAAAGTCAAATTCTCGTTTAAATCTAATAAAGAAAGGTCATTCCTAATATTTTCTAACCAAGTCTTTTTAGGTCTATCCCTACCTTTCTTAACATAAGTCAAATCTAATACCTCTACTCTCCTAACCGGATCATCGGAAGGCCGCCGTTTAATGTGACCAAACCATCTAAGGCGACTCTCTCTAATCTTATCTTCTACTGGAGCTACTCCAACCTTTTCACGTATATGCTCATTTCGTATCCTATCTCTAAGGGTAAAGCCACTCATCCACCTGAGCATCCTCATCTCTGCCACACTTAACTTAGTATTATGCTTCTCTTATAATGGCCAACATTCAGCACCATAAAGCATTGCAGGCCTCACTACCATCTTATAGAATTTTCCTTTAAGTTTGAGGGGTACATTTCTATCACATAACAAGCCCGATGCATTCCTCCACTTCAACCATCCAACTTGAATTTTGCTGATAATATCCCCATCTATTTCACCATCACTCTGAACAATAGATCCAAGATATCTAAAACGTGTACTCTTATTAATGACTTGATCGCCCAAAGTCACAAACCCCTCACTAGGTCTATTACTACTAAAATTACACTCCATATATTCCGTTTTAGATCTACTCAAGCGAAAACCTTTAGACTCTAAGGTTGACCTCCATAATTCAAGTTTACCTTCAACTCCCTCTCTAGTCTTATCAACAAGAAGAATATCATCAGCAAAAAGCATACACCAAGGTATATCCTCTTGCAAATGTCTAGTGAGAACATCCATGACTAAAGCAAAAAGATATGGGCTTAAGGCTGATCCTTGATGTAACCCAACCGAAATAGGGAAATACTTGGTCAATCCACCTTGTGTTTGAACACAAGTAATAGCTCCTGCATACATATCTTTAATGATTTGAATATAAGCATTATTGACTCCTTTCTTTTCAAGAACTCTCCATAGCACTTCTCTTGGAACTCCTAATTTATTTCCAAAACCAAATATTTGATTTAGGAAATAAATCCCCACCCCATCCCTCATGATGCCGCCAGCCCCCTCTCTACCCGCCCCCTCTCTCTCTCTCCAATCCCTCTATCTCTCATTAATTCCCCCTCCCCAAATTTTGAGAATTAAATTTTCCCTCCTAATCCTCTACTCCCTAATTCAAAATCTGAAATTTATTTCAGATTTTGGAATTGAAATCCCTCCTTCAATCTTTTCCAAACTCCACTAGTGGCTCACTTTCTTTAGTCGACTCTCTCCTCCACCTAACTCTTGCTTCTTGTGAGGATCCCTCTTTTCTCAAGAACATCTACGAGTCTTGAAGACGCCATCGATACCACTCCGTACATGAAGTCATCGCATGGCCGATCCTGAAATCGACTACGGATTTGCCTATGATGAGCACGGTTTCGTAAGCATTCTCCAATCAACCTTCTTCGACTTCAACCCGAGGATCGACCATATGGTTGAAGACTACATCGAACGCATCTTGGACACTTAGGTTGAAGCTATTGAAGAGCAATTAGAGATCGTCGAGTGGAAGATTGTCGTCGATCCTTAACGAAGTTTTTCTACTCCTTTTCTTGTATTTCTTAAGTCTAACCCTCTCTTGTGAATTGATTGTCGTCACGAAGGACGCATTCGCCTGATTCTACTAAGCTTAGTAAAAGTAGGAATTTGAGTGCACTCATTGTGTACTTATCTTATTGTTAGACTAGGGATTTTGTTGAAACTACTATCTTGGCATGATGTTATTTTCTACGATATTTTGAAACTTCAAATATTTTTATATGCAACTTAGCCTAAACGGTCGTGACCCCTCTTACGTTTTGATTCGTCATTTTATTTGCTAATAGATTTCTTTGTTATTTCTCTAATCAAGAAGTTGTGCAAAATCTTAACAAAATCATTGCAATCATCGTAGTCCTACATCACAATCACTGAGCAACTCAGCACACTTGTCAGTAAATATATGTAATGTGGACAAATTAAATTTAGATATTTATTATTATCACAATCTAGATCATCTCTTTTATTTTAAAATATTTCTCAAATACTTCTTCAATAATTTGACATGCTTATAGTGATATTACATTGAAAAGTTTTTTTTTAATCGAACCATTTTGGGACCCTGTAACTCTCCAAATCCTAATAAAATTTTTATATGGACCTAAAATTTTATCTTTGTGCACCTTTTTCAGCTTGCCCATTTCACTTTTCTAAAAAAATCTATAATAAATCTCATTACTTTTGTCATGACCCGGCCCAGCGATATCGCATAGACGAGACGGGAACGGATGTCGGACTTAAAAGGTAAACATATTTTTTTCAATAACATTAAAACATGAAATATGTGAATCTAAAACAATTCAATGGATAATTAGCGACCTCTAAAACAACTTCCTCTATATATATATATATATATATATATATATATATATATATATATATATATATATATATATATATATATATATATATATATATATATATATCACCAAATTTACAAATGGTGGCTAAAAGCTTAACATGACAACATCCACCCACAAAATCATTTTACAACAACTAAAGAAAAATACACTAAGAACCTATCTCTTTAAGCCTACACAATAAGTTAAGGTTTTGAGGCTTACGCTTCAAGTTTAATGAGGCGCACCTCGCCTCACATTTTTGAGGCGACGCCTCTAATAAAATTAACCTAAATTTTTTTTTTTCAGTTCCGACCCCTAATTGCACCTAGTGAGATGTCGACGTGGCATCAACATTTAAACACTGGTAAATGTCGAATGTCAGACGCTGCGTTACGGTTTTCAAGTTCCAGCAAAAGTTCCAACTTCCAAGCATTCAATCCGAAGCAATTCCAAGCATTCCCTCAATTCCTTCTCATATGTCGTCACCCACCAAGAAAAAGGTAATTTGCTGCCATGATTTCTGTTCAGTTCTGCGTATTTTATGATTATGCCATGCGTAGGTGTTCAAGGTTTTTTTATGCTTACGCTATGCGTATGCAGTGCTTCTCGAAACTTTTTAAATGTTTGTTTGATACTTTGATTCGATCGGGTTTTCTCTGTATTTAGGGTTTATGAATTATGTTGAAATTTGAAACATAAACCTTAACTAAATTTGAAGCACCGAGTACTCTATGCGTATGTTGTGCGTATTTTACACATATGTTGTGCGTAGTATATGCGTATGTTATGCGTATACTGTGCGTGATAATTGCTTATGTTGTGCGTATTTTATGCGTGCGTATAATTTGCTATCATATTTTCTGAAATGTGCGTTCTTGTGCGTATGTTGTGAGTACTCTCTGCGTTGTTGTGCGTAATCGTTGCTTGTGTTGTGCGTATTTTATGCTTATGTTGTGCGTATCTTATTTATTTATTCTATATATTTTTATTTTTTAAAATTTTCAGATATATGTTCGTCCAATGACCTATCGATGCTATGTTTCAACTTTTCAATGAATCTGTGATAACTTTGTTCAACAAATTTCTCTTGAAGTCGTGGACACATTGAAACGGTTGAAGATCATACAATCTTTGTAATTTTTTGGGTTTGAGCAAAATGTCCCTCTTATTTATGAGCTGATATCAAGGTAGAATATTTCAAAACAATGTTTTGTTCTAAAAGGTGACTCCATTCCTTTTACTGCTGATGAAGTGGCCCTACTTACTAGTCTGTCAAATAAATGAGAAGAAATATCATGGCTTTCCTTAGCACATACTTCAGTTACATCATCGAAAATTAAGACAGACATGCTGGAGTTGAACAAGAAAACCCCTCTCCAGACTATGTTAAGAACGTTTATCATGTATTTATATTCAAATTTACTTTTTCAACTTAACAACTTCAAAACCCCTCGGTTGCTTTAAAGAATAGCAAATAATCCAGATAATTTTTTGTCAATAAACTGGGCTAGTTCAATTAGGGAATTTTTAGTTTGAGAGTTTAATAAGGCATCCTCCAAGTTTTCAAATAAGAAGCCAGCATGTTACATCAACGGTTTTGTACCTCTACTAATTGTGAGTGTTAAGTGCTAACTGCTAAATTCATTCAAAATTTTATTGGCTAAATGTGAGTGCTAAAATTTTTTTTCATCTTATACAAATTTGGTTCCTGGAGCATACTTCTTTTCATGCTCCTATGCATGCTGACAAAAGGCCCCGTTTTTCTACAATGGGTCGATGATATTGTATATACTATAGAGGTGGTCACTAACTTATTTGCTAATATAAGGAAAAGTCAGATTTATAATGTCCTCCAAGCAATTTTCCATGCTGAAATGAATATGGTTAATGTCAAGAAATATCCATCAGACAGCCCTCCATCACCTGATTCCCCTCATAAAATGTCCACCCATCAAAACAACCCCCCACCCAATCTCCCCATCATACCCCACCTCCTCAGCAAGACCCCCACCAATCTCCTCAGCAACCACACTTAAATTTTTCTGCTGAAGCACTTGAATCTCTACAATAAAGAATAATCAAATCCTACCAAGAAACATGCACAACGTTTTCTTGAATTTGAAGATAGGCTGAGCAGAAAGTTTGAAGACCTAATTGAAAGAGTTGAAGTTATTGAGGTCAAGCTCAATAATTACATTGATCAGAGCAAAATACTTCCTCAGAAAAGATCTGTTAGCTACTCTTCATCTTCCAATAAGAAACATAAATCAGATATCCCTCTCCACAGCCTCAATGAAAATCCCCCAAAATGAGCCAATCCCATCCAGAAATGAGCCTATCCCACAAAATGAGCCAATCCCAGCATAAATGCAACTTATTCCATATACAAATCCAAATGAACCAATCACAGTAGATGACATTCATATAAATCCTGTAATTCCTATTTATGCAACTGAAATAGAAAATTACAAAGGTCTTCTGAGTACAATATGCAGAGAACAAGTCTACAAATCTTGAAATAAAATTGGGATTATATCATTGCATGAATCATCTAATAAGTGATGCAACTGAAAGATCAAATGCTGACTTGCAATTGGTACCTTTTAGGAACAAAGAAGGTTTTTTTGGATTACAACAAGCAAAAGATACAATTGTCAAACGATCTCCAGTTGAGTGGTGGATTCAATTTGGTGATGGGACTCCAGAATTACAGCGTTTTGCTGTGAAAGTTTTGGGCTTGACATGCTCTTCATTTGGCTGTGAAAGAAATTGGAGTACCTACAACCAAGTATATACAAAGAGGAGAAATTGCTTGTCGACATTGAGGATGAATTCACTGGTGTACATTATGTACAATAGGAGACTCAGAGATAAAAATTTGAAGAAAAAAGGATTAATGGATGATGAAGATCATTTGTTTTGCGATGATGTGGCATCTGATGATGAGTGGTTTGTAAATGATGAAGTTGAAGTGATGCCGTCTGAATTACAAGATGAAGATTTAAATGTTGATTTCTTTGATGGTCTTAAAGCATTCACATCCACCACAACTCAAGAACAAATCAAAAAAGGTATATAAATAATATAGTTTTCTTTTCTTAAACTTTTATTAATGTATTACACTATTATTCATTATGATATTGTTCAAAAATATTTAGGGAAGAGGAAGATAACTAATAATGAGGAAGAAGAAGCTGATTGGGAGATATTGGACTCTATAGGAGAGAGGGAAGAGGAGAGAGCAGTTCATCATAATGATGATTCAAATGAAGACCCCCTTAGTGCTGAGTGATGACTGATGAGTGATGACAGTGCTGATGACTACTGACTAGTGAGTTCCTATGTGATGTCTCCCTTATTTATTCTCAAAGATGTGGTAAGTAGCATTTTTATGTTTTATATATTATTTACTCATTAGTATATACAAAATTTATTATTTTATGTTTACGCAATTTTTTTATTTTGAGGCTTATGCCTCGCCTCACGAACGAAAAATGCCTCAATACCCGAATACGCAATTTTAAACGTTGGAGGAAATCAATATGCATGCTAAAATAAACTTATGTTTATATAGAGAACCTTTATGAAATGAATGTTTTTAAAGGGCATCAACTTCTAAACTTTCTTATTTTGCTTTGTATTATATATATCATATATATATAAGTATTCATACCGAAGTACTCATATTGTATTGATCAGTTACAATTTCATATTGGGTCATTCATCGTCATTTTGCCCCGAAGAGTCATATTGTGCAAATGCACCGTATTGGTACTCCGTCTCAACATGCACAAACTTACATATCATTTTGATATCATAACATAAGATGATTTAACATATCAACCATACATATATTCGATCCACTAAATGAATTTGATTAAACATGAAAGTAAATTTTTGTACATATTAAGAGTTTATTATCTAAACATGCAATGTTATACATGAAGAAAAATTAAGACCATAAGTTATTTAATGGAAACTAAAAGCATATGTAACATAATATCATTAACATCTTAAAACACTTACTAAGGTTTTAAAAGAACAATGCAACATAAACATCCATATGCAATAAAGTATTAATATAACATAATTACAATTATGATTATATGCAAGACAAAATAATTAACCTCTTAAAAGAACAATTGCAACATAAACATACTTAAAATAGAAAGAATATGAAATTTAAAATGTAATTTGTCACATATCCTACGCACTTTGCAAACCTCCTCGAACAAATCTCTTCTTAAGTTTAATACCTAAAGAAACAAACACTTATATTAATATAAATGAAATTTTCTTTTTCAATGTTCTCATTAAATATTTTTCTTTCCAAACTACTCTACCTAAGCGATTAATAAAATTTTAGCATACAAATTTCGGATTTAATTAAAATCCTAATTTTAGGAACTCAAATATATTTTCTCCCAATTACATTTTAAAACATTTTCCCTAACCTATATTATAACTAAACCTAATTATTTTTTGGATTAATTAATTTAGAAACTAGGGTGAAATAATTTTTATTAAAATCTTATTTTCTCTTAATTAGAGCCTTCCCAAGACTCCTAGGAATAACATTAGTTAACAACTTATCTCAAAATCTCAAAATAAGGAAAAGCTCTAATTTTATAAACTAAAAAAAAACTTTAGGAAAAAATTCAAATTTCATGCTTATAAGTGTTTTTAAACCTTTCCTAATAATATTCCTAAGACAAAATTAAATTTCCATAAAACTCTAATTTGGAAACCTAAGATTTTCTTGAACAAAATCACATTTTAAATGGTTAGAATCATGTTTTAATCATTCCCTATCATTCTTCTTAGAAAACCTTATTGTTTTAACAGTATTAATGAATTAATAATCTTCTTAGAAAACCTTATGATTTGAGTGAGACCTAAAATTTAAACCTAAGAAAATTTAGGGGAAAATGAGAGTTTCTTAGTAATAAAAGCTTATTTCCTTCTTCCTTAGCTTTTCGCCTTTGATTTCCCCCCAAGACCTCGCCAGAAACAACCGCCAGATTTCACAAGCACCCGCCGCCCTCTCCCTTTCACGCGAGCAGCCGAACAAACAAGAGCAAGGGACAGAATGATTTCAGTCTCTTAGGCTTTTGGAGGTTTAAGGGATGAGTTAATTGCCTAATTACACATGTACCATTTCTCCTAATAGTTTTCTTAAAGATCATGAGGATAATTTGGGTATAAAGGCTAAATATTATTTAAGTTAACTTCGACGATTTTTAGTTTTAAATTCATGCGAAATTAGGTATAGGTTCTTTATACCGTTTTGATCAAAATTTTGCATAGAATTTAATAAAATTATTTGCGTCAAATTCCGACGACTTTGAAATTTCGCCTAATTTTGTCGCGGCGCATTGAAATACGTGCGACGCATACGCTCAATAATTTTTCGGATTAATAAATCTCTCCTCATAAAAATTTCATCCTCGAAATTTAAAACAAGAGTAACAAAATATACCTTATTCAAAGAGATGAGGATAGTATTTTTTTATTTCTGACTCTTTCTCTCATGTAGAGTCCTTCTCAGACCCATGCTTCCATAGAATCTTTACAAAAGGTATATCCTTGCTTCTAAGTTGTTTCACACTGAACTCTAAAATATGATCTAATTCTTCTGCATAAGTAAGATCTGGTTGTATGTCCACGTGCTCGATTATGATCTTAGAAGGATCATCTAATATAAAATTTCTTAAGGAAGAAACATGAAACACATTATGTACAGCATACATAACTGGCAAATCCAATCTGTAGGCCACATTTCCTATCATTTCCACAACCTCAAAAGGACCAATGTATTGGGGACTAAGCTTGTTAGTCTTGCCAAAACGCAATATAAAATTCATAGGCCTGATGTTAATAAAAACAAAATCTCCCACATTGAATTCCAAAGAGCGGTACTTAACATCATAATACTTATTATGCCTATCTTGTATTGCTTTCAACCTATTTTGATAATTTTGATCTTGTTGGTAGCTTTATCAACTAAATCAGAGCCAATTACTTTCCTTTCACCTGCTTCAGCCCAACATAAGGGTGTTCTATATTTCCTTCCATAGAGTATTTTGTAGGGAGTCATTCCTATATTGGCTTGAAAGTTATTGTTATAAGCAAACTATATCAAAGGAATGTGAGATTCCAATCCTCCACCAAAATCAAGAACACACAATCCAATCAAATCTTAAAGAGTTTGTATAGTCCTCTATGATTTTCCATCAGTCTGAGGATGAAATGTTATACTAAAGGTCAATCTGGAACCCATAGCCTCTTGAACCTTCCTCCATAGTATAGAGGTAAATAAGTCATCACGATCAGATACTATGGATTTTGGTACATCATGCAGTCAAACAATCTCTGTCACATATAACATTGCTAACCTCTCAACTGAGTCAGTATGTCGAATATGCAAGAAGCGAGCAGACTTCGTAAGCCTATCAATGATAACCTAAATAGCATCATGACTCCGTCTAGATCTCGGTAAACCCATCACAAAGTCCATAACAATATCATCCCACTTCCATTCTGGAATAGGCAAGGGTTGAAGTAATCCACCTGGCCTTTGATGTTCAGCTTTGACCAACTGACAAGTAGAACACTTTGCAACAAAATCAGCTACACTTCTCTTCATTCCAGGCCACCAAAATAAACCCTTAAGGATGATGATATAACCAGAATGATTAGCTTCATAAAGAACATCCCTCCTCAAATCATCCACATTTGGTACACAAACTCTGCCCTTGTACCACAAAAGATCATCTTCATCAATAGTAAAATCCTCTTCATGGCTTGCTTTCACCAGATCAATAATCTTCATAAACTCAAGATCCCCCAACAAAGCTTCAGTTATTTTACTCTTCAAATTAGGTTGTATTGTCATATGACCTAACCATACAATCTTTGTTGTAGGAAGTATCACAGACAACTCTAAGTGTTCCATCTCCTCAATCAGCTTCTCCTATTGGGTCAATAAGTAATTCACCTTCACATGCATCTTACTGCTCAAGGCATCAGCAATTGTATTTGCTTTTACTGAATAATACTGAATATTTAGATCGTAATCATTAAGTAATTCCATCCAACCCCTCTGCCTTAAATTCAGCTCCTGCGAAAAGATATACTTCATTTTTGATGATCGGTGAATACTTCACAACGTACACCATATAAGTAGTGCCTCCAAATCTTCAAAGTAAAGACTACTGCATCAAGCTCCAAATCATGTGTTGGATAGTTCTTCTCATAGTTTTTCAACTGCCTAGAGGCATAAGAAACTACCTTCCCATGTTGCATCAAGACACATCCTAAGCCCCGTAGTGATGCATCACTGAAAATCTGAAAACCTTCAGTGCTTGAAGGAATGGTGAGAATTGGTGCAGTCATCAAGCGAGTCTTCAACTCTTGAAATGCCTCTTCACACCGACTGTTCCACTAAAAACTCACTGCTTTCTGAGTCAATCAACTCAATGGTGCAGCAATCTTGGAGAACCCTTCAACAAACTTCTATAATAGCCGACTAACCCAAGAAAGCTTCATACCTCAGTAACAGTCGTAGGTTTAGGCCAATCAGCTATAGCCTGCACCTTATGCGGACAAAGTGTGAGTGGGTTGGTTTAGATTTTTAAGGTAACAAATTTAGTAAAGTTTGACAACCGCCTCTAGGAATGGGATGGGGATGGCATGGGTTCGACATGGCTATAGGAATGTGAGAGGAAGGGATTTTGACTTCTTTCTTAACAACAACAATAACAATAATAATGCAAACAACAACAAACAAACATGAAGCTTTTAAGTTTTATCCTACTACGTGGGGTCGGCTACATGATTTTTTTTCTCCATTGTGTCCTATCAAGAGTCAAATTCTCATTTAAATCTAATAAAAAATATTATTTCTAATATTTTTAACCAAATCTTTTTAGGTTTACCTATATATTTCTTATCATATGATAAATCTAATACATTTACTCCCCTAACCATGTCATCCGAAGGCCAACATTTTATGTGACCAAACCATCTAAAACGACTCCCTTTAATCCTATATGTCATTGGAGCTACTCCAACTTTTCATATATATACTCGTTTTATGTGAACCATATTTGCAACACAACATAATTTTATGCTTATCTTTTAATGGCCAACATTCTACATCATAAAGCATTGCAGGTCTCACCACAATCTTATAGAATTTTCCTTTAAATTTGAGGGGTACTTTTCTACCACACAACAGACCCGATGCACTCCTGCACTTCAACCTTCCAATTTGAATTCTACTAATAATATCCTCATCTATTTCATAATAATAATAATAATAATTAATATATATATATATATATATATATATATATATATATATATTGATTTCTCACAAAAGTCTAGTCGCTCGTGCAGATTGAAATCACATCACCTTATGTGCAGGCAAAATTTTGAATTTCTCCTACAGCAACATGGACATTATGGATATCTATCTTAGTTGTTTCTAATGCCTCAAATGCACTATCACAGTCTAGTTTCACAAACGGGCGTTGTTTGGGCAACTTAAATTTTTGTTTGATGCATTTTGAACAACATTTCATGCGATTTCTTGTTCGTTGTCTGTCATTTTGACCAATTCAAATGAGTCGACTTCGATTAGCTCGTGAAGTCACATTGAATTTTGATATCCAAGTGTGATAATCCGGTGTAGGAGATGAACGAGTGAGGTAAAAAGATGGAGATAAATAAATGCCTTAAAGGAAAGGAGATTAGTTGAGAGAGAAACTCTGAGGAAAAAGATGGAAGGAATTGATCCTCAGAAAGGGTGCCAAAGAAAGCCATATTGTTATTTCATAATCAACAATCTAAATTACACAACACTAAACATTATCTATAATAATAATAAATAATCAAACTAACAAAAACCACTTCTCAAAAATTAAAAATATCAAATTAGACCTAAATGACAGATGACATTTTGGCCATTCATAATAAGCTTAAATACAAATAAGGATGATGTCACAGTACATTAAGTAATAATGGAAAGCAAAAGAATCATGACTAAAGACTAAGCTGGACAAATCGAATTCTATCATAGATCTTCATCTGAATTGATTTCTATCATTTTCTTGATTTTAATTAGAGATAATCAATACATATTATGGATTAACAGCTTGTGTCTAGTGGATTTTGAATGTTAGTTGCTTTTTTTATCGCACCACATATTAATTTTTTATTAGAAACCCTACATTCTACGTCACATACATCAGCATCCACAATGAATCGTAAGATTTCCTCCAAACATGGACAAATGAGCTAGTTACCTCTTCAAAGTCATCATCAGATAACATGCATATCTTAACATCCATTGATATGTTGGAAATGCAGAGGACTATATCTGTACTCATCTCCTTAAACGTGTATTCTTGCGGAACCTTTTTCACTGCTGCAAGGGACACAATAATAACACTACTCAGTGATCAGAGAGAAAATTTATCAAATCAAAACAAATCAACAAAATGAGTTTTCATAACCTATAACTTGGCCTAGCTGGTATAGCTTCCAAGGCGCACCATTGAAGCCTTTCGGATCAACTTTTACTCTTACAAAACAGCCAATAATCTTAGTTTCAATTGTCATGGGGTCTTTCAGTAATTCCACAATTAAAGATCGCTTTAAATAAACTGCTTTAATAGTATTTCTGGTTATTTCTGCAAAGCAACTTTTAGGAGGTTCCAAGAGCAGCTCATTATAGTGATCTATATAAGGTTTAACTTTGGAATCACATCTAACTTTAGAATGACATCTAACTCTAGAATCGCATCTAGTGGTTCTTTTTCTTCTTCCTGATTTGGCATACACATCTTCCTCGGCACTTGAGAATTCATCTAAAGAACCATCACTAGAAGCAAAGTGCCTTTCCAACAAGGTGTATAGTCGACTAAGCTTGAACTTCCTTCTCCTTATCAGACAGTGCAATGTTGAATCAGAAATGGCATACTTTTTACCCCTCTTATCATGATGAAGAAGACCCTTGGACAGGATGTAATCCCTAACAATCTCATACACATCAAATTTTTCTAGAGGTTCTTTTGTTTCCTTTCCCAGATCAGCAAGAAATTTGACCAGCACCGTTGAGCCCCAGCCAACAAACATATTCTTATCTGACTTCAATTTTTTTCTCGTTCTGGCTTTTCTATCCCTTTTCCACTTCAAAGGCATCAAAGAATGATCTTCAATTTCACAATCATCCTCAGAATCAGAAACTTCCACTGGCTGTTCTGAAGACATGTCTTGTCCTGAAGAAACGTCTAGATCTGACCAGTTCTTGTCCTTATAAACCCCGTTAAGAAGAGCATCAGCATATCGTACATTCTCCTTTGTTAACCCTTCTTGGCGTTTCACTATGGGCCAATAGTCCTTGAAGAGGAATTCCCATGTGTTTCTATCATCAAAATCTACTTTTTCCTGTAATAAAAACGATAGAAATGACAGAGTACCAGCTTTTAAGACGAAGAAGAAACTTTAATGAATCCTAGTGGTTTTATAAAATCCATTTCATCAACCAATGTGAATATGATCAAATGATAATTAAGATCCTTGATAACAACTCCTTTACTCGCATGACTAAAAAAGTAAGTTGATTATCAAGAAAATGGCACTGCAAAACTAAATGGTCAAATGGCTCATTGAAGGTACCTCATCAGAAACATCATCAGCACAATCTTCTACTAATTTCGCTAATCTCAGGCATTCACCACAAAAGCCTTTTGTCCCTTTCACTTGGCCAAACTCAGCCTTTCGAACACATTTGCGACAAAATGATGTTGGGCAACAGAAACATTTGAAAGTTGATCTTTTGTAGCAAACGAAGCAAGAATGCCAACCTATCAGTTTAAACCATGGGTTAGTCAATGTCATCAGCATCACGGAATAATAGAGCAAAGAAATGAAGATAAGGATTAGGTGACCAATGTTCAGCAGTACCATGAAGAGAGAGAAGGAATAGAACATCTATAAAATGAAATAAGTACACCTAAAAATAGATAAACAGCTTTCAACCTCTATACAACATAACAAAATTCATCAACGATAGTCACTTCCAAGAAGAATTCTTTGTTAAGAAGTCCACGAAATGAAGATTGACATGATTCATCAGTCATAACAAAAGGACCTTCTTAAGCAAGCACCAACATAAGGATATTCTTCTCACGCAAATGCCAAGAAGAAAACATGAAAGATTGTTCCATGGGTGCCATAATGTAAACATGTATAATGCATGTGACCCAGGAAGACACAAATGAGAGAAATTGGGGCAAGGATTTTAATTAGTTGAAGTACTCATGAAAAATCCACCTGATCTCTTGAAGCACCTTTATTTTGGCAATGCCCGACTCAGTCATTGCTTAGTGTTTTCACTAAAAAGAAAACAGTAGAACAAAAATGGTGATCTAAGATTTAGAGGATGTTTCACATTTGCAACACATTTGGATCCAACATTATCGGGATAGGCAGCCCTATACCCATGCAACTTAGGAGATAAAATTATCTAGATGAAAATAAAATTATCAAATCTAGTATGGTTGATCATGATCCAATAGTCATATGTCACGACTCGGCCCGATAAGCTCACATCGGCGAGGCGGGAACGAAAGTCAGACGGTAAATATTCAAAACATTTCAAGTGCATATCCAAACATAGAGAAAGAACCAGTAAATATTCCAAGTAACATTTTTTTTCTTCTTTCATCAAAAATCAACACGTACATAAACATTCATTACATAAATGGATGTACAAAAGACTAACTATCACATACTATCATGCGCATCCATCTAATACAAAATATCAAAATACTTAAAAAAGGAACCTGTCACCCGTCGTCTCCCTACGATGGTAAATATACGGCTGTCTATCCGTCATTAATGATTAACAGGTTCTCCTGAAATTTTTTCACAATTTGAGTGAGTCATAACTCAGTAGGTAAAATACTATTCAATTAAATTCAGAAGTAAGGTAACGAGTACAACATGCATGTCAATACTTCTAATTAAAAGAAAAATGAACTTGTCATTATGTAATAATTAGTGTGCATATGACCCTATGTTAACCTATATGTCCTTTTACTTTGCATAAACTTGAAATCTTTTACATTATATATTTTCATGATTCATTTGATGTTTTTATGCTTATAACATAATAACATATTTTTATTCACCCGTCACAGAAGTATCATTTTGTTTTGTACTGATCAGGTATACTTTCAATTGGTCATTCCTTTATCATTTGCTTCAAAAAGCCCTTTACTCTTTGCTCCAAAGTGCCCTTTACCATTTTGATACTCTACATCAACATACACATTCAACCATTCAATATGTATTCATAGATATTAACACATCATTCATGTATATGTTTTAATACTCTTATATTTTTCTACATTAATATTTATTAAAGAAGACATAAGCTTTGTAAATTATCCACAATTATCACATGAGAAAGACACAATTTGATGCTATCAAGAATTTCTGTACTTTTTATTTTATTTGAACAATAGTATATTTTGTTTTCTTTTCTTTTTTAGCTATCCAATGATGGGAAAGCATCCAATGATCATGGTAGGTAGTGCATATGGCTTGGTAGACCTTTGGTTTGCTGGCTCGATTGGTCCCTGGCTGCTGGTGGTTCACGGGTTGGCTGTTTTGGAGCAATCGATTTTGAGCTTCTTCTCTAAGTTACTTGAGCTAAAGTTTAGTAGCTCTTTAATTCTCAAAAGGTACCTCATTATGAAGTTTACTTTTGGAGTGGCCTTGTCCCTTCCCCTTCCCCTTTCTTCTTGTCTCTTGGAGAACCGTGGCTTGCTCTTTAATTGGTGGCTGAATTCAAAGCATTAGAATTTATAAAAGAATGCTTTTTCCCTTGGGAGTCCATCCGGCCTTTGATTTTCTGAACTGGGATGCTTTTCCCGTTGCTGTGCTGCTTTGGATTCTCGGCCTACTTGCTGGCTCTTTGGTTCCGTGAGATGCTGGGCTGTTTTTTCCGAAATATCTCTTGGAATTCCTTTGAAAACTAAATAAATGCTTGGGATGATGTGAACATTAACTAAAGTGGCTTTTGGCATTCCTCTACTTTGCCTATAAATATGAGAAAATGTTGTGAAGAGAGAGAGTTGATATTTGTGAGCATATTTGCTATTAACCTGCGGGTTTATTCGGAAATCCTGCGGGCTCTTTCCACCCTTCTTTTCTCATCCCCTCCAGAAATCCTGCGGGCTCTTTCCACCCTTTCTTCTCGGGCTTCTAATCTCTTCGTCTCTCCGCAAGTGTCACTCCATCTGTATCCTTCTTATCAAAGTAAAGCAACTTTAGGGTGTCGTATCATAGTTGATTTGAAGCATCTATTGAAGAAATTGGACAATCTTGCAGTGGTGGACCATCGGTTTGCTAG
Organism: Dendrobium huoshanense; assembly: GCA_016618105.1. Taxonomy (NCBI): domain Eukaryota; kingdom Viridiplantae; phylum Streptophyta; class Magnoliopsida; order Asparagales; family Orchidaceae; genus Dendrobium; species Dendrobium huoshanense. The sequence goes on along the minus strand of CM028358.1, from coordinate 11,107,945 downwards.
TTCTATGCACTTTACTTATTTAACCTACAAATTTGATGCATGTGAGGAACCCGCTCTGAAGGTTGTCTGAGGATAGTGTCTTTTTTTTTTATTTCTTTAAAATCTCCTAGTATTTCTTGTTGTGTTTGTCAAGTTTTAGTTATTTGCTTTTATTTTAATAAAGTTTGTTTTAAGTTCTATCCATTGCGTCTGTTTCTTCTTGTGTGTCTACATCACAATTAAAACATTGTCTTTAAAGGCATACTAGGTTATCAACATGAGCAAAATACATGATATTTAAGAGCGTGATAAGCTATCTATATGAGAAAGGTACATAGCATTTAAAACTGTGTTAGGCCAATCACATGACATTATAAATAACAAGCTAACATTTAAAAAGAGAACATACTAACATTTGAAAAGAGAATAAATATATGAAATTAAAAGAATCACATTTTTACTTACCTCACCATTGTGTGAAATTCGTTGTTTGCCCTATCAAGGTCTTTCCTCTACCACCTCCAATATCTAAAAAAAAATATAACATTGATCGTCACATACTTCCTTAATTCCTAATTCATAAAAAAATATATAATTCATGTTCATATAATTTTATTAATTATCAAATATTATTAACATTAAACCTTAATTATTAATTGTTAATTAAACCTTAATGTTTTCATAAATTACCTAAATTAACCATTTACCATAATCAAAATTAATTTAATTTAATTCTATTTTCGGATTTTCCTCAAAATCCTAATTTTGGAAACCTTCTTTTTATTAATTTCATGATATATACATGTAAAAATCTCCTCGTCACTTAATTATTATTTAGAATATAAGTATTTTTGGATTTATTTAAATTAAAAAATAGAAAAAATAAAAATTTATGCAAAATCCTAATTCTCACCATTACAACCTTTCCTAAGACAATTTGGAACAGTAATAATTAACAAATTTTTCATAATTGGAAAAACCCTAATTTCTAGAACTTGAAAATTTTTCATAAAATTTAAATTTAATCTCACAAGAAGCCTTCTAATATCAATAGAAATCACTTTTGCGAAAGCACTTTGAAAGATAAAGTAAATTGGAGAAAACTCTAATATTGAAATCTTAAAAGAAAATTTGGGAAAAGCTAAATCTTTGTGGTTAAAATTATTTCCCTAATATTCACAATCACTTTCTTTTAAAAAATTCAAGTTTTGGAAAAACCTTAAAAATCTCTCCTAAATAAATCTACAAGAAAAATGAGAAATCTCTTAGGTAAATCATACCTTAAGCTTCCCTTAATCTTCCTCTTGAATTTAACCCAAAGAGGCTGCCGGAAAACCGACGTCGAAGCTCCCAGCCGCCACTCCTCCCTCTCTCGTTCGCCCCCTCTTTGTTTCGGCCGAACACGCAATAAGTGTAAAACCCGAAAAATATCAATCATAGGCATCGCACGCATTTCAATGCACCTCGACGAAATTAGGCGAAATTTTGAAGTCGTCAGAATTTGACGCAATTAATTTTATTAAATTCTATGCAAAATTTCGATTGAAACGGTAAAAAGTACTTATACCTAATTTTGCGTGAGTTTAAAATTAAAAATGGATGAAGATTATTTCAATAAAACTAAAATGCAAATGTCTAAATAGCCCTCCAAGCCCTTAAGGAAAAATTATAAGAGAATGGTTCATGCGTCTTTTCCCCCACCTTTCCCATAAATCTCTAAGGGACCGAAATATTCGGTCCCTTTGTGTTTCTTTCAGCCGAATAGGAGAGGGGAAGGAACATGAGAAGGGAGGCGGCTTAAAGCTTCAGTGGCGGCGGCGGCCGACGGTTTCCGGCGAGCATTTCGAGGAAAAGTGAAGGGAAAAGTCCAAGGAAGAGTAAGGTAAGCTTTATACACCAAAATCCCTTCATTCTCCATATATTTCTTTGGATTAAAGTTTTAGGGTTTGTCCAAAACATCAAAGTTTAGAAGAAGAATGATAGGGAATGAGTAAAGAAGGTTTCTAATCATAGAATTTCTAGTTTTCCCCAAAAAATTTTGAATTTTGAAAATTAGGGTTTCTTCCAATTTTCTTTTTCTTTCAAAATGCTTTTGTAAGAATGATTCCTAATGATATTAGAAAGCCTCTTATAAAAGTTAATTAAATTTTTATGAGAAATTTCAATTTCTAAAAATTAAGGCTTTTTCTAATCATGAAAATCCTTGAGTGTTATGAAGGATTTTAGAGGTGAGAATTGGTGTTTTTGCAAAAAAAAATCATTTTTTGTAATTTTAATTTAAATTAATCCGAAAATTACTTGTATTTTAATTAATAATTAAGTGGATTGGAGGTTTTTATATGCATATATTATGAAATTAATAAAAAAAAGTTTCCAAAAATTAGTGTTTTGAAGAAATCCGAAATTAGAAAGTAAAGTTAATTAATAATGAATTTATAAAGAGTTAATTTAGGAAATTTAAGAAAACTTATGTGTAGGTTCTTATGATTTAGGTATTTAGGAGGTTTATGTGATCGAAGCATGTGATATTAAGTGTTATGTTATGTTGTGTTTTTTTTAGATATTGGAAGTGGTAGAGAAAAGATTTCGATAGGACGAACGACAAATTTTACACAGCAGTGAGGTAGGTAAAATATGGTTCTTTTAAATTCGGAAAAATCCTTCTCTTTCCACATGATATTAGCCTAGCTTTTAAATACAATTGTATATTTCTTATATAGCTTAGCATGTTATTAAATGTCTTATATTTTTCCTAATTTTTACATTATTTTAAATTTGAAAATTAGCTTATAAATTTTATTTTTTTATTAAGGAAATTTGTAGATTTTGGGTATGTTAATGGCCATTCATACCTATATGTTTATGAACATTCATAATTATGAGAAAAATATGCTTTAGGGTATGGGTAGGTTAATGAGCCTTAATGATATTAATAAATGAATAGAATGTGTAGGGTGTTTAGTGAGGTATAGTGATTTGGGTTAATATAAGAGGCTTATATTGTAACTTTTTCTTAGGACTTGAGAAGAGAAGGTATTAAGGAGAGATTAATTAAATGACACTTTCAAAGGGCACCATTTGAGGTAGGAACACCTTACTCTACATATTCATGTTCCTTTATATTTTTACTTTGAAATGCCTTATTAGTTGATACATATTAAATGCATATGAAATGTTCTTCTTATTTGATGGAAATGTACATTAAATGTTTTATGAATCAATGCATATTTGATGCTCTCAAGCATATTAAGGTTCTCATTATTTATTAGTAAGCAATGCATAGAATTCTCTTTCATATACTTGCTTCATACTCAATGCATATGATTGTTATGAAAATGCTACACTACATACCTATGTTTATGTGGAAAAATGTTTAAATAATTGTGCATGTTGAAGGTGGAGTACCAAAATATAGTGCAAAAGCACAAATATGACTCTTACGAGCAATATGGCTCTTCGGGGCAAAAGAGGAAAGGAAAATAAATGATCAAAAATATGTTTGTGTACCTGATCAGTACACTTCAAGTACTCCGGTACGGTTGTATAAGATAAAGCATAAGCAAGCATAGACATAAGATATATGACATAGTTGAAAACATATTCATATGAACTATCATATCACATTTAGCATATACATAAGAACTAGTATGTGATACTTAGCAAATCAATCAAGACATTTCACTTTTAGCATACATGTAAATTTTCATTTAAATGGTATATGGAGATGCTAGAGTTAGCATTTCTTATTGCGCACTAGCTCATTCTCTCGTTTTGGGATATTTTTTAGGAGAACCCGCTACAAAGAATGGTTGACCGCCCTTGGTTCACCTACAGTCGTAGATGACCGGATGACAGGTTCCTCTTATGTCTTTTTAGTTGTTGTTTACATTTTTTGGTGGTTTGGCATGAATGATAGATTTTAAAGCCACCTTTGTATATATGAAATTATATGCAATCATATGCAATGTTTAATACAATTTGGAAAAATTTTAGAGGCACTTTTAATTCCCTTTTGAAGACTTTTAGATTCTTCAATGCATGATTTAAGATAATTTCATATTTTGAACTTCTAACATCTGTTCTCGTCTCGTCTATACGAGCTCACCACAGTTCCTGCCTCACTTATGCGAGCTTACCGGGCCGGGTCGTGACAAGAATGGACCGAAATAAACAGTCCCTTAAGCTCTTAAGGGAAATGGGAAAACAATTGACGCATCTGCCCTTAGGTCTAAAACTCCTCTTAAGAGCTATAAGGGCTATCAAGTAATTTAAACTTAAGTAAACTTCGTCGATTTTTAACTTTAAATCCGTGCGAAATTAGGTATAAGTTCTTTATACCAAAACGATCAAAAAATTTCATAGAATTTTAAAATTAACTTCGTCGAATTCTGACAACTTCGAAAATTTGACTATTTGCGTCGAAGTGCATCGAAATGCGTGTGATGCTTACGATTTGATTATTTTTTGGATTTTACACCATATATATGGGAAGGAAGATTAAAAGGAGAATTATGCCTCCTCAAGTCAAACATTCAGTCTAAGAGAAAGTTAAGATTGATGGAGTGCACCCAATTAACTAGTTCATAAAGATCACCAGAAGATAATGACATTCTCTCTCCAAAAGATCCTCAAGAACAGAAATCTATGGTTATGCTCACTTCCCAACTATTTTTTCCATTCTTAATAACTCCTACCATTGAAAATCACTCTAAATACTCTGATGATGGCGCTAGTAGATCTAAGCTAAAGGGATTTCTATTTATAAAATACCCTAAGATCTCAATGCAAATAAAAGCTAAAACTTTAAAATAAATAATATCAAAATTATTAAATATAAAAATGCACAAGCAAAATTTATCACACTAAATATAAAACAACTACCATCCACCCTCCAAAATAATTTAGCAGGGATGATAAATTTAAAAGTAATATTTTCTCTCAAAGAGCCAATGTTTTATGGAGCGTATCGTAAAGACCACTCTCAAAAGATCCCATCCTACCATAAATGAGGCGCATGTCTAATTTAGTGGTTACACTGTCAAAACAACACCACTAAATGACAACTGAAGACCAAGGCCCTCTGACAAGGTGGTTTCGCTACAAAATGAGATCATTATGGTATGGCCACGACCATAGCTCAAATGTTTAGTAATGGTTACAACCTCCTTGAGTTGTGAATCATAGAATACATGTGATAGGTCACAAAGCCCTTTGTTATGTAAGGTCAACTTAAAATTATCACCTCAAGCAAACATTTACCCCATGTCCATAATATTACCTTGGACTACACAATTCATGGCTACTAACAAGATTGTTTTGGTCAAGTTAAATCGATTATATCCAATGAGGCACTGACTAAGTGGACCAAGGTTTATGACAACTCAAGATGATGAACTATAAGATCTTGATTGATTTATCATCATTCCCCTATTTAGTGACGTGCTTTTCGCTTCAGCCCAGCCCTAAATCAAGCCGATTCAAGCCCAACTTAGCTTGATCATACTCGATCAACTCGATTGAGCTTTGTCGAACATAAATTGACTCAAATCAAACCTCAAATTAATTAAAGAAGCTTAAATTAATTAAATTAAAATCAAATTGATCAGATCAGCCCAAATCGAGCCTAATCGAGCCTCGTCGAACCAAATTTGGCACTGATTTGAGTCTAATTTTACAAAATTGATTTGATCGGACCCAATCGGACCAGAATTGATTCGGATCGAGTCCAATTAGGGCTCAATTCCAAACCTAATTATCAAATTGGGTTTATTTGACTTCCCAAATTAGGAAATCGAGTTAATGACTTTGATTTCCTAGAAAATCCCACTCTTTTCAAGCCATTTCCCTCTGACTCGCGTGGCTACAACAAGGATAGAGCGCAGAAGATCACATTGGGCAGGTAAATCCTCCATTTTTTCGAGTAAAGAGAGAGGCGAGAGGGAACAGAGGGTCCATTTGACCTCTTTGGCTCACGTGCATCCCAAAGGAGGCTGAAGAGAACTGTTTCCGCTCTTTGTTTTGCGTGTGGTCCATCTGTCCCAAATAGAGCGGAAGAGGGGGAGACGGGAGGGCTTCCTCGTGTGCGGCTTTCCCTTGTTCGTCGACCCTGCCGAGAGGAAGTAGAGGTCTCAGCCTCTGCGTGCAAACCTTCCAACTTAAGAAGGCGGAACCCCCGCCCATGACCCAGCTTACATGCAGAAAATCCTTCTAGCACTTGTGCTGATGCTGAATCAAGTGGTTGGGGGTTGTTGGCATGCGACTCAACTCGACCAAATTGACCTAGGAGTTCATTCACACATCTCCATGTCGAATTGAAGAGGAAACAATGAAGTAGGGGTGGCCTGGACTTTTGATACGATAAGCTCTTAGAACAAAATTAAGATTTTTACCTGTTAAAAATTTAAGCAATCTAAAAATTAAACTAGGCTTTATATTTTTCTAACAAAGAAAGAAAAATTGCATAACTCCCATCAAGGAGCCAAGTTTTCCAAAATTTAAAACGATCATGCATAGCCCAGTGAGTTAGATAAAAAAAGCACTCACTTAAGGACTAGATAACAAAAAATATATATTTTCTATGTGAGTCAACATTCTGCATAACATACATAATCAAACATATTGGTCTCAAAGTCAAGTTATAAGTCCTATCGTCTAAATAAAAAGCAGTCTCGCTACTTTTTATATGCATTGAAACCAAATATCATTGTTTTAAAAGCGACTAGGTGGGTTAGTTGATAGCCCTTTTTAGGCAGAATAAAAAATCCAGAGGTCGGGTTGGTTATGCCATATAAAAGGTACAATTTTTAAGTCTCTTGCACTCCAATAGAATTAGGTTCAATGCATAATCCCTCAGTAGTCCTCACCTTAGTTCTAGAATCTGAGGCAGAAGTTGATTTCAATCACTTCACAAGTCCTTACATTCTGGGTAATTCCTCCAACTCATGTTGTTGAAATGTAAGCTCCAACCTTCAAATCAAAATTGTCAACTTAAACAAAATTGGGTTCTAAAATATAAAATCCAACATAAGATAATTCGAACACCTCTGAGATTTCTCATAATCAAGTTCTCCTACTTCACTCCTTTGGCCCTCATTCCAAACTCTAATCAAAATTTGATCCTCTCATCCTTTGAAATTATTAAAGACCAAAACTCTTTAAAACAAGAATTTCATGAATTTTAAAATCAAAACTTTAGTCAATATTTGGATGATTTTCAAAATAAAGAAAACCACTTGTTTAATCAAAAGTATTCTCAAATGATAAACGCTTGAGATGTAATTAACAATAGGGGCTTGCCCCTATGGAGCATCCATACCCCAGAATAAAATAATAAACTCATTCAGCCAAATATTGAATGGGAAAATCTCAGTAAAAATTGTAAATTATGTTATTAAGCCCATAAGGAAATAATATTTTTATCCTTCGGGGTAACATATCATCTATCTTATGACGTACTCGATCACAAAATATGTAGTCCGTTGAGGATGACAAAATTTCTCCAACACTATCATCCATTTTAAATTTAAGGAAGAAACTATTTCAACCATAAGCCAAAATAATTGCTACTATACGCTAAGCATTTTAAATTGAATGACCAACCTTAATTAAAGATTTTCTCTCATCATTAAGAGTTGCAGGGGCTTATGCTTATGGGAAACCTAGAACCAAATCTTAAAGTCCTTACAAAGATAAAAGCGAAATTCCTGGATAGTTTCTTGATTGCAATCTAATATATCTCCTAAAAATTTAACCTGGACCAAAATTTCTAAAAAAGTCGAGCGTTAATTTTTTGAGCCCACACACCACTCCTTCAAGGCCCTATGTAAATAAAGTTTATTTAAAAAGAAAGCATGTAATGGCCACTCTGCCAATAGGTCATGGTCATAAATCTTGATCTTATGGCTTTATCCTCTAAATATGGGATAAAGTTGGTATTGCCCATAACTTCCTATCCAAGACACAATCCTCCATATAAAGGTATAGAATCGATAGAATCAATATCTAAGAATTGTCTAAGAGCCTATCTTTTTGCATATGAGGGCTAAGTTAACATTGTTCACAACCTAAGAACTATCCAAAAATTGATCCTCTACATATGAGGGTAGAGAAAAAAAAAGACCATAATCTAATAGCTGTTCATAGCTTCTTCTTTTTTTCTTTTTTTATATTAGTTGTACATAGCTTGATCCTCTACATACCAGAGTGAAGTAGACATGTGTCCACATATTGATAACAAGTGATAGATTATCTATTACAAACATAGAGCTCACTAAATTATTAACATGATTAGCATAAGGCCTTCAGAGACTTTTATTTAAAAAAGAAAAATCCACGCCCTATTTATAAGATAGATTTGTAAAACCCAACCCTCAGCCCCAATCAAGGTTTAAAAAGGTAAATCGGGAATCGATGCGTTTTGCCTAGCAAGGCGAGGCATAAGCCTCAAGACAAATCGAGGCATAAATCTCAAAACAGAAAAATAAAAAACACATAAACTTATATATAATTCATAAAATTGACAAAAATAAAATGAAATATCAATATATTTATTTAATTAAGCATCATAAAGATATAAACTACAAATCTAAATAATTAATATTCTTATAAAATATTAAAATGAAAGTTTGAAATGAGATTCAAAATAAACGCTTATTTAAAATTTAAATATACCGTAAAGATCAAGATCTATGGTGGCCTCATCCTTACTTTCATATTCTTCATAATAGCACTCGTATGTAATAATTATATCATCATTGAATTTTGTCTCATTATCTTCTAAACCTTCCTCAATTATAACATTTTTTTAAAATTCCCATGTTAATTAACAGTGAATTTAATATAATATAAAATAAAGCAACAAATTAATAACATAATAAAATAATTCATTATATTTAAATCACCATTTGATATTTTTTTGGAGCTTGAACTCCACTTTTTTATTTTCTTTAAATTGTTTGTGAGGTAGAAGTTATTACTAATTCAATAGTCATTTTAATATTATCATTAATATATTCATTCTCCTCATCATCAAATATAGTCTTTCATTTTTCAATTTGAAATCTTTTATTATTTTTTTACTATTATTCATTCATGATTAGAGAATATCATTAACAACCAAATAATTTATTTCATCATCACCAATTATTCGGCTCTATAATTTGAAGTGTTTATCTTTCAAACTAATAAAAAAATTATAAAGCATAACCAGAAGTACTGCCTCAAAATGCCCTGAGGTGTACGCCTCATTTAAAAAAGACATAAGCCTCACTAGCACTAGTGAGGTTTAAGCCTCAAGGCGCTCATTATGCACCTCAGTTCAAGGCGCACCTCAAGGCGTGCACCTAGAACAATTTTTTGAACTATGGCTCCAATCCTTTGCAAAAAAAATATCAAAGTTAGCATGGCTTATGATTATTCCACGGTCTCAATTCCAATGCAATCTACATTATACATAAATATTTGAAAATTAAACTCAAATACTCTTTAGTATAAATTCATCTATGCTTGATCCTCTAGAGGCAAATTAAAATAGTTGATAAGGTCCCCCTAACAAAATCACTTTGGGCCACCCTTAAATTCACAAATCATAAATCCCGCCTCTAAACACAATCCTCGCAAGCAAATAGTGGATTTGAGAAGGTTCAAGGCATTAAGATTCTCCTATAAAACTGATAAGCATCCCTACACTCTCATAATGGGAATAATCATTTCAAATCATAATAGGGGCTTCTATCAAATATGCACTTTCTAAGATGAATTAAGCAAAATAACTCAAGTTGTGCATTAATTATCAAAAAATTATAACCACAACTTCTAAAATCAAGCTTGACTAAAAAGAATTCATATCTCTAATGATGGGGTCGATTATTATAATACACGGAGATTCCTCTCACAAAAAAAATGCTTCTCAAAACAACAAACTTTTCCCAACAATGAGCATACTCAAAAGTAAAATCATAACAAGAGCAAAATTTGTTTAAACCTAGCCCTTATAAAAAAAAAAGTAAAATATTTAATAAAATTAAATATAAAAACAGAAAAACTTGAGCAATAATAGGCTTCTTCACACAGATAATAGTCATCCAGCCATCCTCTGCACAAATCTGTAAAGGATGACGAGTTTGAATAAAGGACACAAAGTGTCAATATCATATCAAGTGTATCTAAATTATTACACTAAAAAATCACATTCTAGTACAACCATGACACAAGCTTCTTGATCGAAAAGTGGCAATACTATATTACAATTATGACTTGAGCACTGATATACTTTAATGACTAAATCTATAAGTTGTAGCCATATGGCGCACTAATAAGTCATGAAGCCCTTTGTTAATTAAAGTAAATTTAAAATTAGCCATTTAACAAGCTTTCACCCCAAGTTTTCGAGATCTCTTTGGACAACACAACCACAATTTCTAATAGGATCTTCCATTCAGGTTAAGGTGACTATCTCTGTTGAACAAGAAGACCAAGATCCATGACTAATCAGGTCAAGAAAATCATGATATCTTGATCGAGTTTGTTATCAACCCCCCATTAATTGCACCAAGCTAATCCAAGTATATTCTTTTTCCACAAATTAAATTGTTGCTACTAAATTAAAGCATTGCAAAGCTCTAACCTTAATTTAAAATTCTCTCTCATAATTAAAAAAATAAATTAAATATAAGAGCTCGTGCTTATGAAAAATCTCAAATTAAATCATGAAGTTCTCATAGGGGGGTCCCCTTAGACGACACAGCCATGGTTACTAATAAGCATCCTTCATTTAAATTGAGGTGACTATCTCTACTAAATAAACCAAGATCTATAACAAATTAAGATAAGAAAACCATGATATCTTGATCAAGTTTATTATAAATCCCCCATCATCTGCTGTGAGCTAATATTCGTTAGTCGCTTCCACAAATTAAATTAAAGCTACATAAGTAAATTAAATTAAAGCTACAAAAGTAAAGCATTGCAGAGCTCTAATCCTAATTTAAAGTTCTCTAATATGATCAAATGAAAAATTAACCATAGAAGCTAGCACTTATGAGAAACCTCAAACAAGAACATTAAGTTTTCATTAGAAGATGATATCTCTAGATGGTTTCATATCTAGAAACCAAATATTTCTTATTAAAATTCAACCAGAATACCAACTTAAATACATTCAATAAAGTAGGGTGGTGATTTTTAGAGCCCGTAGAGTTCCAGCAAAGACAATGTAAATTTAGTTTATCCTCTCTCCTCAAGAACAACAACTATATAGAAGTTTACTTTGAGGAGCCCCGCCAACATGGCATTGATCCTAATACGATCAACGGATCAAGCCATCATGTAAAGTTGATATGTGGCACAAGCCAGTTGTGTAAAAGAAGTGAAACTTTGTGATTAACCGATTGACAGAATTAAGTAGGGAATAGATGTTGACCTCATTTTTTGTATGAGGTCTATACAGGACCCTAAAATCAATTCAGATTCAAATCAATCCAGGTTTATAATCAATTCAAACTCAAATCAATTCATACCTCAATCTAGCTAAACTTCAATCAAATTCAGATTTCAAACCTATCCAGACTTTAAACTCTACCTGATTCAAACCCCAGAAACTCAATTGAAATCTAAAAACTGTAAAACCTTCAAATATTTATAGTCTATGCCACTGGACCTGCCAATCAGTGGATTTTTGACCTTGGAGTTTCTTCCAAAACTTCTAATCACTTCCAGACCATCAATCCTGACATGTTGATCAATTAACTGCATTTTGTTGGACTTATTTCAGCCTCCAGTGGACATGAGGCCAAAATGACCAAAATATCCCATAGGGGTGTGAATAGCCACCTTGAATCAAATGGCCTCCAAACTGAATGCAACCACTTCCAGCAAGTTTCAAATATCAAACCAAACCTGTTGGACCCATTTCCAAACTCTGGGTCAACCTGGTTGACCAAGTCAACATGGTTGACCTAAGAGGCCCTTTAAGGATCCAAACATGTGATTTGACTGAAATGACCTATCTAAGCCATGGAACCACTTCTATTGGTCTTCAAATGTCATTTCAAACTTGTTGAGCCCATTCCTAGCTCCTGGGTCAACCTGGTTGACCAAGTCAACATACATTGACCTATTGACCCATTAAGGGCTCAAACAGGTATTTTGACCCGGATGACCTCCCTGATCCCTCAAACCACCTCTCACAGCCTCATAATTTTATTTAAAAACTTTTGAGCTTGGGCCCACCTCTGGGTCAACCTAGTTGACCCAGTCAACCTAGGTTGACCTAATGAGCCCTTAAGAGTTTAAATGGGTCGTTTCAACCCATGTAACCAGACCAACACCTTTAAACCTTTCAACTTATTCCATTTAATATCTCGAATATTCCTAAACTCATTTTAGTAAACTTGGTCAAATCCTCCTATATTCACTTAAATTGAAATCCATGAGCCATAAACCCTTCCAACCTATCTAATCAGCTCCAGAACATTTCTCTAAGTCCACATCATCAATCTCATTGACTGATTGACTGGTCAACTCAGTCAACAAGGTCTCCAAAGAATTTTAAATGGGTCAATTCACTCCTAAAACTTGATCCATTCCATTTAAACCCCCTCCAACCCATTACTTCAACTCCCAAGCCTTCCCCCATGCCACCTCAGCTGCCATGTGGCATGGGGACCAGTCAAACTGTCAAACCATGCTTTGGAGGGGTCAAAGATGGTCAAATGACCACTTTAAGTTTAATCCACTCCTCCCTAATACCCTCCTGATGTTTAAACATTCTCTAGAAGCTTCCTAGAGCTCATCTTAACCATTGGATAAAGATCCAATAGCCCCCATTGCTCCACATGTCCAATAGAGGACAAAACACCCTTTCCACATAGGATTTACCCTTGTCCTTGATTCCTACTGCTCCTAACTACTCCCTAGACACATGGAAGCAATCTAGAGTCCAGCCAAACGAATCTCAGCCCTCCATTCAATCTAGAGTGTATTGAATAGGGCAAAAGAAGGGAATGAAGAATGATTCGAACCCTAACGGTATCTCACTATCCAGAGCCCAAAAATCCCAGCCTCCTGCTTCCTGGAGTTCACCAGACTCTCCTCAACACATCCCCACTCAAATCCCGCCGGTCAAAGCCTTTCTCCGGCGAGTTCCCAGCGAACCTAGCTCAAGTCCATCCAAGGAGATCTAGCGCTCGATCCAGGAGCTTTCAAGCCGAGTCTTCTAAAAATTGGAGCGTGGACAATCTACAACTACAACCAAATCATTTTCCCGTATATCCAACGGTAAAAATCTTTGAAAACTCTAGCCTTAGGTCACAGTAGACAGGATAAAATAGCATTTTATAAAGCTCATTTTAAGATGATTAAAATATCCCCCATAATTTATGTTCGTATGGGAAGTCTATATTTAAAATTTCATTGATTTTGGTCAACGCGATCGAAAGAAATAAAAGTAAAATGCTATCTTTAGGGCTTCGGACGGATTGTGTCTGAATGCATGTTTTTGGAGCCGTTGATCTTAAGATCAATGGTTTTAATCACGTCGTTCTATAGGTTCGTCCGGCGTGTATTCGATCCCGCGGCTCAAGCTACAGTCCTGCTCGATCCTGGCCGTCCATTCAGAACCACGAGATGAATCCTCCGTCATTTGATCTCGCTCAACCGAGATCGAATGGCGGAATTTGATCCCCGTCATTGGATGGCATAGGCACTCGATTGGACGGCCAGCGACATCTGCTGACGTGTTTAAGTGAAAACGTGTGGGCCCACTTGACCGCCGCCACCGCGTTTTGCTGGACGAGCCCGGAGGCGCCATGTGGCCACCGGCGCCGCCGTTTCATTTAAAATGATTTAAAAATCATTTTAAATCATTTTAAATCCAGAAAACTTCAAAAAACAATATAAAGTTAAATATAAGTCCAAAAATTTAATATAATATATCAAATTTCTCAGAAAATTGATATCTTTAATTTAAAATTAAATTCAATTTAAAATACTATATCTATTTTCAACTATTTTAATTATTAAATATTTCATATTTTAAATTAATAATTAACTAAAAAAATACATTTGATTAAAATATTGTAAATAATTCAAAACTATATTTTAAGATATATATTTCCAAAACTTCAGAAACTTTTTTATTAAGTGTAATACAAAAATTATTTTAAATATTAATTATTTTAAAATAACTTTAAATTCATTTAATTAACTTACATCTTCAAAAATTTGATACAAATTCATTTTAAATCATAAAAATATAAATATTACATCAAACTTTTCAAAAAATTAATAATTTTGGCTTAAACTATTTTCAAGATTTAAAACTTTATTTATTTTGATTAATTTAAGTTATTTGAATATCTCTTATATTTTAATTATTATTAAATTAAATATTAAGTTAATTATTTTTAAAATTTTATTTTGAAATAACTTCAAAAATCAGTGGTTCTCTCAACCCCTCAAATTTTATTTTAATGATATCTTCTACTATTTTTATTTTAAAATTTATATTTATGTATATAGGTTTATACTTATATATATATGTGTATTCTTATTTTAAAATCTATTTTAAAATTATATGTATTTTAAACCTTTGAGAGATCCATTGAAATTTTAAGCATGGATTAAATCTATTTGAATAGAATTAGTGGGGAATGATAGTTAATCAATGGACAATTACTTTGGCAAGTGTTCATTGATTAACTCTTTAATTAATTAACTTATGTTTAGTCTTTGCATGTTTAAGTTACACACACCACCTAGCCTAGGCTCTCCTAGTTTTCAGGACTTCATTGTGTTGCTATGTTTATTTTCTTACATGTTGTTAAAGGGTTAAAAGAACATGATTTACTATCCTATAACCTAGTGACACTAAGGACAACAATTAAGGATAGTGTCTTAGCTAACTTAGATCAATTTAGGACAACTACACACATCCATTTTGGGTGATTTACCAAACTTAGAAAACTTAGGTCATAAACCCCTTGATCTAATACATCTCATTTGGACATTAATTGATCTCAAATAACTAGTAGATTTAGGTGACTCTTCATTAAGGGTCTTATTTTTTATTTCAATAAATCCAATAAATCAAATAAAATTCCTAAAATCTAAAATCAATCTCGACCAATTCTAATCGACGATAAAACAAACTTATAATCATTGAAAAATCAAATTAAGGCTTAAATTTCATTAAACCTAAACTAAGCCTTAATCAATCCTTAATTAAACTCTAATTAAAAAAATCATAATAATTAAAATAAAATTCTATAAAGATTCAAATTGATTCTAATGAACCATAAATTAAGTAAACAATCAATCTAAAATCAAATTTGAGCCTAAATCTCACTTAATTCCTAATTAAATTCCTAAATATCCTTAATTAAACATTAACTAGACAAATACTTTAAAATTCATGTAAAATTCAATTAAATACCAAAAATATGAAACAAACTCATTTAAAATCAAATTAAACCACAAATGTATTAATTTTAATTTTAAATAATTTTCTAATAATAAATTCATTAATAATTCACTAACTAAACAATTCCTTTAATAATTCATTAAATATACTAAATAAGTCCTAAAATTCATAAAAATTCAATAAAACTAAAAAAAACCAGAGAATCATCATATGATTTAAAAATAAAATTTCTAAATAATGTTTTAATTATTAATTCATTAATAATTCATTAAATAATCCATTTTCTATAAATAAATAATTAAATAATAAACTAATCCTAAAATTCATTAAAATTCAATTTTTAAATCAAATAAAATTCAGAGATTAATATATTCAATTTAAATAAAATTTTGTAATAATTTTCTAACTTAATTTCATTAATAAATCATTTATCATTAATTAAAATTCATTAAAAACTTAAAATATTCTAAATATTACAATAAAATTCTTTAAAAATTAAATTAAATTTTAATTCATTTAAACTAAATTAATTTGATAATTTTATTGATTAAAATTTATTTTAATCAAAAAAGTTTGATTATTAATTTAGATTAAATGGTTTAAGGCCTTTATGCCTAAAGCTTGATTCCTTTTAAAGGGCTTTAGGCATTTCGATTTAAAGGGCCTTTTAATACACTTAAATAACAAAGAATTCCTTTGTGTTGTGCGCGACTCTTTTAAGGAAGGCACTAACACATTCAGATTAAGGAATTTTAAACAAATTAATAATACATCAACCTTATACGACGTGCTAGATTCCTTCGGGAGGGCATGTGGTATTGCATTCATAAGATCCTTTCTCTCTCTCTAATAAAATTTTGAGTACTCTTAAATGAACATCTATCTTCCATATAAGACGGGTATTCATTTTGAAAGTCCTAGGACTTATAAATTGATAACTTCCTGCACTTAGGGAGTTATCAATCTATAAGTTTTTTAAAACTAAATCAAATAACTTTAACTTCTAAAATTGGAATAATTTTAAAATTCAAATACACTTTACTTAAACTTTAATCAAATTTCCTTTTGGCCTTTAATAAATAAATCTTAATAATACACGCAATTCAAACACTAATTCCTATAGGGCATATCCAAGCCACACGACCTCTTTCACACACTTAGATGCTTGTAAGTACTACCAACTTTAGCCTAGGCTAGATCGGTGGTTTGTTGTGGTTTTGTTTGCGGGTGTCTTGCCTAGAGGGCACCCATGTGTGTTTGCTTACTTTCCTGCAATTCATAGCATGCATATTTATTTTATGTCTGTACACCAAAGAGCGAAGTGAATAAGTGAGGGCCGTGTACTTTACTTTTCTGTCTTTACTTTCCTGCATTTATAACTGTTCACAACGCACTCATCGCATACATAATTATACAACTGTTTTTACTTTCATGTCTTTTACATTCCTGCAAAAGTAGAATGTTCCTAGGAATTGATGTACTTGTAAAGAGATGTAAAGTTTTATTTTCTAGATTGTTATATATAGATTGAGTCTGTAAAGTGTCTCGAATCTGTAAAAGGATTAAAAGTAATTGCTTATACACATACAAATGGGGCTCCAAAAAGTAATATCCTCCCCCAGGAGGATGTTCCTTTTTGGAATTCCATAAAAGACCCGGAGTCTGAAGACCATAAGCAATTACATTTAATCATATTCTCTTATAGGTTTAGAACCCAGGTTTGTTGCCGGTGGGACCTGACCACCTTTACTTTACTGCAGACCCCGGGATGTAATCTGTAAATTCTATATTAATAAAATCAGCTCTCTGTTATATATGCGCTGTTTCATACATCATCAGCATTCGTGTAGATTTTCAGTTTTTGTAAGCATATTATCCTGCATTAAATTAAATTTCTTTAACTATTCCTTGATTCCTAGGATAGAGCTACCTTAAATCTTGCATTCATCGACGATTTGTTGTGATTAGAATTGTTAGCTGATAGCCCACTCTAGACAGGTGGTAAGTCCAGAATGTATACACTCTTCTCCTTGCACATTCTTTCCTCTAATCAACTCTAAATCTTCAAATTCAATATTAAAAATTATAATCTAAAGCCTGAGTATGAAAATTTAGATCAGCCCAAATATTTAGTTAAATTTATATATAAATTTAAAAATTAATTAATCTTCATTTAAATCGAGAGTATTCTCTTAGGAGATATAATTAACTATAGGGGCTTGCCCCTATCCCTATAGGGAGTCTAGATCCCAGAATAATCTAAACCCTATCTTAGTTTTCTTTCTAAGGTAGGGGAAAGATCTGTGAACGTAGATCATGTTTTATCTATATTTTAAAATTTTATTTCCATAATCTAAGGATAGGTAGATAATTGATCTTCTCTCACAGACAGGTCAAATATCTTTTGTATTTGATAATGGAAAAAAGTTCATAATTCATTAGTATAATCGGGTCGATAGGATAATATATGAATCGTTCTTCAGGATGATTTGTATATTCCCTACGCTGCACCTGATTAGAAGAATGAATTATAGTCTTCTTTCCCTAAAATCAATTGAAGGATATTAGTCTGCTCCCCGAGGCGGTATAATATCTGACTATGTGGATTTAATCGAAAGAAGACATTTAAAATACAAATAAAGCAAAATCACGTGAAACAACAGTAGAGCACCATCAGGAAAAATTTTCTCACAATAGACAATATATATATAAGTGTCCAGTAGGAGATCAATTATATAAGGTGGCATGCCCATATAGACATGGTTAAAAAGATCAATGAAAATGACACACGTAAGCTACACACTAATCTAAATAAAATATGTCCAGAAAAAACTTTCTTTTATCATGTGCCGAACAGTTAGTAAATGCAGCCTCAATGCACCATCTCCTCCCAGAAAAAACTTTCTTTTATCATGTGTCGAACAGTTAGTAAATGCAGCCTCAATGCACCATCTCCTCAATTGTCAGCACGCCTAAGCTACTTACAATCAAATCTGACTGAATCTGATGGGGACATCGGAGCGTGGATAGTCTATCAGAGACGTGGATGTCGATCTACGGCCACGATTGAGTCGATTTAATTCTGAGTCATATTATGTATTTGTCTTTTATTATTTTATGTTGAATTTGTTTTATTAGTTTTTCCGCTTTTATCCCATACTTAAGAGAGGTCGTGTGTAAGCTTA
Source organism: Dendrobium huoshanense (assembly GCA_016618105.1). NCBI lineage: Eukaryota > Viridiplantae > Streptophyta > Magnoliopsida > Asparagales > Orchidaceae > Dendrobium > Dendrobium huoshanense. Next base: position 11,089,363 of record CM028358.1, on the reverse strand, counting down.
GAGGACATTGTCATCTTTTTATTTGAGTCCTTTGTATGAGGCTATATATAGCCATCTTGTTCTCTTTTCATGTTAATAATGAAAAGATAAAAATTTGTCTTTGCTTGAGTTCTTTGTGAGATCTTGAGAGTGCTTGGAGATAAAGATCCCTATGAGAGAGAATTTGGATCACCCACCAACCTTGGAGATGGTCGGGTTCGTGGTTCTTCTTTTTTTATCTATTTTCCCTTTCCCTTCTTCACCTAGCCGCCATCATAAAGCCTCTCCAAGCCCCTAAACCGTCGGCCACCTAATCCTCCCACACCACCTACCGGCTTCATCCCATCACCACCCCTCCACCGAAATCCCCACAAGCCCCCCCAACCTAGCTACCGGACACGCCCCTCCCATCTTCCCTCCACAAATTCAAATCCCCTCTTGAATACCTTCCATAAGTGAGCACTCTTAATTTAGGAATGTTTAAATTCAAATTTCAAATTAATTTGAATTTGAAAATTCTTTCCTAATTTAGGAAATCTCTTTTTAGGAAAGTTCCTAAATTAAATCTTATTTGAATTTCAAATTAATTGGGATTTAATTAAAACTTTCATAATCTCTAAATCCCAAAATAGAAACCAAATCTCTCCCCACAATCCCATCCTAGCCCTTTAAGCCGCTGGCCCCCTATTAATTCCCATGGGATTTATTTCCAAATCCACTAAGCCCTCTCTTGGAAACAATTCCTAATTCCCCCCACCTCCTTAGTTGAAATCCCGCTGGCCCCCTCTTTGGAAATAAACTAAAGCCCCTCCCCCCTCCCTTGCCGCCGGCCCCTCTCTCTCCTCCCCTTCCTTGTTTATTTTAATCAAGGGGATCAAGTAGGGAGTTGTTTGAATTGGTTTCCCTCCACAAAGTCTAAACCAAACATCTATCCCCTCCCCCTTCTCTACTACACTTTTGAGAGAAAATTCTTTCTCTCTAGAAAAGTCTTCAAGGGAGCAACATTGATCTTCACCTACACATCATCCTCTCAAAGCCAATGAATGGCCGATCTGAAGCTTGAATGCGGCTTCGCTTACGACGAACAAGGGCACGTCTGCATCCTCCACTCTACTTTCTTCGACTTCAATCCGAAAGTTGATAACTCTAATGAAAAGTATGTGAACCGCATCATCTTCACGCTATCGGAGGCCATTGACGAGCAACTTGCCAACATCCAGTGGCAATTCGTTTCCAGACAAACCCAATGATGAACTTCTTCCCCTTTTCATTTACTTTCCCTAATCTGCTCATCTTGTAGGTGGTGATCCAGTCACAAGGAACTGTGCTTCACGTTCTGCCTAAGCTTAGTAAACGTAGAAATGAGTGTGCTTTCTATGTTACTCTTATTGTTAGATTAGGAATTTTTTGTTGAAGACTACTTAATTTGCATGCTATTGAAGTTCTTTATTATTTTGATACTTCAAGCACTTATTATGTAATTTGTCCTAAACGCAGTGACCACTCTTACATTTTCTCGTTTCGTTTTACATAGCTAATAGTCTTAATTGCTCATGTTCCTTTCAAAATCGTGCAACTTCTTAACGCATTCATTTAAAAGCATTGTAGTCCTGCATCATAATCCATCCAACAACAACACCATTCGAAAAGACAAAGAGCTATGTTGCTACCAAATTCTGCCTTTAGGACACAGTAATTTGAAGCATGTTACAAGAGATTAATGTAGAAGAAATTTGAAGAGAGCATATTGCTCAATCACTGAAGGTGTAAGTTGTAATAGGCTTGCGAAGAGAATCCATCACGAACACCATCTTGGAGAGTTGTAGCAATGTTGCCAACTCTTTTGCCACTACAAAATACAAACCCACCAAATATTCAACTAGAGTGTCCAAAAACTAAAGATCCTAAGATTTTCATAAGTTTGAGCATTGGTAATATGATTGGACTTGCATGATATTTCCTATTTTCAATTAGTTATTGTCGAACATGTTAACATACTCTTTCATTTCTCTTCTTTTTTTTACCTTTTTCCTTTTCTTTTTGCAAGCAATGCCTCTTTGGCCTGTAAACGTTAACCTTGTGTGTTTATTGAATGAAAACTGCAAACTAAAAAATTTGCATGCCCTCAGACAAGTTGTAGGGTTGATCCCTCAAAGATGTTACTTATTGTCATATTGAGAATCTCAAGAGTCTATCAAATTATCAAAGAAATCAGTCTTCAAATTTCGTAGTGCATCTCCTGCCCATATTTGTCTTCAAACACACCCTCGGTTGCCCTTTCTTTGTCCATTGTAGCTGATGCATGACTAAATATACTTTAGATGAATATGATAAGAACTTGCACGATTTTGATAAGAGCAAATAACAATTACGACTATTAGCCACTAAATGATAATAGAAAGCATAAGAGGGGTAGCTATGCTTAGGCAAAATCACATGCTAAGAACTTGAATCATCAAAACAATTTAGAATTTCAATAACATACAAATAAAGTAGTCACTCAACAAAAATCCCTACGTTAACAATAATATTAGAAACATAGAAAGTAAAACTCAATTCCTACAATTACTAAGCGGCGGCAGAGGGCAAGGCATGACTCCTTGCGATTGGATCACCACCTACAAGATTAGCGGATAAGGAAGATAAATTAATAGGGAAGAAGTTCACCCTTATCGGGGTCCAGAAATAATTTGCCACTGAGCGTTGGCAAGTTGTTCTTCGACGGCTTTGAAAAGTGTGAAGATGATGCGGTCCATGTATTCTTCGACGAAGTTGTCGGTGTCCAGGTTAAAGTCGAAGGTGGAGTGGAGAATGTTGGCGTTCCCTTGCTCGTCGTATGCAAATCCAGAATCAAGTTCAGGATCGGCCATTCATTGGATTGAGGTGTGGATGACGATCGTTGTTGCTTCCCTTAAAGACTCACTAGAGAGAAAGAAGATTCTCTCAAGAGTTGTGATGGAGAAGGAGGGGGTGGCCGGCCCAAGGAAGGAGGATAGGTTTAGGTTCAGATTTTGGGAGGTTAGTTGTAGGGAGCTTTGGAATTTATCTCCTCTAATTAATTTCTTCCTTTGGAATTAATCAAAGAGAGAAATATATGAGAGGGGGGGTTGGGATTTATTTCCAAAATTTAAAGATGGGATTTTGAAAAGAATTAAGGAGGTGGGGGGCTTTGGAAATTTCGGCCAAGAGAGGGAGAGGGGTGACTTGAATTCTTTCCAAGAGAGTAACTTGGATTTTGGAAATAATTTTCAATGGAATCCAAGAGGGGAGGTGGGATTTAAGGAGGCATTCAATGCTTTCTTAAATTAATAAATTAAATTTGGAATGAAAGATTTCATCACAATTTAATTCAAAATTCAAATAGGCTATGAATTGAAAAGTTTCCTAAAATAGGATTTATAATTTAACTAACTATTTCAAATTTAAATAGATTTGAATTTGCTCATTAATAAAGTTACCTAAAATATGAAAAACTAATTTAGTAAAAGCTTGATGGCAAGTTGAAGATGGAGGAAAAACCGAGGGGAGAGGCCGGCGGTATGGGCTTGGCCGTGAGTGGTGGAGGGAGGTGGGATGGGGTGTAAGGTGGGGATTGGGAGCTATCCGACGATGAGGGTGAATGGCTAAGGTGGTCGGCGGCTTAGGGGAAGGGAAGAAGGGGGGAGAAAGATAGAGAAGAAAGAACCACAAACCTGGACACTTCCAAAGTTGGTGGGTGATCTGATTCCCTCACCAAGGGATCTGTCTCCAATCTCTCTCAAACTCTCACAATAACTCAAACATGGGGAAAATTATATTCTTCATTCATTAATCATGAAAAGATAACATAAGGGTTATATATAGCCTCATACAATGGAATCGAAAATTAAAGACGATGATGCCCTTTGGGCTTACACATGACCACCCAAGTAAGGGGTAAAAAGGGAAAAACAAACAAAGCAAATACAAACATAAATAAATAAAAGACAAATACATAATAAAACTTAAAAATACATAGGCTCGATGGTGGTCGTAGATCGACGGCCACGTCTCTGATAGACTTTCCAACTATGATGCACCGACACGGACACGGCGACACGGACACGGGACATGGAAATTTTTAAAAATATAGGACACGGGTGTGGCGTGGACACGGCATAATAATTTTTAATATAATATATAGAAATTAAGGTGGCATTATAGTAAAAATGACAAGCAATTATAAATCAATTTCATGATAACTTGTTTAGTTTATAACATAAAGATGTTTGGTACAAAATGTCTAGTATAAACACAAAAATATAAGCAAAAAATCATTTAATACAACATGAAGGTCCAACTACTCAATAGAGGGAATGATAGAATTAGATTGAGATGTTGGTCTTTGGCCTTCAATATCATCATCATTGAATATCATTGCTTCCAACCCTGGTTCATCTAGAAAATGATTTGCAACCTCCAATAATCCCATATCATCAAGGCACTCGAACCCATCTCCAGGAACATCCCACATCTTGTTATCACATGTCATATAAAGTGGGGTTTTCCTTGATAGAATATAAAGATTTGTATGCACATAAACTAAATCTTCAGCACCTTGTAGAGTTATTTTATTACTATTCATTGATTGAATAAATGAGTATGTGCTCCAATTTCTCTCACAACAGGAAGAGGATGATACTTGACTAATAAGTTTTATTGCTATTGTTTGAAGAAGCAGTGCTGAAGCTCCATTAATCAACCACCAGATTTTTGAATCAATCCTCTATCTATCAACCAAAGATTCTTGATCACCAAAATCCTCTAAATATCCAAAGAACTTTGCAAGTTCTATATTAATTTTTCTTCTCTCCTCCTCATTTGAATAATATTTTTTCAGGCATATAATTCTCATATTTGAAACTTCTAAATCTTTTTATGGTGAGACACGTTGAGGGTCTTGTTAAAGCCATTCTTTACTTGAATACCTTCAAATAATACAAAGCATATAAAATTATATTTATTTACTAATAAATTTAAATTAATTTAAAAGATGAATATAAATATACCTTTGATTTAATGAATGAGCCAAACAATGCAAAGGTGTGTTGTTTTTGCTCCACTTATCTTCAAGAATGGTATAGACAATGCTCCAAAAATTTGAGTCTTCATCGTGTGACTTTCTTTCATGTCTGTATATAATTTCTTTCACTTTTACTAACATAGAGTCTCACATCTCATAAATCAAATATAGGCATGATTTATCTGTATCAGCCTCTCTCAACATATCATAAATTAGATCAATGAAAGCCAAAATGTAGTCTATATTATCCCACCACAAATCATCTAAGACTTTTTTCTTTAACATACCTTGCCTTCCCAACATTATCTTCTCGATAGCAAGACCACTTCTCACTAATCACCATAGATTGAAGAGCATTTTTAATTTGTTTGAATATTCTCAACATGATTATTACAGAGGTAAAATGAGTTTCAGCAATAGCTAATATTTTCAAGTTGGAGAAATTATTAAATATTGAAAGTCTCATCGAATGGTTCATAATATAATTATTGATCAGAACAGCATCATCTGCAATCACTGTTATCCAATGACATTCAGCATAGATGATTTCATTAGCCTCTGTATTCTTTGCTACACAAATATTTTTTAGAGAAAGATTTAAAGTGTGCACAGCACAGGGTGTCCAAAATATATGGGGATAAGTTTGCTCCACCAATAATCCTGCAGCTTACACACCGGTGTATTATTTGTAATAACCTGCACAGCATTTAAAGGTCCAATCATGACTAACACCTATTTAATCAAATTGGCAATAAAATGATTATCTTTGTATTCTCCTTCACAATTCACTGCTTTAATGAACATTGGATAATTCTCTGAAACGGACATGAAATTAATAAGGGGTCTTCTTTGAGGATCTGTGCAACCATCACACACCAAACTAACACCTTTTTTCTATCCACATTCTTTTTATTGGTTCAAGCAATGTCTCAATATGTGCTCTCTTTCTAATAATTTTGATCTTAATGCATTGTAGCCTATGATGTACCGACACTTCTCAAAGAGGCGTGTAGTGTCCGACACCTTGTCCGACATGAAACTCGTCCGACACTCCTCCGACACGTGTCGGACACACCGAAAACGTGTTCGATTAATAAATATTAAATACAAATTAAACACGCGTGTCTGATTAATAAATATTAAATACAAATTAGACACGCGTGTCCGACACGCGTATCTTAAATATTTTATGATTTTTTTTTAAATATAATTTCTTTTATTTGGAGGGATTTAAAATAAATTTCTTATTTCATATCCACAACATCAAATCAACGTTCGCACTTAATACCCAATCATCGAATATTCTTATTTTCATTTCTTTTTGGCAGTGAAGGTATTTTCATCTCCTCTCTCAGTGACTAATAAACGGCATCGATGTCTGACTCTCGACATACTAATACTAATTATTTTAAGCACAAATTCTAGTTAAATGACTTATTATTTTTAAATTATTTTTAAAATTATAATTATTTAATTTTTATACACTATTTTTTAAATATAAAAACTATAATAACGTTTCCAACCCGTGTCTGTGTCCTGTATTTTCAATAACTGACGTGTCCAGTGTCCGTGTCCGTGTCCGTGTCGTATCCGTGTTGCCGTGTCCGTGTCTGTGCATCATAGATTGTAGCCAGGTGGAACATATCCTGCGAGGTTATTGTTACATGCAAAAAAATGCATTTTTATAATGAGGATTCCTTGCAAGGTTGAAAGGAAGTCCCGCTGAAAAAAACATCATTGCTATTTCACCATCCAATTCCTCTCGCTGCTGCAAATTATAATCCTTCTCTAGAGGACTACTGGCTACTCCTTTTCTTTTATTTGTTTCATATCATTCACTTCTAAATGATAAAGCTTGATCAGCTCTCACGGACGAGGAAGAAGTGTGGGATGAGCCATGAGTAGATGGCAAAGATACCTCTTTAGGGAGTGTCCTTTGGATCCTAGATTCAGCTTCATTAATTTGTTTGTTCAATTCAATCAACTGTGACGTAGTAATATTAGGAGGCATTTTTATTCCATGATAAGAAATTTTAATTAGATGTGCCTTCACCCTAGAATAAAATCATTTATAGATGCTACCACAATAATTGCATTTGAATGACACATTCCCTCCTCCTTCAAATGTGTTTCCTAACTTTGTAATAAATCCATAATGGCTTATCAGTTTCTACAGATGGCTCTTTTGAACCTTCACCTAATCCACTCCCGCCAGCAGCAGAGCTCATTTTGCTAACAAACCAATCATACATATGAATACATCAAATTAAATTGATATGAAGTGAAATCAAAATATCACAACATGAATACAATAATATATCGGTCTGTTGGGGGTCCAAGGGGGCGCTGCCCCCTGACAGGTGCCCCTGCGAGGGCTTCCAGGGGCAACGCCCCCTGGAATAAAATTTTATTGTAAGAGTAATTTTGAAGTTCTGCTTTTTTTTTTAAAGTTCGTAAGTTGTTTGTATGGGAAGATATCAAGTGGTACCGAGCATGTACCTAGCAGTACCGAGCATGTACCTAGCGGTACCGAGCATGTACTGAGCGGTATCGAGCATGTACTGAGCGGTACCTAGAGGTACCGAGCATGTACCTAGCAGTACCGAGCATGTACTGAGCGGTACCGAGCATGTACTGAGCGGTACCGAGCATGTACCTAGCGATACCGAGCGGTATCGAGCATGTACATTAGGTTTTTCAACAATGAAGAGAAGAAATGGCGAAATCCACTTACAGGTCTTGGCTCTCTTGCGCTCAGAAGGTGCTTTGTTTGGCCTTAATTGCGAACTTTGCCTCGGATGACAGCAGAAATCACGCAAGAACAAAGGAATAGGAAAGACGAGCTCTGCTTGGCCTCGGCTCGAGCAAAAATGACGAAGGAACGGGAGGCGAAGGCAGCGGTCTCCGTTTGGCGTCGACTGCGAGCTCTCCCAGTCCGCCCAAGAAGATTTCTTTCGTGGATCGAAAAAATAGAGCTTCTTGTTCGCGGAAAATGCTAAATAGAACGAACGATTTTATCATTTAATAAACAGACACGCGTGTCCGATTTTAATTTTAATTTTTTAAATTGCGACACTCCAATGCCGTGTCAGACACGTGTCAATGCCATGTCTGATGCGTGTCCGTGTCCGACGCTGCATACCCTCTTTAAGCGAAGTGTCGATGCATCATAGCTTTCCAAGCTCCGATGCCCCCATTAGTAGCACCATGAACTTGTTTACATTTGGCGCCTAAATTTACAAGAAAAAAAAATTCATGAAAGAAGCTAAAGTTTCTCTCTAACCTTTCCTGACTTAATTAGAACCCTTATTCTACTAAGTTCTTCACCAGTAAGTAGTAACTCAATTGAGTTGAGTACATCGCTATTTGAAAATCTGTAATAGACTCATTTGACCATCCATTAATTGAATATCATCATTATCCAATGCATATCAATGTGTCACCCTTTCCAAGTTCCACCACCTACAATATCTCTATGTTTGCAAACACACAATTATCCTCTGGCCACATTTCATTGTTGTTTGACATTCATCAATGGATGTAGAAATTGTGGTTCGACGCCAGTGACAATCTTTAGGAACTCTACCACCTTACCTTCTAGCATTCAAGAGCAATGGTCCCCAAAAAGGTGCTACAAATTTTGATCGTATCCAGTCACAACGTCATTAGTTGAAATTTCCTCTGCAACTAATATCATCCCTTCAACATGAAGCTGCAAATTTCTATGCTTGCAAATACACAATTATCCTCTGTCCACCTCTCATTATTTTTGGGCATTCATCAATGGACTTGGACATTGAGGATTAAAGCTAGTTTCAATCTTAAAGACCTCTCCCTCCTTAAATTTTAACTTTAAAGAGCATTGGTCCACGAGAAGGCATTGCACGCATTTTCCATATTGAATCACAACTTCATTTGTTCAATCATATTCCCGCGAGCTGAAATTTTAAAATTGCCTTCATATTATTCCTATTCTCTCTCTTTCTGTCATATGAGTGTCAGCACATTGCCTATCTCAGCTAAATGTCATCAGCATCCCTACCACGCCACTACCTCACCTTGCAACAAATATGTGATCTCCTTTGTTTGGATGCCTTATAGAGAAGGGCAAACAACCAGTGTAATCGACTTGAAGAGAACGTTAACATTTAAGATGAGTCACGACGCATTCAAAAAGTATTTTAATAGTTGTGCAAGCATTTTTTTCTCACAAAAAAATAAAAATTTTAAAAAGCATTATTTTCCTTAAAGAACAAGGAATAAGTGGTAGAAATTAATAAAAATTAGCTAACAAAGTTCCTAAAATAGGATGACTAACAAAAGAAGAAGTGTTCAGATATTTACCACAAGTCCATGTTTCGTCAGCATCTAAAAAAGTAGGATCCTTGTCCACGCATTCTGGATGATAAGATTTTGTACAATCTCTGTGAAAAGTGGGCACAAAAAACTATGCTAATCAGACCCAAAATGCAGAAGATAGAAGGTTACATTTAACTAGGTCATAATAATCATCATTTTTAATCTTACTCCCGCAATTAGTAGCTTAAAGCACTGTAACCTGTGCAAATGGAAATACAAGCGCTTCAAGCATTAAAGGTTTAATAACTTGCAATACTAGAGTTTTTAATTTTTTTAAGCTTTTAGAGAGTATTGAAATGAGTTTAATAAAAATGAGAAGTAATAAAACCATTGTGGGATCATTCCTAGACTTCAAAGGCCTATATTTCACATTCCATGATGGTTAATTCATTTTTGATATTGTTAAAAAAAATAGAGCAATAAATGAAAATATCAACTGCTTTTGATTTATAAAATTCCTAATTAAATGTGGAAATTTTCTAAAAAAGCAAAGCAAAACTTCTATGTGCCTCTAAAATTAGTAGATCATGCCAAAAATTGGTCGCATTCAATTTCCTGAATCATTGGTGAGTCCTTGTACCTTTGATGAATCCAAAATATTCAAAAGAAAAAGGAGCATTTATAGAAATTTTCTATCTCACCATGGATGTTGTTGTGAAGCTTCCTAATGCTTTAGATAATACATCCCATGAATCCCAGGTCCTTTGTGAAGTTATTTACCCAAAGATAAACCTTAGGGTTGCCTCGATTCAAATTGAACCCAACCCGATATTACTATGTTATTATCTAGACTTTTTTCATTAGGTGTCTTTTTGAACTAATACATAGATTTTTAAATAACCTCTAAAGTATTCAAGAGAGAGGCAGCAGTCCTTAGGACCAAATCATAGACTACGTTGGCTATTTGCTTGAGTCAAAGTTGAACAATAACTTCAAACCTTACAAAGGACCCAAATCCTAGCTTTCCTTTCTTGGTTAAATAAATCAACCAAGTAACACATCATCATTTCAATCCATTTGTAAACATTTTTCTCCCTTGAATAAATTTAGGCTGATTTGTGGTTTGAATCGATCAAACCCAATGTGATTCTTCTCTAAATGGATTTCTTTGCTTTGATTTTCTCAAACTTCATGTGAAAGCTTCTTACAACTTTCTAATGAGTCCAAGAAAACTTTAACATTCCTTAGGACCAAATCCTAAGCTTACCCTTTGCCTGCCTAAAAGCAAGTAAGTGCTCCTCTTTTGCCTAGGACCCAAATCCTAACTTTCTTTGATTAACTCAAATTAAGCAGGTTCATCTTCTTAAGTATATTCCGAATCTTTTTTTTTTTTTCTTTAAACAAATTTTAAAGTTGCCTGAGTTGTAGAGGTCAATGTAAAACCCAAAAATTACGTCAATTGAGTGCGTCGCACGCATATCGATGCGTCGCGACGAACTTAAGTGAAATTTCGACGTCGTCGGAATTCGACGAAATAAATTTCGTTAGATTCGTCTCGAAATTTCGAGCGAAATGGTATAAAGAACTTATATTAAATTTCGCTCGGTTTTGGAGATATAATTTGCCGAAGAAGGTTTAAGTAACATTTTTGCTCATTTCCCCTTTTACCCGTAGAGCCCTTAAGGAAATAATAAGGACAAAGGGCACATGCGTAATTTGGTTCCTAAATTTTGCCTTAAGCCCTTCTCTAACTTAAGGGACTGAATATTTCGGTCCCTTGTGTGATTCTTTCGGCCGAGAGTGAGGGAGAGCGACGGGAAGAGGGGAGAAGGCGACGGGAAACGCACGAAGGCCGGCTGCCGGCGGGTTTTCCGGCGAGGTTCTTTTGGAAAAACGTCGGGGAGGCCTAGGGAAGAAGAGAGGTAAGTGTATTGCAAGAAACTTTCCTCTTTTATGAGATTTTTCTTGGAGAGAAATTTTTAGGGTTTTATATTTTGATGGATTTTCTTAGGAAAATGATAGGACTTAGTTAAGAACATGTTTCTAAGCCATAATCAAGAAGTTTTCTTAAGAATAAACTTAAGTTTCAACTTTAGGGTTTTGATTTTTGATGGGGCTTTCTTAGAGAATTATGAGAGAATGTTTGTGTGCACACTCTTGTGTAAGAAAATAAAAGTTTTATGAAGAAATTGTAGGTTTACAAATTTAGGGCTTTGTAGAAAAATTTCTTTTGTTCTAGAATTGATGTTATGAGGGATTTAGACACATTTGTAGTTTGAAATCCAAAGTTTTTTTTTTGAGATTTTGGAAATTTCCCTTTAGAGTTTTTTTTTTCAACATAATATTGGTAAGCTTAAGGTTAACTCAAACTAATTCTATGAGATATGGGAAGTCTCTAAGGAAAAAAAAAAGAGGAATTGGAAAGAAAAGAATTTTTCTTAATTTTTATATAATATAATTCCGAAAATAACAATTTATTTTAAATAAATTAAATGCTTTTGGAGAACTTAATGCATGTGATAGTTTTGGAAATTTCTTTTCCTTAGGTTTGAATAAAGGACCTTGGTAAAGAGTACGAAGAAGAATAGCAACAAAAGATTTAAAGGTAAGTGACATTTTGCCTTTTAAAATTCATAGAATTCCTTTATGTTGCCTATGTTTATGAGCTTCATTAACGTCTCTAATATTGTTTAATGTATAAATTTTCATGTACCATATTTCCCTTAGGTTTGAATGCCACATAGTATAAATTTTCATGGATTGTTATGAGCTTTATTTATGTGTGTCCTTATATTGCATATGGTACCTTATATATTGTTCATGGGACTACATTTTACATACAAGCATACACATACATATGGCACATCATTTGATGTAAAGAATCTTATTACTATGATTATGAAATACAAGTTTGTGTATGTTGAATTGCGGAGTACCAATTATGGTGCCTTGGCACAATAAGGTTCTTTAGAACAATAAGGCTCTTGGAGCAATATGAGGATGAATGGCCAAATATGAAATTGTACCTGATCAGTACAATAGAGGTACTCCGGTACGGGTGTATTATAGTACATAGTCATAGTTGGTATTTTGCTATGTAAGAAAGAACAAGTAGTATGGCATTAATTGAAATTGACATAACTTCTACATATGACATCCTTGCATCAAAGCATCAATCTTATATATAACAAAACTTTTGCCTTACATCGACTTATATTGGTATCTTGCATAGTACAATTCCCCATTCTATGAATTTTAGATTGAATTTTGTCACATACTGAGCGTAGCTCACTCCCTAGTTTTGGGAAATATTTTCAGGAGAACCTAGTAGGAGAAATGGCTGAAAACCCAAGGTTCACCTACAGCCGTCGTACGCCGGGTGACAGGTTCATTTAGTAGTTTTACTTGTTGTACTTCCTATTATTTTGGATGGCTTATCCTAGCATGTTTAGATTGAAGTTTAGCCATTAGCCATCTTGTATATGTTTTTGAAAACACTTTTTTTGAAATGAAGATATAAAAGGTTTAGAGGCGCTTTTTGTCATGTGAAGATTTCTTTGAATAGTATTATTTGCATAATATTATCTTGCTTGAAGAATGATTAATTACATGTCCGATCTCGTTCCCGCCTCGTATCTACGAGCTAATCGGGCCGGGTCGTGACAAGAGTGGTATCAGAGCCAAGCTAAGTTAAGATATGAATCAATACAAGCGCCATTAGGATGATATATGAATCATAGGAAGCATACGTTTATAGGATGTTTGTTTATGAGTTATTGAATTTAGGTTACTTTCATTGTTAGGGCTATGGATCAGGAGCATGATGCCACTGTTGGCAGTACTGATGCTATGGATCAGGAGCGTGATGCCACTGTTGGCAGTACTGATAGCAACAATGAGCGGACTGGAGGGGAAGTTCCAGTTGTTCCAGCTGTAACACCCCCTGGTGGTGTTAGTGGTGTTCCATTTATGATACCGCCTCCAGGTGGGAGTAGCAGTACTAGTATGGATGCCTTCACTCAGATGATGATGGCTGTGACACAGTTGATCCAGCGTTCTCAAGAGCAGCCACAACCTAGTTTTCAGAAGGAGATACCTAAAGAGACACCTAAAGAGCCTTTAGTGGATAAACATTTAAAGATATTTCAGGACATGCGACCACCACTCTTTACGGGAGCAGGAGAGCCCATAGATGCAGAGAATTGGCTTTTAAGGGTGGAGAAAATTTTGGAGAGCATGCACTGTCCAGCAGATAAAAGAGTGACCCTAGCCACCTTTGCTCTGGATGGCGAAGCAGAAAGATGGTGGAGAGGACTGATGTTAGAAAAGTACAGTGGTCGTGATGCATCTCGGATTCTATGGGAGGACTTTGTAGAAGTCTTTAGAGACTGGTTTGTGCCTCTTACTGCAAGGAGGCAGATGCAAGAGCGCTTTATTAGATTGGTGCAAGGAGAGAAGACTGTTATGCAATATGAAGCTGAATTTACCATGTTGTCTCGATATGCACCCCAGATTATTCCTAATACTGAGGAGAAGTGTCAAAGATTTTTGGCAGGACTTCGTGATGCTATCCGTCAGCCACTGATCCCTCTTAGTTTTGAGGACTATCCCGCGTTGGTTGGGAAAGCAAGAAAGATAGAGATTGACTTTCAGGCTACTCAAAAGAGGAGAGATTTCCTTCAGAAGAAGAGAGGTTTTGAGAAGACCAAGAGTTTTCAAACGCATTCTGGTGGGCCTAGTGTGAAGAAAGGTAGAGCTGACAGCAGTGGGAGTTCTTTCAGCAGTAGAGCTTGTGACAGATGTGGCAGGACTCATAGAGGAGAATGTTTATCTGGCTCCAACATTTGTTATATGTGCCATCAGCCTGGGCACATGGCTAGAAATTGTCCAAGGGGTCAAAGGGAGGGGAGGTCCAGTGCTCCTCCACCTCAGCAGAGTGTTGGGAGACAACCTACAGTTGGTAGACCCAGAGCTCAGGAGTCCACTGCATCGGCTTCAGCACCTAGTCATCCGGTTGCGAGACCTGTTGTGCAACCAAGGGTTTATGCCATCACGCAGCAAGAAGCCAAAGAGTCTCCTGATGTGATCACAGGTATTATTTATGTTCAATGTGTACCTAGTAGAGTACTTTTTGATACCGGTGCATCGCATTCATTCATTAGTCAGGAGTTTGTTATGAAGCATGCATTGAATGTCCATAGTGTGCCCACTACATTGTCAGTATTGTTACCAGATGGGTCTAGCATGATTGTTTCAAGCATGTGTTCACCCCTGCTTTCTTTATGTGAGAAGAATTTTGAAGTTGAGTTGATTGTACTACCTCTTAAGGAATTTGATGTGATCTTAGGGATGGATTGGATGTCTAACCAGTTCATCTCTATAGACTGTAATAAGAAGGTAGTGAAGATCAGGCTTCCTGGAGGAGAGAAGCTTGTCTTTCAAGGTGATAGAGGTATCTCTTCTATGATTATTTCATCTATGAAAGCTTGCAGTTTAATTATAAAGGGGTATCCAAGCTTCTTAGCTCATGTAAGGGACATTTCGAAGCAAGTACCAGAATTGATGGAGATTGCTGTAGTAAGAGACTTTCCTGAGGTGTTTCCTGAAGTCTTACCAGGAATGCCTCCGGTTAGAGAGATTGATTTCTCAATTGATCTTGTACCTGGTGCTGAGCCTGTTTCAAAAGCACCTTATCGTATGGCGATTAAAGAACTTCAGGAGTTGAAGTCACAATTGCAAGAACTGTTAGAGAAGGGGTTTATTCGACCAAGCACCTCACCTTGGGGAGCACCCGTTCTCTTTGTTAAGAAGAAGGATGGTAGTATGCGGCTTTGTATCGATTACAGGGAGTTGAACAAGCTTACTGTTAAGAACAAGTATCCACTGCCGAGGATAGATGACTTGTTCGATCAGCTAGAAGGAGCTACAGTCTTTTCTAAGATTGATTTAAGGTCTGGTTACTATCAATTGAGGATTAAGGAGGAAGACATTCCTAAGACAGCGTTTAGTTCAAGGTATGGACACTACGAGTTTACAGTGTTACCTTTCGGACTAACGAATGCCCCAGCTGCCTTTATGGATTTAATGAATCGGGTTTTTAAACCGATGCTTGATAGTTATGTCATTGTCTTCATCGATGACATTCTGATTTATTCTTATAATGAAGAGCTACATGCACGTCATCTTCAGGCAGTGTTACAGACTCTAAGAAGCAATGAACTGTACGCCAAATTCTCCAAGTGCGAGTTTTGGCTGAGGAGTGTAGCATTTTTGGGTCATGTGATTAGTGGAGACGGCATTTCTGTGGACCAGCATAAGGTGCAGGCTATAGCTGAGTGGCCTAGACCTACGACAGTGACAGAGGTACGAAATTTTCTTGGGCTAGCTGGTTACTACAGAAGATTCGTAGAGGGGTTTTCCAAGACTTCTGCACCCTTGAGTAGATTGACTCAGAAGGCAGTTAAGTTTGAATGGAGCAGTCTATGTGAGGAAGCTTTTCAAGAGTTGAAGACTCGTTTGACGACTGCACCGATTCTTACTATCCCTTCAGGCAGTGATGGTTTTCAGATTTTTAGTGATGCATCTCTAAGGGGTTTAGGATGCGTTCTGATGCAGCATGGGAAGGTAGTTGCCTATGCTTCTAGGCAATTGAAAAATCATGAGAAGAACTACCCAACCCACGATCTAGAGCTTGCCGCTGTAATTTTTGCCTTGAAGATTTGGAGACACTACCTATACGGTGTGCGGTGTGAAGTGTTCACGGATCATCAAAATTTGAAGTATATCTTTTCACAGAAGGAGTTAAATTTAAGGCAGAGGAGATGGATGGAATTGCTAAATGATTATGATTTGGATATTCAATACCATCCAGGAAAAGCAAATACTGTTGCTGATGCCTTAAGTAAGAAAATGCCTGTGAAGGTAAATTGTTTATTGACTCAACATGAGAGGTTAATTGATGAGATGGAACGTTTAGAGTTGTCCGTGTTACTTCCTACTACAGGAAGTGTATGGTTATGACAGATGACAATGCAACCTGATTTGAAGAGTAAGATAGCTGAAGCATTATTGCAAGATCCAGAAGTTGTTAAAATCATTCAATTGGTTAAGGCAGGTCATGAGGAGGATTTTACTATGGATGATGAAGATCTTTTACTGTATAAGGGCAAGGTTTGTGTGCCTAATGTTGATGATTTGAGGAAGGATGTTCTTTATGAAGCTCATCATTCTTGTTATACCATTCATCCTGGTAGTAACAAGATGTATCAAGACCTCAAGGATTTATTTTGGTGGCCTGGGATGAAGAGGAGTGTAGCTGATTATGTCTCCAAGTGTTCCACTTGTCAGTTGGTTAAAGCTGAACATCAAAGGCCGAGTGGATTACTTCAACCCTTACCGATTCCAGAGTGGAAGTGGGATGATATCGCTATGGATTTCGTATCAGGTTTACCCAGATCTAGGAAGGGTCATGATGCTATTTGGGTAATCATTGATAGGCTTACAAAATCTGCTCACTTTTTGCCTATCCGATTGACTGATTCAGTTGAGAAGCTTGCAGCGCTGTATGTGGCTGAGATTATACGATTACACGGTGTGCCTAAATCTATAGTGTCTGATCGAGATGGTAGATTTACTTCTAGACTTTGGAAGAAAATCCAAGAGGCTATGGGCACAAAGTTGAAGTTTAGTACAGCTTTTCACCCCCAAACTGATGGGCAATCAGAGCGGACTATTCAAACCCTTGAAGATTTACTGAGACTGTGTGTGCTTGACTTTGGCGGAGGTTGGGAATCGCATGTTCCTTTAATAGAGTTTGCTTATAATAATAGCTTTCAAGCTAGCATAGGAATGGCTCCTTACGAAGCACTCTATGGAAGGAAATGTAGGACACCTTTATGTTGGGCAGAAACTGGTGAGAGGAAGGTGATTGGCTCAGATTTGGTTGATGATGCTACAAACAAGATCAAAATTATTAAGAAAAGATTACAAGCAGTACAAGACAGGCAGAAGAAGTACTATGATGTTAAGCACCGTTTTGTGGAATTCAGCGTAGGAGATTTTGTTTTCATTAAGATCAGACCAATGAAAGGTGTACTTCGTTTTGGCAAGGTTGGCAAGCTTAGTCCCCGCTACATTGGTCCTTTTGAGATAATAGAAAGGATTGGGAAAGTGGCCTACAGATTGGCTTTACCCACTACATACGCTGTCCACAATGTTTTTCATGTTTCTTCTTTGAGGAAGTTCATATCAGATGATCCTTCTAAAATCATAACTGAACATGTGGAGATTCAGCCAGATCTTACATATGTTGAAGAATCAGATCGGATTTTGGAGTTTAGTGTGAAACAACTCAGGAGTAGAGAAATACCATTTGTAAAGGTACTTTGGAAGCATGGACTGGAGAAGAATGCTACTTGGGAGAAGGAGTCAGAAATGAGGAAGTGTTATCCTCATCTTTTTGAGTAAGGTACGATTGTTGTTTTCTCTCTTTTCAATTTCGTGGACGAAATTTTTATTAGAAGGGGAGAATTGTAAAACCCAAAAATTACGTCAATTGAGTGCGTCGCACGCATATCGATGCATCGCGACGAACTTAAGTGAAATTTCGACGTCGTCGGAATTCGACGAAATAAATTTCGTTAGATTCGTCTCGAAATTTCGAGCGAAATGGTATAAAGAACTTATATTAAATTTCGCTCGGTTTTGGAGATATAATTTGCCGAAGAAGGTTTAAGTAACATTTTTGCTCATTTCCCCTTTTACCCTTAGAGCCCTTAAGGAAATAATAAGGATAAAGGGCACATGCGTAATTTGGTTCCTAAATTTTGCCTTAAGCCCTTCTCTAACTTAAGGGACCGAATATTTCGGTCCCTTGTGTGATTCTTTCGGCCGAGAGTGAGGGAGAGCGACGGGAAGAGGGGAGAAGGCGACGGGAAACGCACGAAGGCCGGCTGCCGGCGGGTTTTCCGGCGAGGTTCTTTTGGAAAAACGTCGGGGAGGCCTAGGGAAGAAGAGAGGTAAGTGTATTGCAAGAAACTTTCCTCTTTTATGAGATTTTTCTTGGAGAGAAATTTTTAGGGTTTTATATTTTGATGGATTTTCTTAGGAAAATGATAGGACTTAGTTAAGAACATGTTTCTAAGCCATAATCAAGAAGTTTTCTTAAGAATAAACTTAAGTTTCAACTTTAGGGTTTTGATTTTTGATGGGGCTTTCTTAGAGAATTATGAGAGAATGTTTGTGTGCACACTCTTGTGTAAGAAAATAAAAGTTTTATGAAGAAATTGTAGGTTTACAAATTTAGGGCTTTGTAGAAAAATTTCTTTTGTTCTAGAATTTATGTTATGAGGGATTTAGACACATTTGTAGTTTGAAATCCAAAGTTTTTTTTTTGAGATTTTGGAAATTTCCCTTTAGGGTTTTTTTTTTCAACATAATATTGGTAAGCTTAAGGTTAACCCAAACTAATTCTATGAGATATGGGAAGTCTCTAAGGAAAAAAAAAAAAGAGGAATTGGAAAGAAAAGAATTTTTCTTAATTTTTATATAATATAATTCCGAAAATAACAATTTATTTTAAATAAATTAAATGCTTTTGGAGAACTTAATGCATGTGATAGTTTTGGAAATTTCTTTTCCCTTAGGTTTGAATAAAGGACCTTGGTAAAGAGTACGAAGAAGAATAGCAACAAAAGATTTAAAGGTAAGTGACATTTTGCCTTTTTAAAATTCATAGAATTCCTTTATGTTGCCTATGTTTATGAGCTTCATTAACGTCTCTAATATTGTTTAATGTATAAATTTTCATGTACCATATTTCCCTTAGGTTTGAATGCCACATAGTATAAATTTTCATGGATTGTTATGAGCTTTATTTATGTGTGTCCTTATATTGCATATGGTACCTTATATATTGTTCATGGGACTACATTTTACATACAAGCATACACATACATATGGCACATCATTTGATGTAAAGAATCTTATTACTATGATTATGAAATACAAGTTTGTGTATGTTGAATTGCGGAGTACCAATTATGGTGCCTTGGCACAATAAGGTTCTTTAGAACAATAAGGCTCTTGGAGCAATATGAGGATGAATGGCCAAATATGAAATTGTACCTGATCAGTACAATAGAGGTACTCCGGTACGGGTGTATTATAGTACATAGTCATAGTTGGTATTTTGCTATGTAAGAAAGAACAAGTAGTATGGCATTAATTGAAATTGACATAACTTCTACATATGACATCCTTGCATCAAAGCATCAATCTTATATATAACAAAACTTTTGCCTTACATCGACTTACATTGGTATCTTGCATAGTACAATTCCCCATTCTATGAATTTTAGATTGAATTTTGTCACATACTGAGCGTAGCTCACTCCCTAGTTTTGGGAAATATTTTCAGGAGAACCTAGTAGGAGAAATGGCTGAAAACCCAAGGTTCACCTACAGCCGTCGTACGCCGGGTGACAGGTTCATTTAGTAGTTTTACTTGTTGTACTTCCTATTATTTTGGATGGCTTATCCTAGCATGTTTAGATTGAAGTTTAGCCATTAGCCATCTTGTATATGTTTTTGAAAACATTTTTTTTGAAATGAAGATATAAAAGGTTTAGAGGCGCTTTTTGTCATGTGAAGATTTCTTTGAATAGTATTATTTGCATAGTATTATCTTGCTTGAAGAATGATTAATTACATGTCCGATCTCGTTCCCGCCTCGTATCTACGAGCTAATCGGGCCGGGTCGTGACAGTCAAGCCCAAACTTGACTTCTCCAAAGATGATTCATCTTGCTTATTGATCTTCATAACTTTATTTGAAAGCTTTATAATACATTTGCATTTGTTTAGGACCGGATTCGCTCCACCTTACAGCCTTGCTTCCCATTCTAGGACCAAACAACCTTAGAAAAGTCTTAAGTTTGCCTTCGTTTAGATTGAACCAAACTATATCCAAACCTTTTCTCCACTAGTTCCTTGCTGTAACACTCTTTCTAAATCCCATATAGAGGTTACAAATGACCTCTAAGGGATTATAATTAGTGTTAACCTATTCTAGAGCCAAAATCTAAAATTAACTTTCATTTTTTTAAACAAAAAGTCAATAAATGATCCCAATTTTCAGAAAAAAAAAATCCCAAAATACTTCACAGACTATTCTTGTGTGGTTAATTTAGTCCCTTAACTATATAAATTGATCCAAAATGATCCCTCATGATGCAATTGTGATATAAAATTGATCCTAGTTTGATCCCTCAACTATACAAAATTTATCCGATCATTGGCAAATACGAGCTCGGTAATGGCTTGTTCCAAGCTAGTGGACAAATGGAGCAATCTGGAGCTTAGAATCATTATTTAAACTCATCAACTATACTAGGGTTATCATCATAAAAATCTTCATAAATCTTATCATCTTTATATTTGAAAGGAGCAAGAGTAAGAAGTGTTACATTTTAAAGGCATGAATATTTGATAGCATTTAAACATATCATGCAAGGAATTTTGCATAGAGATCATCAAAATGAAAAGAACTTTGATAATTCATAAGAACCTTGGTGGAGCTCTATCATAGAAGGGATAACATCCATAACTAAGAGAAATTTGTTATTGGGCTTGACAGAGTCATAAAATCATGAGTACATAGAAACTCCTTCAATAATATACGTAAGATCTAGTATTATCATGATAAGCATGTTTATGATTTTTTTTTTTTTATCTTTTAGGCGGATAAGATTAAAGTGGTATTCTTACCATAGCATTTTAAAGACAATAAAAAACCATAAGGTACTTGATTAAACAATTGTGCTATACACCAATGCATCAGCCTTAAGGAGTAAAAACATACTAAATATTCAAAAGATTTTTTATCATTTAAAAACAATCAGACAATACTGACTGAAAAAACCAAACAATGAAGTCCATCACAGAAGAATCATCTAATTAGAAGGGTGGAACATCAAGGCATGAGTTGAGCTGAATACACTAATAGATAGAAATCCATTAACCCAGAACCTTGCACTATCATATATTATGAACTCAGCTTATATTTGTCTTCTTTTGTGGAATAACTCTACACTTTAATGTCAATCTCATCGGAAATGAATTACTAATTACTGACTGAAAAAGCCAAATAATGAAGTCCACAAACTGATATCCGAACAAGTACTATAGAAGTAAAAAACTTCAAACGTCTGATAACTACAGAAATCTGTAATGAGTGATTCAAAACTGTTAATGAAGCCATAATCACTCCAAAAATATATTGATGAAAGTAACGGATGATCTTACTATATTCAACTTGAATCTAACCAAAACAAGCCCCTATACCAACTACTCTTGGTAAGTATATCTAGTATGATTAGTGTGTTTAAACTATTTCCAAACTGCCCGCAACAAAAAAAAAATTACAACATCAAGCAAGATTCGCAATCACTTAGTCTCTCCGGTATTTAAAACCAAAAGGTATAGATGATATAAAAGATGTCATAGTACTTATGCTTAAGCACAGCCATGATCTTGATCCATGAATGCCACTCCCCGTCCTCAGCACCTCAAACTCCTTCACTAAGGACACCAAATATTAGGCTCAAGTACAAGGACAGAATAGAATAATTCGTTTCGTCACGTCATTTGCTTAGTATGCTTTTAAGAACGAACCACCCCAACAACATTTCCCCGTGTCATTCAAAAATAAAAACAATTTCAAGTATTTAAAAGTGTCCAAATATCAATGTCAAAGCCATGCACTCCAATTCCAGAATAAGGCATGAACCATTTCTTATCTTCTCCTTTTTCAATGGAAAATATTTTAATTCGCATTGTTATACAACAATCCAACATTGGAGTCATTTATTTCATAAACTGGAGGAAACAATCTGTAAACAAAACACTACTAGAATGAAGGCGATTTTTATTGATTGATCCTAAACTTCGGTGTGCCCCTGGATGACGCTGGAAAATAAAATTTTCCAAGTTCGGAGGCAAATATAGTTTACTAGAGAGAGAAGAACCAGAGGAAAAATAATGTTTTCGCCGCTCGCTCTCCTCCAACTTCAATGATCAAACTAAAATACCATGGCAAACCGTCGAGGCAGGAAACCCGTAACAAAAAGACCGTGGGGATGTATAATGCGGCATCGGGGATCAATAATAATGGAAATAAGACGAAAAAGAAAAAAAAAAATAAACAATGAACGAGCTCACTTGTGATCGCAAAGGCGGAGGTGGCCTCCGTCCTTGCAAACGAAGCAATAATCCTCCGACAGCGCCTCCTTGTCGGCCGGCTGTGTACTCATCCTCTGAACTCTCCTAGGTCCGCTAAGCCAACTCCCGCTTGCTTCGCCGGCAGCGAGACACAGCGGATCGCCCAAATCACAGAACCGACTAATGTGTCACGTGTAATTTTTCAACTCTTTATTAAGAAATTTACATTAAATAGCACTTGGCTAAAGCTTTCTTTGAGATGCCTTTAAATTGTTTCTTAAAATAGTTTTTTTTTATATAAAAAAAAAAACTATTTTAAGAAACCGTAAAAAATCAGATCCAAACAAAATCTAAAGTGAATTGAGAAGCTTTTCTTTAATATATATAGGACAAATTAAGTTAAAGTATTATGTTTTAAAAACGTTTAACTTTCTTATTATTAACTGAAAAAAAAAATTGCCTAATGTATTCTTATCAATTTTTTTATCAAAATCCAAATCCAAATATTTGAGGCAAAATTATAAAAATGAGCTGATTTTATATGATAATATGTAGAAGGAGCTTAGGAATGAACAAATTTAAAAAGGAGAGAAAACGGACTGTCAAATAATGCATTAGAAATCAAAAAATATTAATCTGATTTCTAAGAAACTGGAGCAGAATTATTCGATTTCTATAGAAACCGAAAGATTAAAATCTGGTTTCTATAGAAAACTGATATTCAAAATCGGAATCAGGTTTCTATAGAAACCGGATTTTAATGATCTGGTTTCTACATAAATCGGATAATTCTTATTTTAATAAATATAAATTTTATATGTAAATATAATTAAACTGGTTAATTATATTTTTTTCAAAAAATAAATTGTTTTAGTTTTATAATATAAAATTTATAATTTAAATATTAAAATTTGATTTACATAAATTTTGTAATTTAAATTGTATAATAATTTTTTATATGTAAATCATTTAATTTTAAAAAAAATATTAATTATAAATTTATTTTTTATAATCGAATTTTGTTATGTTATTCCTTAGTTCTGTATTTCTGTTCTTGAGAAGTTTAAATACAAAAAAGGCTATTTTTAAAAATAGTTTGAAAAATAATAATATTTAAAAAAATTATTAAATAATATTAACTTAAAATATTAAAGTCTCTGAATTTTGAAAGTAATTTAAAGTATAATGATAATTACTAATTAAAATAATTACAATAGTATTTAATTATTAAAAAATACTTTTTATATATAAATAACTATAACAATAATAATAATAAAATTAAAACAGCAACAAAGCTTTAAAAGTAATAATTATTAAATAGATATAATTAAAGTAATAATAAAATAATAATTATATTAAAAATAATAATTTAAATAATAATAAAATGTATTTTATTGTTTTATTAATATTTAAAAATATATATAGCGTTTTTAATTATAAATAATTTTAAAATAACGGGGCCGTAAATACGAACAAAATGAGGTATTGCACGTATTTTTTGGCCCCATATTAAATTTGTTATGATTTAATAAAGAAAATAGTATTAAAAATATATTTAAAACAAAATATAAATCAGTTAATCAGCCGGCTGGACACGTGGCGGGCGTTCACTGTAAAACCCTTAAAAAGCTGATTTTTTTAGTGCAGTTCGTCTGTACGAACTGGATTTAGTACTGGACGAACTGAAGAAATTTGTGAAGAAATCTGTCATTTTCGTCTGTACGAACCTGGAGCAGTCGGGACGATCCGTCTGTACGAAATCTGTCCAGAGAGCAAGTCGCCCGGGACGAATTTTAATTTCGTCTGTACGAAATTTGTCCAGAGAACCCATCGTACCAGGACGAATTTGGATCGTCCAGGACGATCAGTGTTGATAAATATCGGATTTGAGATATTTTGGATTCATTTTGGAGAGAGAGATAAGGCAGGAGAGAGAAAGAGAAGGAAAGAGAAGAGGGAAGCTTGGTTTTGGAGCCCGCGGAGCGCTTTTCGTCCGACGACGTAGTTGGAGGATTTGTTTATCTCGCGGTAAGGACTCCGAATCCTATTTCTGATTTCAAAGATATTGATTTTTGATCGAGTTGTGCACTGTTTTGTGTTTTCGTAGTCGAATTTTGGACCCGGTTTTATATTGAGACAACTTTCACCGCACAACTTTTGGTATGTTATAGATATGACTATTGTACACGATTTGAGTATTTTCTACGATGATTTTACCGGTCGGAATTGGTTCTATGCGATTTTAATTGAATAGAAAAATATCATGATGTTTATTGATATTGATTCAGTAGAAGAATAGTCTTATATTGATGTTGTGGACGTTCTGTTGTAATTTGGAAATTAGTGATTTTTGCAGGATTTTTGTGTAAATTTGACAGACTGCCGTTACTCTGCCCGATTTTCGTAGTTTTTCTGATTTGTCTGAGATTGATAGATTGAATAGATATGAATGTGCATATTGATATGATTGCTTTATTATTGACTATTGAATTGATTATTGATTGATTATTGATACTGAAACACGTATAACCTGGTTGAACATTGGTTGGAGATGATACCTGTACAGGATGGTGGGCCGACGGGCTTTCCTTTAAATCATTGATCATGGATCATGGATATAACGATGGGAGTCATAAGGAGATTATATGCCGACGGGTGGCCGACGGGTGGCCGACGGGTGGCCGACGGGCAATAGAGTGACGACTCTTTTCATAGAACCAATGTATATGGATTATACAACAGCAACATAGCCAGTTGATTGTACTTGTCCAGTATATATTATTGAATTGCATGTTTACTGTATTGATTTATGGATTCATTGTTTTATAGATTCCTGCTTTATCGACTTTGATTAGATTTACTAGATCGTACGATTTCATTGATTTCATTGATTGATTGCTGTGCATCGACATTGAACATTGATATAGAAATGGATGGATATAGATATTGCATTGATAGCATGAACATGAATAGTATAGAATCATTGACACTGTTGCTTATAGATTTATTGATTTCTGCTTATAGATTCATTGTTACTACTGCCTCTGGATTTATTGATCTTGCATATAAATTCACTGTTGTTACTGTTTCTGCACCGTATTGACTGCTGCATGGATTCATTATTAGAATAGATTGAGATTTATCGTACTGCTTTCCTCGTTTGATTTCATTGAATAAATAGTATTGATTAGACCGCATTGATTTGATTGATAGCGATTGATTTGACGGATTGATTGATTTCCTATTGTGTACGGATTTCTTCGAGATTGACATGTATTGATTGAGCTAGATTTATTGATTTGCCTGCCGCTGCATTGACTGATTTCATTGACTATGGATTTACGGATTGCACTGATTCATTGACCATTGACTGTTATGGATTTGATTAACTGACATGCATATTGATAGCAGTACCGTGCTTTGATTTCAGTCCATTTCAGGTCCGAGCAAGGCAACTGGAATGGAGTTCGATCAGAATGTCAGACGAATCCTTTCACTATGGATGCCTGGGGCGTCACATTCACTGGCTCCCAGAACCGTGCCAATCAGCACGACGTGGAGTAATCAATATACCAATGATTACGGCCAGGCAATCATTGTCCATTAATATTGATTGGCGGCGGCGACGGACACGGGTTCCACTTAGCCACGTCGAACAAACGCGTGGACCGTCCGATCTCCCGCCGTATGAGATGGATGGTCCAGATCAAGCCGCACGGCTCGATCCGACGGCCGATCAAATCGCGAGGCGGACACGAGTGGCCATGCGACGGGATCCAGCCCGTTGATCATGGATCTGACGATCCGGATTCATCCTGTGCATGCCCGAACCCGTTCCGTAACCCTAACTCGAAATTTGCCTCGTTCTCACGATAGGATGGATCAAATGACGTAAAATTTTAAACAAAGATTATATAAGTAAAGAGCATCCCATGGGGAGTTTGTTTCAAATCCTAAAACGCATTGAATAACAAATTATTTAAATCTAAGTGTTATAACCTAGGGTTTCAATTTTATATCAATCCAAATGGTGGATTTGGGAGTTCTTGTGCTTGTTGAACGTGTAGACTCTCCACGCACAATTCTCCTGTTGAACTCGAACCTTGATACGCCTTGGATCGATTTAGAGAAGCCCTTGAACTAAAATTCCCTCGGGTGGCCAGAATCCTCATCGCCATCGAGGTGTCACTGTCGGGTTTGGCTTGGGAAGTGTGGGGAAAGGTTGTGGGAGCTCTCACCTCAAAGATCTCAGGTTATGGAGGCTTGGGGAGAGAGCAAGAGCAAAAGGTCCTAAATTATACAAAATTTTCAATATTTAAAGCCTCTAGACCTAAGGTGGACAGTTGGGATCAGATCACCGGTCAATTGGGAGGGAATCCAGGCTATTTAGGTCGTGGTTTGAATTTAAAATTGATTGGAGTCTTTAATTACAATTAATGGGCTCTTAATTGGGCATAAATATGTCATTTTGACCTATTTATGACTTGGTTTGACCAAGTCAATTAAGTCAGAAAGGAGGTGGGCTAGGCTTATGAGACCTTGAAATGGATTTGAAATTAAATTAGGCACATTAAGGCCAATTGGGTCAACCTGGGTTGACCTGGCCAACCAGGTTGACCCAGGGCATGGGTCTGTGCCCAAAACACTTGACTTGACTCCCTAAATTCATTGGGATGGGCCCTGGGGTCTAGACTGGCCAGCACAGCGTTGGGTTCAACAGCCATGAGGTGTGCATGCATGCTCTCAGCACAGTTGGGGGAGCTGGCATTGATGATGGCACTATGCAATGTCATGCTCTCCAGTTGAGATAGGGTTGAGTACTATGGCGAAAGGTATGCTTTTTATAAAATTATCCAAATTTATTTCAAATTCATTTTATCAAAATATAAACCCCTCCCTAGTTGATTAAAGAGAGAGGGGAAAGATATTGGTGAGAGCAATCTAGATTTTAGGTACTCCGATCTGTTTTCAGCTGTCGATCCAATTCAATAAGTTACTTAGATTGAGGCAGGCTACATTCTATATATCCAGTTTTCAAAAATACAAAAAAAATGATCTTCCTTATTTAATTTATAATTTCATAGTGAAAAAAAATGAATATACTTTTTTCTTGCAAAACTTTAACCCTATAACTTTAAGCATTTTCTAGGAAATTTACAATGGTAGTTTGGAAAGTGCACTATTTTATTTAACTAAAAAATAATTATGATCCCAAAAAATAATGTTGATGTAATATTAAAGCAACAAAATAATATTCTGAATTATCCCTGATAATCTGGTTATATTATTAAACGATAAAATTATGCTCTATAGTTAAATATGTTATCAACTAGTAAAGTATTATGTGAAATTCTAAAATTTCTTTATTTACATTGATTTTATTTCAATATAATGATATATAAACTTGTCCATTTTAATTGTGTGGTTATGAGATGATAGGATGTATGATGGAAGTTATGTCATAGTACAAAATATATAAGGAGTAATAAGGGTTTGAATATATTATATGTGTTAAGCATTGGGAGTCATAAGACATATTTTTTTTTTATGCTAGCAAAATGAGTTATTCTAATATAAGGTATAAGGGCTTCATGGATATCTTTAATTTTTTATTATGATATATAGAGTATTTATTTATTTACTTTCCCTACATTGTCATTGAAATTATGAACAACTGTAAGTATTATCCTATTCAATATAGTAATTAATATTAACTACTCTCAAAACTCAATTGAATGCTTAATAAGTAAAATATTTGGAGATTTAGGTTGGTGGGTGTAACATGCTGAGTTGTGTTGGCTTGCACCTACTCTACATTGAATTTCAGGTCGGGAAAAATATTTTACTTATTAAGCATTAAATTGAGTTTTGAGAGTAGTTAATATTAATTTACTATATTGAATAGGATAATACTTACAGTTGTCCAAAATTTCAATGACAATGCAGGGAAAGTATATAAATAAAAACTCTATATATCATAATAGAAAATAAATGATATCCATGAAGCCCTTATACCTTATATTAGAATTTAGAATGACTCATTTTGCTACCATATAAAAAAATATGCCTTATGACTCCCAATGCTTAACACATATAAGATATTCAAACCTTTATTACTCCTTATATATTTTGTACTAGGACATAACTTCCATCACACATCCTATCTTCTCAGAACCACACAATTCAAATAGACAAGTTTATATATCATTATATTGAAATAAAATCAATGTAAATAAAGAAATTTTAGAATTTCACCTAATACTTTACTAGTTGATAGCATATTTAACTATTGAGCAGAATTTTATCGTTTCATAATATAACCAGATTACCATGGATCATTCATAATATTATTTTGAAGCTTTAATATTACAACAACATTATTTTTTGGGATCATAATTATTTTTTAGTTAAATATAATAGCGCACTTTCCAAACTACCACTGTAAATTTTCTAGAAAATGCCTAAAGTTATAGGGTTAAAGTTTTGTAGGAAAAAAATTATCTTCATTTTTTTTACTATGAAATTATAAATAAATAAGGAATATCCTTTTTTTTTTTTTTTGTATTTTTGAAAACTGGATATAGAATGTAGCCTGTTTCAATCTAAGCAATTTATTGAATTGGATCGACAACTGAAAACAGATCGGAGTACCTAAAATCTAGATTGCTCTCACCAATATCTTTCCCCTCTCTCTTTAATCGACTAGGGAGGGTTTATATTTTGATAAAATGAATATGAAATAAATTTGGATAATTTTATAAAAAGCAGACCTTGCGTCATAATACTAAACCCTGCAGCATCATAACGCTCCCCACTGGATAGCATAGCATTGCAACACCCCTATCCTAGTGCCATAATGTTAGTTTTTTTTTCAAAATTTTGTTGGAGAGCTCAAGGCCACATCATTGCCAACCCAACGTTGCGCCGCTCCTAGGGAAAAATATTTCAGAATTCACATGCATGCACATAAAACCTCATGAACCCACTTTAGAAAAGATTTATATACTCTCATGCATACAAAATAATCACAGACACATGTAGAAGACATGAATATATATATATATATATATATATATTAATATGAGAGAAAATAAGGGAGAAGAAGAAAACTCACTTTCGTTGGCTACTTCAGTCAATGAAGGGCGAATATGAGCAACTTCGCTATTCTTTGACTTCGTTATAAGAATAGAAAGAGGAAGAGTCGAGGAATAAGATAGAAAGTTGGCTGCTAATTATTAGGAAGGAGGAGGATTCGACGGATACAATTAGGGTAAGGTGTGTGAGAGAGAAGTTGACAACTACGAGAGGATGAATTGTCGGACGATGA
Source organism: Dendrobium huoshanense (assembly GCA_016618105.1). Classification (NCBI taxonomy): domain Eukaryota; kingdom Viridiplantae; phylum Streptophyta; class Magnoliopsida; order Asparagales; family Orchidaceae; genus Dendrobium; species Dendrobium huoshanense. The sequence continues at coordinate 11,059,500 of CM028358.1, read as the reverse complement.
ATGATGGCTTAGCATCAATCATCTTAAAATGGTAAGATAGATGTTACAGGCAGGAAAATCATGCGCGGAGGAACAAAATCACTTGATTTTGCATGATTAGGGAAGACTTCTGTCACATAAAAGGTGTTTTAGGATTCAGTTCAATTATATGAACTGGTTAAGATATTTTATATACATGAAAAAACAATGATTTATGCATGCAAATCCTAAAGCAGAAGCAGCCATGAGCAGGTTTCCTAAACTTCGCCCTATCTTTAATCGCTGTCTCCAAGCCCGATGCTCTTCTCCACCATTCTTCTCGACTTCCGATGTCATCAAAGACTCGGGAACTGACGCCGAAGCCGTTGCCCGCGAGATCTCCAGCATCCTCGCTTGTGCCGGTAACTGGAACATCCTCATCGCCTCCTCCGACATCCCCGGCCGAATTACTCCTGAAGCCCTCTCCGCAGTTCTTCGGCGTCGGATCAACTTAGTCGATGCTAGGCGTCTCCTAGATTTCTTTGCATGGGCTGATTCCCAAATGGGTCGGCCCCCAAATCTCGAGTCATTCACCACACTTGCAGTTCATCTCTGCAACTCCGGCTTATTCGGCCCTGCCAACGGTCTCTTTGAGCGGATGATCAGCATTTACCCGTCTCCTTCCTCTGTCCTGGATTCTCTGAAGGACAACTTCATTGTCATCCAAGGATCGACTTTAAAGGTTTTTGATGTACTGATTGACACTTATAAGAGGAATGGTTTGCTTAAAGAAGCATCAGAAGTTGTTTTATTGATGAAAGGAGGCAGCTTTACGCCTAGCTTGAGGTGCTGCAATGGGCTTTTGAAAGAGCTCATAAGGGCTAATCTCATGAATTCGTTCTGGGAGGTCCATGATTTCATGCTGAGAACTCAAGTTGGTCAGGATGTTTACACGTTCTCTACTTTGATTAGTGCTTATTTCAGGGTTGGAGATGTGCTTTCAGCAAAAGGAGTGATAGCGGAGATGGGAGAGAAAGGTTGTGATCCTAATGCTGTGATATATAACACACTCATTGGAGGTCTTTGCCGGTGTGGTAACTCTAAAGAAGGAAGATTACTTTTAGATGAGATGTCATCGAAAGGGATGAAACCTGACATTATTGTGTACAATTCTTTAATTGATGGGTTTATGAGAGAAGACAGCATGGACGAGGCTTTCAAAATAAGAGATGATATGGTGGCTTCAAGCATCCAGCCCAACCTAATTACTTATAACAATCTTATTCGTGGATTATGCAAGATGGGTAAGATGAATGAGGCTCATGAGCTCTTGAAGGAGATGGTTCTAGTTGGTTGGAATCCAGATGCAATGACATATAATTTCATTATTGAGGGACATTTCCGTGAGAACAATTCAAAATATGCATTTCAAGTGTTTGTTGATATGAAAACTCGATTTGTGTCTCCTAATGTGTATACTTACAGCTTGATGATAAGTGGTTTATGTCGTGGTGGAGAGTTGAAGAATGCTGTTAGTTTGTTGGAAGAGATGATTGCAACGGGCCTCAAGCCAAATGCTATTGTGTACTCTCCTATTATTTCCGGCCATTGTAGAGAAGGCAGGGTTGAAGAGGCATGCCTGACATTCAACAATATGAAGGATAGAAATGTTCTTCCGGATGCCCACTGCTATAATTCTCTCATCAATGGCATATGCAAGGCTGGGAAGATGGAAGAGGCTAAGCACTATTTGGCAGAAATGAAGGAGAAAGGGATTTCTCCAAATGCATTCACATATGCCTCTCTCATCCATGGCCATAGTAAAGGTGGAGAAATGAGTGAAGCAGATTTTTACTTCAAAGAGATGTTTACTCGAGGAATAAAGCCGAATGATGTCATCTACACCACCCTCATCGATGGCCATTGCAAAGCAGGTGACATTCTAAAGGCCTTATCAACATTTCACTTTATGTTGAGGAATGGGCTGCTACCTGATTTGCAAACATATAGTGTTTTTATACACGGCCTTTCAAAGATAGGGAAGATGCAAGAAGCTTTACAGGTCTTTCACGAGCTTCAAGAAAAGGGTTTACATCCAGATATATATACTTACAGCTCTCTCATCTTTGGTTTTTGTAAGGCTGGTGACATGCTAAAAGCTATGAGTCTTTATGATGAGATGCACAAAAATGGCATTGAGCCAAATGTTGTTACTTATAATGCTTTAATTGATGGATTTGGCAAGCTGGCTGATTTTGATAGCATGAGAAGGTTTTTCAAGTGCATTCAGGAGAAAGGTTTAGAACCTACCAGTGTTACTTACACTACAATGATTGATGGTTTCTGCAAATCTGGATACTTAGCTGAGGCTTTTGAGTTGTTTGATGAAATGTTGTTGAGGGGAACCCTCCCTGATCGTTTTGTTTACAATGCTCTACTTCATGGCTGTTGTAGAGCAGGGAACTTAGAGAAGGCCATGGATTTGTTTAATGAAATGTTGGTGAAGGAATTCACAGCTGAGCTCACTTTTAACACTTTGATTGATGGTTTCTGCAAGCAAAGGAGGCTGGAAGAAGCAAGGGAATTGCTGAGACTAATGTTGGAGAAAAAAATCATGCCTAATAATGTGACATACACAGCCTTGATTGATGGGCATTGCAAAGCAGGTAAATTGGAAGAGGCGCACAATTTATTCTCAGAGATGGAGAAAAGAAACATAATGCCGAATACCGTAACATATACATCACTGATATATGTATATGGTAGACTGGGGAACCTTGGAATGGTTTCTTCTTTGTTTAAAGAGATGGTTACAAAGGGCGTTGTGCCTGATGAAGTAACTTATGAAGTAATGATTCATGCTTATTCTAAAGAAGTGGATGCAGCTGAGGCCTTAAGGTTGGAGGATGCTTCTGTTAAAGAAAATGTGCTCGTTTGTAACAACACATGTGCTGCAGAATTTCCTGGCTTAAACCAGCAGGAAGAATTATGCAAAGCTCAGGATTTGGTTAATGAACTGAAAGAGCATGGAATCAATCCTGATGAGTCTGACTTTCAGACGCTATTCCATTGTCTCTGCACAAAGGGGTTCATTAATGAAGCAAAAGAACTTTTGAAAATTATGGTGGACAGAGGTTTGGTGCTTAAAAATAATACTTCGTTTAGTTTAGCGGATGGGTCTTTTCAGATAGCCCCGGCTATTGATGTCAGATATGTCTCATAGAATTAGAAAGGTTCTATATTTGTAACACAGATTAACTGAAAAGAAAACACAGAAGATAACAATTAATCTTGCCTCAAACATGGCAAAACTTCTCTTGCTGTCTTTCCATAGAGCCGTTGTGCGTGGCTGCATGTACAGATTGATCATGGAATACTGAGAGAAAGGGAGACAGCGCTAGATTATCTGAATTCTCCTTGTCTGATCAATTTCATCAGAATCTACCTTGGAGCTGAAGCCAATTAACATGCGCTATAGATGAAGATTTGGAGTCATAAATGCTCAGAAAATCTGAAGTACTGTGGAAACTGATGTGAAACATGTAAGTAAACAATAATTGCTTTTTTTTTTTTTGGAAATGAATAATAATTTGAACTTTAACCTTGCTACTCGTAAACTTATGTTTCACCAAATTAGATTCTTAGAAATTTCCGTTAGAAGTTTATGTAATAGCAAGTGATTACAAACGAGATTAAAATGATACTTGCAAGCAACAACAAGAATAAGAATGTAAAATTAATGGCAATGAAATCAAAATCCACGGCTTAACAATGAGAAATGTTCACCCTGAGTTCCCTCGCTCTTGCTCTTGAAATTGGGGTTTAGCGGAGAAAGGGTAGAAGTAACCCTAGTGATGTCACCACAAGACAAGTGATGCATAAGGTATTGTTCATCGGAGAAGTAGCCGGAGAAGGGGAAGTTGATGGTTGGCCGATGATTTGCCAATTCCCAGTTGGTCGTTGCTCGCCAATCGTCTCGGCGAGATGATAGAGTATGCGATCTATGTAGCTTCCACTAAATCCTAGTATACCCAGTCTGGATCAAAGAAGGGCGACAGCAGGATGTCGATTGCCCTTGGGAGTTGTATGCAAACCCGTGGTTGACTTCAAGATTGGCCATTCAAGGAGGCGACGTCGGTTTGTTGGACTCGATCCTTGAAGGATTTGTGTTGGAGGAGAGGCTATGAAGGTGAGAGGAAAGGGGAGGGTTTCAGCTAGGTTAGGATGGGGCTCCAAGAGATGGAGATAGGGAAAGGAAGATTAAAGGTCTTAGGAGAAATCTGAAATTTTAATTTCAGATTCTATGGGGTGGGAAGCTTTTTTGAAATTCAAAACTCTTCCAAATTTGGAGCTTAAAATGGGTGGTGGCTATGAGGGATTTAGGGAGGTATTAATTTGGGTTTGGGATTTAATGGGAGAGAGAGGCGGTTGGACCGGGGGGGTGGGGAGATTTTGGGAGAGATTTAAAAGCTTCTTAAATGAGTTATCTAATTTAGGAATATAAATATTCAATCAAATCTAATTTAAATTAGAATTAGGTTTAAAACTTTCCAAAATTAGAAATGGTCATTAAAGAAAGTATTTGAAATTCAAAAAAAAAAACCTTCCAAAGTTACTATGGGTATTTTAGGAAAGCAATTAATGGAGGTTTGAATTTTGAAATTCAAAATTCATGTGGTTTGGGAAGGGGAACCGGCGGCTAGGGGGACCAATGGGAGATCGGCGGCTATTGGAGTGGATGGCTGGCTGGCGGCTATGGGCCAAGGTGGCCGGTGGTGGGGTTTGGGGTTTCAGGCAGGAAAGAAGCCAACGGGAAAGCTGGTGATGGGGAAAACATGAGGTGGCTGGCGGTGTGGGAAAGAATGAAGGAAAAGAAATAAGAAGAGAAAGGAAGTGAAATCGAACTGAGAGCCCAAACCTTTTGGCGGCTGTTGGGTATTACGTTGGCCCTCTTCTAGGGTTCTCTCGCCTCTCCGAAGCACACAAGCAACGAGAGCAAAGAAAAGCTGAAATTTTTTTAATTGATTCATCATTAACCTCATACAAAACAAAAGACCTGTATATATAGATCTCAATAATAAAGAAAAGAAGAAAGACTCAAATTCCCTCGGGGCTACAATGAGAACTCACTACCCATAGGGGTAAAACTAGGAAAACTGAAATGCAAAATAAATAAAACATTAAATACATCAAAAGTAAAGACTCTGAATCTTAGTCGTCGATCTATGATTCCGTCGATGGTACATATGTCGAAATCTCTGGCTGATATCCCCATCAGAAACATTAAGAAACTCTTTGCTTTTTTAGCGTTCTTTCAGCAAGCTATCATGGTTAGTGCCCCAATGATAAGAGTTAGATTTTTCTGATTTATATCGTGGAGCAAATTGCAATGATAAAATGTTGTTTTTTCACTTCGGATCTGCTTGAGTTTTTATGCATTTGCTTAAATGCACTACCCTATGAGTTCCATTAAATGTCTTTTAAGCTGTAGAAAAATATCATGCCATGCAACATGTTTTTAACTCCCTCTGGCTACCTTGTCTTAAGCGGAACATTATTTATTAACATTATGATAGGAAGTACTTGAATATTTCAAGTAAAATCTAACACTATTGGTAAAAACAACAAAAACAGTAATTTTATTGAAAAATCTGAGGGAAAACGCTTGAGAAATTCACTAGTAGAAGAAGAAAAACAGCAACATACAATTGATCCTCTATTCAAGAGGAGGATCTATCTCTCCCAGATCTCTAGACATAGCTAGAGCCCAAAGAAAACCTAGATCTAGGAGATCTCAAATTTCAGCCAAATTCAAGATGCCCTAACCCTAGGAGAACAAATTATTTAATGCATACAAATCAAAAGGAATTCCCTAAACAGTCCCAACATTCAAATTCTCCCAATTCCCTCAAAAAACCTTCCAAAATAGCTCCCATGGATCTCGCGGCATCCGCGGCATGCGCAGGAGGCAGAGAAGTTCCACCTCTGTTATGCTGGGCCGGTCCCATGTTGATGCGACCAAAAAATATAGGGGACCCTATATCTCTTGATCACAAAGGAGAGACGGACTTCTACCGACAAAAATGACTAAAGACGAGAAAAGGGATGAACAAACTCTTACATTTCAAATTAAGAAATAAAAAGAAATTAAAAACACAAACTCGACTCGATCTCAAAGACACCCTAAAGTTGTTGCACTTAGAGAAGAAAGATACAGATGGAGTGGCACATGCGGAGAGACGAAAGAGATTAGAAGCCCGAGAAGAAAGGTTGGAAAGAGCCCGCAGGATTTCCGGAGGGGATGAGAAAGAAGGGTGGAAAGAGCCAGCAGGATTTCCAAGCAACCCGCACGTTAATAGATTTTTTTTTTTTTTTCCAAAAATCACATATCACATTCAACTACTTAAAACATTACAATACCTCCCATATATATAGGTATGAAAGGGGAAGGCCAAAAGACATATTACAATAATTATCACAATAACATAAACATTACAAGCATTAAAACACCTAAATCCTCCCCCTCTTGCCACGGAATTCAGCCCCAAACCAAGAACCGAAGAGCAGCCGCGGGAGCCAAGGAGACCGCGCGGGAACCAAGGGGCCATGGCCTCGGGAAAGAGCCCAGGCACGGGAAAACCAGCGGCCGGCCGGAATTCCATGGGGCAAAATGCAAAATATAAAAAGCCAAGGAGGAAGCCAAAGGGCCACCTCATGGGGAAAAGAAAATCTTGGAATTCCAAAGGCCGGTTTGGAATTCCAAGAGACAAACATAAATACTAACATAAAAAGCATAAAAGACATTAATTAAAAGATAATAAATGAACTAAAATGTTAGCTCATAATGAGCTAACCCTTAGTTCAATAAATGAACTAAAGTCCAGCTCATAAATGAACTAAAAGTTCAGCTCAAATATGTTAAACTACTAGACTCAAGGGAAGCCAAAATTTGATTTATTTTGGACTAGAGTTGACCCCCCTTTGTCTACATCACATGTGGACCGGCTGGACCGGTCCAATGGACCAATCTAACACATTACTGCCACAAGATTTGTCTTTACTCATCTGTTTTCAAACATAAATGGGAATCACTTGCCCATGTCCCTTGTGACAACAAATGATCAGCTATTGTTCTCGTCACTCAACTTATTCAACTTTTATTGAAAAACATCAGTTTAATTTGTCTTTAATACTCTCTCTTTTTTCTTTGTTTCCCTTTGTTCCTCTCTCTTGTCACAGGGGAGCAGCATCGGAACTCTTCAACAATACTAGATATCTCCAATCGCTTGTGCTATGCCTTATAAACTAATTTTTGTAATCTATGGGCTTGCCTTTTAATGGATGTCATAGCAAGGTATGTTATGTTTTCTTGCCCGTTCAATGTAATAATGTTCTATTTTATAACTGAATTAATGAATGATATTTTTCAAGAAACGTTGTAAGATGTAAAAGCTACTTATGGGGATTGCGATGAACTTGAAATGATGTGAGAATGAGGCAGGCAGATTCTATAGTTTAATTGTACGGTTGCTGTATCTGTGGATTATATATTTATGATAACAAGAAAGATGATTTTTTTTCTAAATCTTCGTTAGTTTTGACTGTATCTTCGGTGGTTTGGCCAAGAACACACTTTGTGGTCATTGTCTATTAGTGCAGGCGGCAGGTGTGGCAAAGGAGGGCTTTGGAACAAATTCAACAGAATAATTGATAAAGCATCAACAATTAATGAAATTGCAGGACGGATGGACCAGGAATGGAAATTACATATCTCAACTTATATTGCATATTCTAAGTAAGGGCTTCAATTTTGCTAGTAAATAGATTCCATAAATTTTCTCAATACATGTAATATATTCATATTTAAACTGTTTGACGTCTGTATTGCTTGAGATAGTAAATGGCAACTGCGGATAGTGTGCAGTTACGGTGAGCTTCTGATACTATAATAACTATAAGTGCACGTAAATAGTAATAGTAATAATAATATTGAGGAGGAGGTAATTAAAGGGGTTATTATTTTAGGAAAGAAAAGGGAGTTATGCTTGTAAAAAAAAGAAGAAACTTGTCACGTTCTATTTACCTTTTTATTGTATGGTATGATTTTGTGGTAGCATACCGTAGCTAGACTATGGTTGGATGATAGTTATGGTGTGATATTGTACCACATTTAACAATTGGTTAGAGTTATCTGGAATTTCTTACTCGTTGATTATGTATGATATTATGATACTGTATCTAAGATTCTAAGTGAAAATTCTATTGCTAATAAGGTAATGTGCTGGTCAGAAGCAGGTAGATGAAGTAAAACAATAGGATATTCAAATGTGATGAGGTCATGAGTTGATGGGAATATAGAAAAATGAGAAAGGTTTGAATAAGAGAATATTTGGGAAGGGAGTCATTATGTTATTATTTGATATCTGGTGTAGTGGTACCAATGGATGGTTTCAGATCAGGTCAAACGATATGATTCCTACCCTTGTATTGCTTGATTAATTCTAGAATGAGTATTTGTTTTTTTTTTTTTTTTGGAATGAGTATTTGTTAACTTAAGAGAATTTGAGAGGAAAAAGACTTGATTTTATTGCACAAAATTATCCCTATTTATAGATTTATACAAGCTATCTTAATAAAGAAATAAATAACTATAGAATCATGCATAATTATCCTAATATAATCCTTTCTAAATTAGCCACTCAAATATGGAAGGAGATCAGCGTGATCTGGGTGAGCCTCCCAAGGATCCCCATGATGGCTGTGGAATTGAGGGTCAAGGGATGACTGAAATTTTAACACTCCTCCCACGGATCCCCATGCCAACCATGGGATCAAGAGTCAAGGGATGGCTGGGATTTAACACTCCCCCTCAAGTTGGGGAATATAGATTTGTCATTCTCAGTTTGATAATAGTCCTAAAAAGGTATAAGCCCCATGGTAATAATGTCTGCTAGTTGATCTTTTGATGGGACATAGTAGATACATATAAGATCACTGTCCAATTTCTCCTTTATGAAATGTTTGTCCACTTCTATATGCTTGGTCATATTATGCTGAATCAGATTGTGAGCTATGCTGATTGCTGATTTGTTGTCATAGTGTAGCTTCATGGGTCCTTCCAATTGATCATTGGGTCATCTATAATCATCTTGATCATAGTAGTTCACATATTCCTAAGGCCATCTAATGAGGACATATGATCGTGGAGAGTCTATTAGAGAAGGAGCAGGAGATCGATGGCTACGATTAGGACATTTTAGTTTTGATCATCTATTTATATTTGATTTTATTATGTATTTTTTTCGTTTTTACCCTCATGTGACCCCGATGGGTACTTTTTTCATCTGACATGTTATTGTATTTTGTCTATTTATAGACCTCTCTCCTTCTTTGGGGAGGATGATTATGATGATAAAAAAATTTATGCACTTTGTTTTTTGGAGAGTTGTGAGAGTTCTTGTGAGAGTTTGAAGTCCCTTGATGAGGGAAAAATACTACTCATCAGCCGCAGGAAGCGTCCAGGCTCGTGGTTTATCTCCACCTCAAGTTCGTCTTGTTATTTTCCCCTAGCCACCGGCCCAGTCCTTACCCTAACCACCGGCCACTCCACAACCCATCCCTTGGTCGCCTCCCACCCTAAACCGCCAACCCCCTTTCCCTCCTAGCAGCCGGCCATCCACCTATTTCCCATTACGTCCAAAATTTCAAATCAAGTGATCAATACTTTTCATATTTGATGCATTTTAAATTAGGAAAATCTTAAATTCAGATTTTAATTCATTTGAATTTGAACTTTCTTTTTTTAAATAAGATGAGTTATGCTAGGAAAGTCCTCCAATCATGCCAAATTGAATTTAAGTAGAGATTTGTCATAATTCCTCCTTCCTTAATTAATATTATATGTTTGGCAAGTCTCTTAACTCCCCAAATCAACTCCTCCACTCAAGCTACCCCCAAATAATATTATATTACCCCCCCCCCCCCAATCTTTCCTTTTTTGAGATTTACTATAATCCCTCCTTCCTTAAATAATATTCTTTGTTTGGCAAGTCTCTTAAGTCCCCCAAATCAATTCCTCCCCTCAAGCTACCCACCGCCCGCTCTCTCTCCCATCTTTCCCCTTTTGCTCTTTCCAATTAATTCTCACAAATTACTTACTCTCTAAATCGAGAATAAATTCCCCTCCCCATGGCCACCGCTCCTCCTCCAATTTTGCTAACTGCTGCTCCTATGCTACCATAGTCAGCTATCTAGTTTTCTCACCCTAATATCAGCTACTCCAAGATTTGAGCCTTACATGATTGCTATCCATATTTCTAGAACAAGTGGGATTGCAGTCCAGATTTTTTTTGGAAGATGTCGGATGGCTGTCCAAATGTCAAGAAAATGTTAGATTGTCGTCCCGACGTGTAAGAGAGGTTCTTATTGCTGCCCTCTCCTCATAAGCACTCAATGACTTTGCTGGAGCTTAGTATATTCTTCCTACTGGTAAGCTCTTCCCGACCCCTCCCCATATACCTATTTATCCTCTCTCAACCGTGGCATCGTTTATTGTGAAAGCGTCTCCGCTTAAAACCCTACCAAGAATATTGTGCGATTGGATCTTTATAGTGACTAATCTAATTGTTAATTTAGGGATCTCTTTGAACGCCTCACATTAGCTTGACATAATTTTAATTTGATCATTTTGTGATCCTAATCTTATCATGTAACTAATTCCTTGATCTTAATCCTTATATGGTTAACTTAAACATTTGCTAAGAGCACAAAAAGTTAATTAATTACAAAGATCTACTCATGTAGGTGTAACTTTCAGATCAATCACATTTGTCTATACATGTAGTCCTACACACCATCGCTTTGAACTCTACTTCTGCACTAGATCTTGCCACCACATTCTGTTTATTGCTCCTTCATGCAATAAGGTTTCCTCCAAGCAATGTCCAGTATCCTGAGGTAAATCATCTATCTACTGGTGATCTTATATAATCTGCATCAGTATATGCTTTTGGTTTTATTTCACATTCTGATGCAGGACTACGTATGCAATGTTTAATTCATTTGGATTTTGCACATCTTATGATTAGAATAATTATAGAACAAATCTATTAGCAAATTCAAGCAACGAAATAAAACAATTAGTGGTTATCCGATTAGGTTTAAAATCACATGATAGGAATTTTGAAGCTTCCAAAATAAATAGAAAACAACACGATGAGCAGTAGTAGTTTTCAAGATAATCCCTAGTTTAACAATGAGAATTGAATAGCATAGAGGTGCACTCAAATCCTACGTTTACTAAGCTTAAGTAAGAGCGATGTGGAAGAGTCCGCCGTGACTGCAATCAAACCAAGAGAGTATAGACTAAAAGATATAAGATGCTCGGGAGAGGAGAAACCTTCGTCAAGGGTTGGTGGAGATCCTCCACTCGACACCCTCGAAGTGCTCGTCAATGGCTTCCACCAATGTATCAAGAATGCACTCCAAGTAGTCTTCGACGGTGTGATCGATCCTTGGATTCACGTCGAAGAAAGTTGAACGTAAGATGTCGGTGTAGCCGTCGTCATCCCAAGTTATGCCGTACTCAGTCTCCGGATCCGCCATTCATGGATGATTGAAAGTAGTATCTCCGCACTTGACAAAACTCCCGAGTAGTGGCAAGAACGAACTCCAAGTGTCCTCCCGAAAACCTGAAATAATTCTTTATATAAATCTGAAATATGTTCAGGTTTCTTTCAGAAATCTAGGAGGAACTTCAGTTTTGGTGTTTAGAGGAGAAGAACTTGAAGGAGGAAGAGTTGTGGAATCAAGCCCAATAGGAATTTGGAGGTGGAGAGGATAATTTGGAGGGGGGGGGGGGCTGGATCAGAGGAAGGGCTGAGGGAATTCTATTCCCTAAATCTGTGATATGATTTTGGGAATAGAATAGGAAATAATGTCCAGGGAAAATTCAGCTAAGGTGTTAGGGAGCTAGGGTTTTGGAAATATTTTCAAAGGTGGAGGGATAGGAAATAGAAATAAATTTCATTCCCAAAATAAGGGGGATAAGGCCGGCGGTATGGGTATCCATGGGGGCAATTAATGGGTGGGGTAAGGGGTTTCTAAATTGAGTTTAACAAAGAGGAAAGTTTTTAATTAAATCCAATTCTAATTTAAGATTCAAATAGATTCAATTTAAAAACTTTCCAAAAATAGATTTGGTATTTTAGGAAATTTTTTGAATTTCAAATTGAACAAATTTGAATTCAAAAAATAATTATGTACCAAAATATCCAATTCCAATTATGCAATAAAAAGCAATGGGGTGGGAGTGCTAGAGCCGGCGGGATGATGGGTTCGGGTATAGGGATGGACCGTGAGGTGGAGAGGGGAGGAGTGGTCTCACGTGGAGTTGGAAATCTGGTGGCTATGGGGGTGTTGGAGGGGAACGGAAGAAGAAATCACGGATGGAAAAGAAACGGGATAAACGAAGAAAACCACGAACCCGACTTATCTAGGTTGGTGGGTATTGCGCCAATCTTTTTCTTCTCCTAGGAAGCTCTCTCCATTAGAACTCTCAAGCTCTCAATGCTCATGCAAGAAGAAATTTTAATAAGCAAACATTCATTAACCTGAAACAATAAGCAAATGACTATATATAGCCAAGTACAATGGACTCAAAGAAATAAAAGACTCAAATGCTCTTTGGGCTCATACATGACACATCACATTAAAGGGGTACAAATGGAAAGATAAAATAATAATAAGCAAATAAAAATACATAAGTTGTGAAATAACAAAAGGACTCAAAAATACAAAGACTCGATCGTGGCCGTAAATTGGTGGCCACGTCTCTGATAAACCTTCCACGATCTGATGTCCCCATCACATTCTCTTTTGAACAAAATCCTTTTTACTGAATTCCCTTAAGGTAGTGCAATATTCTGTCTATTGTCTGCATGTGAGTCTGCTTTAGATTTTGCATGAACTGGCTAACCATGCTTATAACAATGGCTATATCTACTATAGTGTGGGAAAGGTAGATCAATTTTCCCACAAGTATCTGATAAGCTCCCTTATCTACATATGGATTCTCTTTAGCTTCCGTTAATTTGAGATTTAGTTCTACTAGTGTTGATGTTGGTTTACAAGCTAGTTTACCTATTTTAGTAAAAACATTAGTAATGTATTTTTATTGTGAAATGAAGATTCATCTGTTAGAGTGAGCTATTTCTATTTCAAAGAAATATTTTAACCTACCAAATTCTTTGATCTAAAATTCATTGGCAAGACATTTCCTTAGAATCACTTTCTCATTTTCATCACCAGTCAATATGATATCATTCACATAAACTAACAAAATTGTGACTCCTCGTGAGTCTGAGTGTTTTAAGAATAGTGTATAGTTCCCTTGGCTCTATCGATATCCATTGAATAGCATGACTTTTGAGAATCTTCCAAACCAAGCTCTAGGTGATGGCTTTAGCCCATATAAAGCTTTTTTTTAGCCTACACACTTTGTCTCCCCTAGACCTTTTCTTGAATCATTGTGGAATCTCCATAAAAATTTTTCCTCCTAAGTTCCCATGTAGGAATGCATTTTTTTATATCTAGTTGTTTCAAATGCAAACTATAATTTGTTGCTAGTGAGAGCAAGATCCTCACGGTGCTCATCTTGGCTATTGGTGTAGAAGTTTTTAGGTTGTTAATTTCGTACATCTAAATATACACTTTTGCTACCAGTCTTTTCTTATACCTTTCTAGTGTACCATCAACTTTGTTTTTTACAGAGAACACCCGTTTACAACCGACTGATCTTTTTCCTACTAGTGGGTCGATGATCTCCTAAGTATTGTTCTTTTCCAAGGCCTGTATTTCATCTTTCATGATACTTTTTCAATTTTCATCAGATAAGGCCTCAAAAATATTGTTAGGAACATGAATACCATTTATTGTAATTTGGAAATTCTTGTGTGAAGGTGAGAAATTGTGCTTGGATACAAAGTTAGTTATGAGGTACATGAGAGATTTTTTAGGTGAACTTATATATTAATTTTAGGAGCAGTTCAAATTCTTGGATCTATTCTTGAGTATAGTTTGAATTTATACACTTAAAATATACCTTTCTAAACCTCATGTTATCAATAATAGCTTTGTCCATAGTTTCCCTAGCTTTGGTTTCAGGTTTTGGTGAATCAGTTTGAGGTGGAGCGGGAAGGTAAAGGGGGGCAAGCTTATTTTCATCATCTTCCTCAGTTTCAATCTCCCCCTAAAGATGAGGTTTGGTGAAATAGAATTTTTGTTCATAAAAAATGACATCAAAAAATACAAGGGTTTTTTTGGTGGTGGGGTGATAACACTTATAACTTCTATGAATAGATGAATTGATGTGAAACTATCATGTAATGATATGAGAATTGCACTTGAAATTAAATAAAAATCTTGAACCAAGCTTGCTACTAAAACTTGTGTGCGTATTCAATTAAGGTTCAAAAATTAAAACATGAGTGCTTGAATAACAGCAAGAAATTACCATACGAGATTGGAAAGCTTTTCAAAACATCATCTAAAATATCAAGTATTGCAAATAGCTAAAATACCAAAGCCCCAAATTTAAAATTTAGACCCTTCACCTTAGGATCCGTCACTCTATTTGAGGTGGAGGCTAGCGGAAGAGAATCGTGAGCAAGCTTAGCGACGCCACTAGTACACAAGTAATCTTGAGAGGACTTGTCGCCGGGTAGGAAGTCGGGTTCGAAGGAGCGGATGGACGGCCTTCAATGATCCACGTATAGACTGAGAAGTGATCGTCTATCGAATCCACAAGAGTTGGCAAGATCCGGTCCAAGTACTCTTCCGGGGTGTCGTCGAAGTTGAATCCCACGTCAAAGAAGGGTGAACGGAGAATGTTGACTCTTCCGTTGCGGTCGTACTCAAACCCAAAGTTCCACTCGGGCTCGTCCATACATGGAGGTAGTGGAGTCGAACCAAGGGAAGAGGGGAGGGGGAGAAAGGATGGGCGGCAAGGTGGCAAGCCGTGAGCTAGGGAGAGGTGGAGAGGGACGGTCACGGGTGGGGGAGGGGTTGAACGGGTGGTGCTTGGGGAAGAAGGGAGAAATAAAATTCTGAAATTTGATTAAGGTTTCCGAAATTGGCGGAATCGTAATCTTAATTTCAGAATTTGAATTTGGGGAGTTAATGTGGAGTTAAGAAAATAAAAGGGATTAAAGGAGGGGGGATGGCCGGCCAAGTAAGAAAGGAAAGAAGCAAATTTTGCTAATTAATTGGGGACCACGTCAAGTAATAGCAGATTTTGAATAAATCTGTAATAAAACAGATTCAGCCAACAAAAGGAAACTTTCCTTTTAATTGGCTGTGAGTTAGGAAATCTGTAATAAAACAGAGATTCTAGAGAGAAAAAAAAAAAAAAGGAAACTTTCCTTTAATTTGAGGAGATTTGGACAACCGTTTGAATTGAATTAAATTCAATTGAATCCCTTGGCTAGATTCTAGGAAGCAAATAAGGAAAGTAATCAAAGCTCTTGAGGGATTTGAAATTCAAATCCCAAAATTCCATAGGCCGGCGGGATGGGTCCACGGGCTGGGTGGCAGGGTGCTGGCCGGCGGGTGGAAGGCCTGTGGCCGGCAGGACGTTGGCCAAGGGGGGGCGGAGCTGTGGCCGGCGGAAGTCGGTCTGGCAAGGGTCGAGAGAGCTGCTGGAGGTGGCGGCCTGGTTGGAGAAAACTGCAGATTTCTTTGGTCTTGATTTCCCTCACTTTGAACTTCTTCCAACTATTCTTCCACATAATGATCAGAGAATAATTCTAGAACTCACGAAGAGATCTATTTCTTCTCTTGAACTCACTAAGAGATCTAGAGGAGGTGCACTCACAAAGAGAACTAGAGAGAATATTTTTTCATTTCATCAAAAACTACAGAAAAATACAATCCATCTTGCCTCATATATGGAGGCTCCAAATAAAAGAAAAAGAAAAGACAACAATGCCCTTGGGGCTACATAAGTCAGACAATGCCCTCAGGGGCAAATTCGGAAAACTAATAATAATAAAAACATGACATAAGTAATAAACTCAAAAGTAGAGGCTCTGGATCGTAGCCGTCGATCTGCGCCGTCGGCGATGGTACACGTGGCGAAATCTGATGTCCCCATCATGAATATTTGACAAAGATACATTTTAGTGCTTTTGGATCTAATTTTTCTTTATTTTGATTGTGAATGTAAAAGACAGGAGGGCTTGCAATGTTCGACGAAATCAGATGATTAGTTGAAGGTTGTGGCGTCGGGAGCGGTAAAGGCGGAGGCGGGCCGTCGACGAGAGCGGGCAGGCTTCGCGCGAGATCTGATGTGGGCGACGTAGGGTGTTCCGTTGGATTCAGGCAAGGCCGCGGAAGACAGATGAATGCAAACAAGAAAGTGAGAGTAGGAGAACCGCTTCCTCTTTTTTTTTTCGCTTTTTGCTCTATATTTAACGACTGGTTTACTATAAGGCAGTTATCATAGTCAAGCGTTGTATCTTTTGGTGTTCAATTTCTTAAGGCAAGATCGACTCAGACTCACGAAGAGAGATACATCTCTTCAATTTCTATTTTATTTTCATTATTTATTTATTTATTTATTTTAAATTAGCCAATAATGTCAAACTGTACAATGCGATCTGTATTGTACTATGATGTGTTTGATATATTTGGTAATTCTAAAATATCAAGGTGTATTTATTATGAAGCTAGGACGAGCCTCAAAAGATAATGTGTGCCCTAATGTGTTATATGCCAACGATTGTGATCATCTCTAACGACACCAAGAGATTGTGGGAAAAGTTAGAATGGGTGCCTGTGGGCTTGCCATTACTCACCTGCGCCTCACCTGATTTTGGAAAGGAACGAGAAGGCTAGAACTGAAGGTTCGATTTTGTTAAAAAAACTGAATTGGGTGAGCCACTTGGAATGGATTAGGGTTTCATTAAGTTTAACTTGACTCGATTTGACTTGATCCTTCTCTATTAAATTTATTTGACTCGATTCAACTCAATTGAGCTTAATTTGACTTGATTCGGCTCTATTAAGTTCACAAAGTGACTTCTAGTTATGTAAAATAGGAAAGATTTACTCTCTTAAGTTTGGCATTAACCCTTTCGCCCCCTTTTCCTTACAAATCTTTGTTTTTCCACTCTAAAAAACGAAAGACCAATAGTGGCATGGACTTGCATTTATCTGTCCATGCACAATTGCATGTGCAATAGTTAGCAGTTGTAGGACACTAACAAATGCTGCACAAAATATCATATCGTTTGGTCTATGACATCTCATTTATTTTGGATGATCGATGTACATTGTATGATTTCATTTGTTTTATGTAGTTGAATTTTAACCCGACTAATATTCAATTTATTTGAAAATCTTGGATGACTAAATTATTATTAATCAAACTAAATCTACTTAACTTGGTTAGTTTGATCGTTTGTTCAATGCACTTTAACCCATACAGTGCACACTTTACGTGTAAAATGCCTGTGGTCAATTTGCTTCTTGCTTTTAAGTTCATTAATTGTTGTTTTCCATAGAGCTGAAAATGGCAACTAATTATTCCCATCTAGGTGTAAATTTTATAGATGAATGGAACTTGATGCAGCATCCAAGACCGGCCCATTTAATAAACTGGTCAAATGCATGACCCGAACCCAATTCATTTTTTAAACGTGTCAACTCGAATCATGATTTTTCTGATCGGATTCGGATCGGATTATTACAGCACCTTTCACAGCTAGCTATAGCTATCCATAAGATCCTAACATCAAAATAATCATGCATGTGATTCGGATCAATACTTTGTTTTGAACAACTTTTTTATACTTCTTAAAACAGTTTTTTAGTTAAAAAATATTGATTTTTATACTAAAAATTTACTTTAATAAATAGCAAAAAAGTCGTTCCAAGGTTTTGTTTGGGACAACTTTCTTACTGCTTCTTAAAGTAGTTTTCTAATACAAAAATTAACAAGTCTTGTGGTCAACAAGTATGATTATCTTTGAGGAGAAAATTAACAAGTCTCCCCTTGTGTTCTGTGATTACTCCAGTGGTTTCTCTTCAAAGACGAACCACAACAACCAATCCTTGGCTCAATTGGCTTGCTACTACTACATGGCAATGAAGTTGACGGATTTCTACTTCCATCACCAGCTGCAAGCAGGTCCGAGGATGAGAAGGATGAAAACAATGTAGTTGAAGAATTTTTTTCCATTGCGTCACTGAGATCGAACTCATCACAGTTTATTAGGTAGGAAGAATGTTATAGACGAGCTTAAGAACAATTGTATGTTGTCTTTGTTTGTAAATTTATAGAGATTGGGTAGTTTAGTATTGAAAAATAGGTGCTGGTTTTTACAGTAGATCTGAGATTTGGAAACGGGAAATGGCGTAAACTGTAAGATATGTTGTATTTTCCTTATTTTACTGGTGATTTACTTCTGATTCTTTTACATTATATTTATATTAATCCTTTGGGCAAACATATGGTAAACTCCAGAGATAAGTTTTGTTGCAGATCAGAATATTTCCAATGTATGTATAGTACGGTGACATGTATCTTGTGTAGCTGTTTATATGCACATTCAAATAACAACTAAAGGGAGGGCAACCCTAAACTTTTTTCTCTCTCTCTCATATTATGTGCAGACACCGAACGGTTTAGAGATCAATCAGAACGCTCTAAGTCACCCGGTATCGAGCAAAAAAGGGACGTGGCTTATTATGATTGATCTTCAGACGTTGTACAGTGTCCGCACATAATAATTTTTTTTCTCTCTCTTTGATGCAACTATTGATCAAAGTTCGAGCAAAATAAATATTTGTTTGGGATAACTTTCTTATTGTTTTGTTTTTTCAGATTGCAATTATAGTTTTTTTTTTGTAATTGTTATTTCATTTATTTTGTGTTAGTAAGTTGCTTGCTAGAGTTCAAAACAACTGCCTCTTCCACAACAGTTTGACAACCACCTTAATAAAAATTTGTGTCAGTAATATTAAATGAGTGAATGTTCGCGTCTGCGTTATGAACTCCTCATACGATAATATTAAGGATATTTTCAACCGAGATGGATTTCAGGTATATTTCTCAACAAATAAGAGGACATATTCCTCCTGTGCTATTATGAGGCATATATGAAATACTTCAACAATTTTTTTGAGGATAAGATGCTGAAATCATGTCATTTTGTTGCATCCCTTCTTCAAACCCATCTCATTGCTACGAAAATTTATTACGTGCGGTGTTCGGATGCGCCCAGAGGTCAATCCGGATGTGTCACGTCATTCAATACACCGCGTCATCCAATGCACAGTGCATTGGGTGATGTGGTGATTTTGGTTTGACCTCCGTACATGTTTGAACACCGCACAAATTAATCTCTCCATTGCAACATACATGTATTGTCATATTGGCCTCTTTATGCATTCCATCCATTCTCTATATAGACCGTTCACTATAAAAGAAAAATAATATGATTTCTTAATGCATTATTTCTTTTCATTGGTCGCTAGAAATGTACTAGATTATTTAATGGGTAAAGGGTTAAGGCTCTATTGAAGAAAAACAAAGGTAAGCAAACTATTTATGAGTCAATCATACAATTTAAAATATTAATATGCATCAAATTTTTTTTAATAAAAATGATTTAATTTATAATTTAAATATATAAAATTGTGGATGCTCATTTTAATGTTTAACATTTGATAAACTTATGTATGAGAGGGTAGTCTTCATCGATGCAAATGTCTCTCGTGTTTGGAAGGCCTAGAATGACTCATTGATTTGGTCGATCTAGACAGGTCGAGTTCGTTATCACGAGTGTCTTTGATAGGCATTGTGATTGCTTCGATCTAATTCTCTTGCTTAAACCTATTAGATATGTATGAAAAGCCTATATGATTATGTAAAAGTATAAGATTTAGGCTTCGTTTGGGACGGCTTTTTTATTGCTTTCTAAAACAGAGTTTTAGTACAATTTTTTTTTTAATTTTGTATTAAAACTTCGTTTTAGAAAGCAATAAAAAAGCTGTCCCAAACGAAGCCTTAGGCTTCTTTTGAGACGGCTTCCTTGCTGCTTCTAAAAGCAGCTTTTTAGTATACAAATTAAAAATTTTGTAATAGAAAGTTGCTTTAAGAAGCAGTAAGAAAGCTCGTCCCAAACAAAGCCTTAGGCTTCGTTTAGGATGATTTTTTTACTGCTTTCTAAAACGGAGTTTTAATAAAAAAAATAAAAAAAAATTGTACTAAAACTCTGTTTTAGAAAGCAATAAAAAAGCCGTCCCAAACGAAGCCTTAATCTTTATTGGATATAATTTTGTAAATTTTTTTCTTCAATATTTGATTAGCTCATCTCATGACATCATTTATAGTAGACTGATTTTAATTCAACTTATAACATTTGGTACCCTTCATTAGCTCTCATGATTTTGCATTATCTAAAACTTGTTTCTAATAATATTTTGTAATTAATTGCCATATTAGATATTAGATCTAAAACTCATATATTTATAATACTCCTAAGATTTATTTAATTTATTTTTTAATTAAAATATCATTAATCTTTTTTAATTTTTTATAACATGTACTTTATACATTTAACTAAATTAATACACATTTTAATTATTTTTAATAATATCTGAAAAGAGCAGTGTATACTCATGATCTCCATTTCAGGTGTTTTGATAGGTAGTGACCAAGTCATAAGGATGGGCATTACTCTCAGTCTCAGGTAGAGCTACAATGATGGGCATTACTCTCAGTCTCAGGTAGAGCTACTATGGGGGCTTTGGGGGCACGTATCCTCAGTGGCCCATCAATTAAAATGCCTATGTCAATTTATTTTTTAAATACAAAATATTACCTATAAATAACAAGAAAATGTGAAAGAAAATGTGACTCTTCTAGTATTCGAACCCAGCTCTTAACTTTCGCATGCCAACGACTTATTTGCTAATCCGTAAAGTTAATTTATGCTTTAATGCAACTTTTTTTAATTAAATTATTATTAAATATTATAAAAGCATATGAAAAATTTTAGGGCAAACTTTTCTCATATGACATAAATTTAGAAGTAATAACTTATATTCTTGAAAGTTTAAAATATTATTTTACTATAAATTATTAAATACAAATATAAAAGAAACCAACAAAAAAATAAATAGGACAATATAGAAAAAAATATTAATTTGTGCCATATTAATAAAAATTTATGGCTTCACCCACTCTCCGTAGCATATCCCTCAAAGAGCTTATTTAGGAGTAGAGAGGAACTAGTCCAAGAATACTGATGGGCATCAATTATCCACATTCGATAAGAGCTCTGCCTACATTTGGCAGCCAGGTTGTTCCTCATATGACAAATAGATCGTAGGTCATCTTAATAAGATTGTACCCCTTAGCTTGTCAAACTCAGTTGCAAGAAAGTGCCTACCTCAGAAGCCTTGCACTCAACTAAATTACTATTATCAGGCTCAAAGACCCTTTATCCCTTGCAAATGCTTCTGCTCGCCTTTCATTAAAAGCATTAAAAGACAACCTCAAGCCTCCTACGATAATCATTGACACAGCAAGACAATTTGTTAGCTACTGATCCATCTCCTCTTAAACTTGCCACAAACTCGCCATATCCCTACTCTCACCACTCAAGCTTTCTCGACGACATACAGCTTGCCTGATCGCCCACTTCACCCTCCTACAACCAATCAGGAGGCGACACATATCCTAGATTAACGTATAACATAATACGAGTATTATATGTAGCATGTATTTTATTTTTCTTTATATAGCCTTTATTGTAGCCTCAAAACCTTATGAATAAAAGGCGATGAGTAGTTTGAGACATTTTGCTTGAAATTTTTCTCACATTTGGCTAGAGACTTTGGATCTTTGACCTCTTTTCAATATTTTTTTTTTATTGAGATGGTCAAGATTATACCAACATACTATTCCACACTTTATTCTCTCAAATTTATGTACTTCTGATCCTCAATATTTTCTAATTTAGTAGGACTTTACCCACTTAATAAATTCAGATTTAACAAGTCGCCTTCAAAGCCTCAACGCTAACTCTCACATAAGCGTATCAGTTTGGCAATTGAGCTGATTAAAATTAGAGTTACTGACACAATTGACTTTGGTATGTTGGTTGGAGGCTTTAGTTACTAATCAAAATATTTTGGGTTTGAAATAGGATATGTTATGTGATGTGTATGAGTTTGACTTAATAGCTTAAATACCCCAAAAAAATTTGAGTGTTAGTTTGGATCGCTTAGAATGACCAAACTACCCATTTCTTAAGCTTTACAAGTCCGTCCGCGCCCTAGCAATCCTCCATCGAGCAGGTCGGATTTACTGGAGTTCCAGGCTCTACTCTCTTCTTTCTGGCCTCCCGCAGGTTAAACCTTCCACTTGCTCCTAATACCTTTACTGGATGATTTATCATTCATTATATGGTTTTGATCCGTTTATTATTCCCCTAATTTTCCTCGATTCTGGATGGCGCGTGTGATGCTTCTGAAGTTTGATTTCGTTTTACTAGTTTCCTAACCTGCAGAAAGGCGGTTACATTGATATCTTGAAAATTTGTTGTTTCTATTGGAGAATTTGGTCTCTGATCGTGTTATTCAGGTCTAAGTGTTTTGTTGTTATCTCTATTTAGATTCGTGAAGAATAAACATTCGTAAATAGTGATGGCGAAGTCCACCTCCAGTGACGTTCTTACTCTTATACGTTCTTTGCGTTCGGCTTATGCAGCGACACCTACCAATCTGAAGGTATATATTCCACAGAAATAATTGTTTTCCTTTCTCTTGCCTTTGGCAGATGAGGCAGATCTGAACGGCTCCCTCTCTTCTTATATCTGAACGTGTTTTTCAGATTATTGATCTCTATGTGGTTTTTGCAATTGCAACAGCTGTGATCCAGGTATGAAAATTGACTTCCTTGTACTGTTTAGTACGTTTTATCACCAAGTCAGAAACTATGCTTATGTAGTTGATTTTTTGCCAGGAATGATATGTGCAATAGCTTTTCCTTACAGGCATAAACAACATTCTTTTTTTTTTTTTTTCAGATCTTGTTTAGTTAAGTGGTTTCAGATTAGAGAGAGGTAGATTAGGAGTACAACTTGCCTCCAGAATTAGTTGGAGGTCACAAGTTCAAATAACCAACTAAACTCCTTGTAATTCAGGGCAGGCCTACTCGTATGAAATCTCCTTATAACTCACTATAATTGGAACCTCTTGCATTGATACCCTTCATTTACAAACAAGAAGGAAAATTGTATACCAAGATTTGGTTGAAACCTTGGAATGAATTTCATTGACCTCTTCCTTTTTTTTTTTGGTAAGCATTAACTTAATAGACTACATAGGCTCTTTATTAGGAAAAGTTAGAATGGAAAAAAAGTTCACATTTGTTTATAAATATTAACCGTAATCACCAACATTAGTCAATATTTTTCTAGTATGTACGTTTAACTTTATCTTGTAGTGGATTTATTCTTGAATTTACACTAAATGCACCCTAATTACTATGCTATAATATAATATGGAAACTGATTTTGCCAAATATAACTAATGTATAATAGACTTAATATCATAGTAATACTTAGCTTGTAGAGCTATGATTATTTGAACTCAATCCAATTTTACCCCTTTCATCATTGAGTTGAGGAGTTTATCTAGGAATGTCTCCTTGCTCATTGGTTTTGATGAAAATTGATAAAATTTTGGATTTGTTTTGATTTTTTTTTTGAACCATTCAACCCTAATCACATAGAACCCTGTCTCATCCATATGTACATGCATACATACATGCAAGTACACATGCATTCATGGACATTCATATAATTTTTGAGTTAATGTTGAGCTCACTCAATGTCATCCAGTTGTGGCCTATGCTATGTTCGATTCGAGTGAAGCTTTCACTCATTGATCATCTGGTTTACCCCTAATGGAAACATTGGATGGGATTGAATTTGAATATCAAAGGGATGTTCCTAGTACAAACCCTAAATAGTTCAGGTAAGTTAATGACAATGATAATGATTATGATGATTATAGAAATACTTTCAAAGGGGCTCTTGTAAATGAAGTGCAATGGTTATGCTTTAAAGCTGCAGGGATTAATGGTTAGTAGGAGCTTTTTTGTGAATCATCATGGGTATGAAATTTTTAGCTGTGATTAGAAAGAAGATATTTACTTGGACAATGATTAACAAGTGTATATTTAGTTGTCAGTAATAAAAAAATCATGATAGGATTATTTCCTTATAATTAGGATTAGCCAAGGGGATAAGCACTTGATCAACTAATCAAAACTGGTGAGAGGATTAATATCTTATCAGTAATTTTGTGCATTATTTGGAAAAACAGGAAGAAACTAAACTAAACAAATATCATTTGGTTTGTGGCGGAAAATCTTTCCTGCATTAGTTTATCAATTTATATTGGTTTCTAGACTGGAATTGCAATTCTAATATAGCAAGCAACTTTAGAATTGTGTTTAGGTTGTAGACTATATTTTTTATTCATTTCAAATTTTCAACTCAAAATCTTGATCCAAAGAAAATAGGTTTTGACAAAATTGGGCAAAATTGATTGAAAAAGTTTAATTCCTTTGATTTTGATTAAAGATCAGATTTAGTAACTTGGCGTCCAACATGCAAAGTCAAAATCGATTGGTTTCACTAGTTTGGTGAGACATAGATTGAACACCATGAAACTATGAAAGATTAGTAAATATTTGATGACTTTATTGTTTTATTTCTATTGGTTAGGCCGGTAGTTAAATAGTAATGTATAAAGATATGGTAGGTTTTTGGATATAATTTAGAACATTAATAAAGACTTGACAGGATAATTAGATTTTAAACAAATATCTATTCTTAAAGGTATATTGCGTGAGTTGTAAATTAACTTCATAATTGTTTTGTTAATGCTTGATAGTGGTTACTTCACGATATGATAGAGGATTGCTTCTTGCTGATCAAATTAATCCATGATTAGGAAAATTATTATATGTTTTTTAGCGTATGACTTGTTCCTCTCTACTAAAAATGATAAATGGATTATTAAGCTAGTTTGGGGTTAATTCAATAATGTCTTCAAGCTGTCCGAGTATTATTTATGTAGTTTGCCCAACCAAGATGAAATAAATCATTTAGTGGGTTGTGTAATTCAAATTAATCTAATCCCACTCCAAATAGAGTTGTAGCGTATGTCCTAAAAGAATGTAAAAGATTGTGTTTGATGTACTGCTTTGAGCATTTTGTGCTTTATGAGAGATGACATGCTTAGCTACTTTGTAATGTATTTTCGCACTGCACTACACTTTTATGCGAGGGAGCTTTTAGCACAAATGAGTTTAGAATTAGTTTTAAAAGCTAATAATTTTTAATTTAAAGGATCTATTCTATGAATTTCTGTTATAGTCATCATCATAATGCAGGTACAATATATGTAGGGATTTTTGTATGTTAGTTCTAATGCAAGCCTATTGCAATAATGATAGGAGTTCCCAAGAGGCAAAAATGGGAAGGAAATGGGTTGGGTATTTTTTTTTCTAGAAGCTTTAGTGCCCTATACATTTTAGGTATCCCTTGTTGTCTTCTGCTTGTTGTAGATGATGTTTCTTCTGCATTCTTCAGCAGTTCAGCTATTTCTTGTTGTAAACAACTAAAGTTGCTACATGTTTAATTGTAAATAGAAAATCGGAAATCCTAATGCCTTGTCGGGTGTGATTGATTTTCTGCAAAAATCCAATCAGAATGATCTCTTGCACTGGATAGCAAGTTAGCCTTATTGTATTTGTCTTTGATGAATTCAGCAATATAGAGTGTGGCTTGTGGTTGTTTTCTTGTACAATGATAGAAGGTTTGTAGATTGTGACTACTATGTAAGTTCTTGGTGATTGTAGACAATGACAAAAGGTAAGAAAAAGGCTGGAAGTTTAGCTGGAAACCTGTTGGAGGTTGATCGGTCAATGATTTTGAAGAGGACGTTTGGCTGAATGACTTGAGGAAAGGGTTGGGAATTTGGGAGAATTGGAACTGAATTTATTGCATAAAGTTGTCCTATTTATAGGACATTATAGAAAGGAACCCTATCAAGAATTTATTGAAATTCAAATAATTTTAAATTAAAAGGTAATTTTATCAAAGCGTATCCTTAATTAAAATTTAAAATTCGAATAGAAACTTATCCAATGCTCTAAAAAAGATAATTTTATCAAAGCGTATCTTTAATTAAAATTTAAAATTCGAATAGAAACTTATCCAATGCTCCAAATTTTCGGCCTCTCCCAATCTTGATCAACAAGCCTTTGGTTGTGGACTCCTGGCAATCTCTTCTTTTATGTTAACATTTGATAATTATCTTTAATGATTGTCTCTCTCAAGCAATCAAACGGTTCCAAATTATTGATTGTCTCAATCTCCTCATTCCTTCACAAATTATTGCACTAATTGTGAAGAAAGCTTCTTCTTATAGACTTATTTGAAGTGGACAGCTAGATTGGCAATCCCCTTCATGATTGGATCCCCTTGTCAATCTTAGTTGAATGGTGGGAGTGGGACAAAAGTTCATGGTTTAATAAAATTCTAGTGAAACAAAGAAGCTCATTCTTAGAAACAAGGCCTAGAACGACCCCATGTATAATGGGGTACATGGTATGCAAAAGATGAGATAAGATGGCTTTGTGCATCATTTTTTTTTGTCGTTCATTCCTCAATTAATCTGTGCCAATAATAGCAGAAGGTTGTGCATACACAAGAATTAGAATTGTATGTTTCTTAGATCTTTTATATAAAAGTTTGTGGAGATATATAATGATTTAATTTCGCGTGTAAGGCTTTATGAACTAGAGTTATGGTTGCTCATTATGGGGAATCTCATGATAGTTTGATTATTATTTAAGAAAAGACTAAAAATGCTAGCCAAGTGGCCAGCCATGTTTTATTGGATTGTTTTTTGTCATGTATTGATCGTAATGTAAATAATCAACATTATCATCATGATCATTAATTTATATCATCTATTTAGGGGCATTTGACGAGCACTAATTCTTCATTTGTCTTTGTTGATTTGTGTAAGGTATTAAGACCTATCTTGTGAAAAAAAAATTTGCATAACTTCTATGAATGTTTTCTTATGCATTTCCCTTTCTTCTTAATAATTCTTTGAAATTAGTTCTATTTGTCTATCTTATATATATGTCTATCACTATTAGTTGTGCATTCCTAAATTACATCACCGATAGCCTTTTATCAACTATTTGAGGTTGGCTTTATGAATGCTATTTTATAATTCATTCATGTTCAGTGATGTCGAAGGTGTTAAAGCTATTCTTCGCAAGTTATCTTGTATATTCCTAAACCACCTAAATCTATTTGTGTTTATCTTTAATAGGTGCTATGCTCAACCTCCCTCCATTTTAATTATTTCTCAATATATCTCTCTCTTAATTTTGCTATAAATACCACAACTAACTTTTTTTATTAATTATTATTATTTTTTTAAAAATATGAGCATCAGATGATCCATATAATATTTTTGAAAGTGTGAAATAGTTTGCGTTTGGTAAAACTTGTTAAGTTAATATCAGTTAATTGTGGCATGCACATTAGATATTGTAATATGCTTTGCGTATGGAGAACTAGAATCCATCATATTGAAACATTTTAATAGGGAAAAAAAGGAAGGCTAAAGCTATTTCAAATTTATCTTTTTGAAAGGATTTACTTTGATTTGATTGGACTCCAAATGTGACTCCTAGCTAATTCTTGAGATGAAATATGGTTTATGGTTTATTTTTTGAAATAATATCTTTAAGACGTGAGATTTTGGGATTTCATTTTAAAATATTGAAAGATAAGTGAAATGAATTCTTTTGCTTGTTTATTTTACATATTTTAACTTTCTAGCATATTTTCATTCTTAAACGATTCATATATACACTAATTGTGGAGGTCAAAGGAGTGCTTTCCTGCTTTTAAACATGTTGCTTCTTTAAGAATCATCTTCTTGCTAAAAACGCCTTTCGGCTTTTAACATCAGAATTAGAATATTTCTGCAATCCTTTCTATCAAGTCAGTTTTACCTATTTGCCTAAGAATGGCTTCTCTTTAATTTTTTTTACCTTTTCTTATGCTTTGTTTGGATTGAAGGAAAGTGGAGGAAATTTAATGAAATCCCAATAATTTATGGTTGATTATGAAATTACAACCAATGAATTAAACCAAGGTTTAAAATTACGTAAGTAAGCCTAGAGGCGGTCTGAGGCGTAAGCCTCACGGACACAAAATTGCTTAAATGAAAAATTAAGGGTTTTAACAGAAAAATAATATCAATATTGTATCTTACAATAAAAACATTTAAATGATATATGAAAATAGTGGAAAGTAAGAAAGTAGATGCAATAAAATCATGTCACAAACTACAAAATCACAAAATATTAGTTTAACAAAACTCTCAAAGTACAAAAAACATATAAAATACAATCATATTCCATCACTAAATGGGTCTTCAAGGGAATCTTCCTCTCCAATTGTATATATGAATGCCATGTCATCATCATCTTCAATATGACTCACTTTTCTCTTCTCTGTTCAATAAGAGAAAAGATCATTAGCATGTTAATTGCTCACTTGATATAAATATACTGCGATAGCATATAAGAAGTTGTGGAATACCTTTACTTGATTGTTGTGCTGCAGAGTTAGTAGATGTGTGTGGTCTGGTACTAGTATATGTGCCCACTTGATCTGCTTCGCCCCTCAAGACATCCACATTTAAATCTTCTAGCTGTAAGTCTGATAATGGCAAATCTGTCTCATCATCTATGAACCACTCATTATCAGATGACACATCATCACATACCAACAGGTCCTCATCATCATTCAACCCCTTATTCCTCAACCTCCTATCTCTTAACCTCTTGTTGTGCATTATATATACGAGGGAGTTCATTCTGAGTGTATATAGCCGATTTCTTCTCTTTGTTTACACTTGACTATATGTACTCCAGTTTCGCTCACACCCAGAAGAAGAACAAGTGAGGCCCAACACTCTTACAACAAAACTCTGTAATTTAGGAGTGGAATCACCAAGTTGGATCTACCATTCAACTGTTTTCAAGAAAAAATATAATTAGAACTGAATAAAGTGTCTTGTATTTACCAAAATAACTATACGAAAAGTGTCTTGAAAACAGTTGAATTGTGGATCCAATTTGGTGATTCCACCCCTGAGTTACAGAGTTTTGCTGTAAGAGTGTTGGGCCTCACTTGTTCTTCTTCTGGGTGTGAGCGAAACTGGAGTACATATAGTCAAGTGCAAACAAAGAGAAGAAATCGGCTATCTATACTCAGAATGAACTCCCTCGTATATATAATGCACAACAAGAGGTTAAGAGATAGGAGGTTGAGGAATAAGGGGTTGAAGGATGATGAGGATCCGTTGGTGTGTGATGATGTGTCATCTGATAATGAGTTATTCATAGATGATGAGACAGATTTGCCATTATCAGACTTACAACTAGAAAATTTAAATTTGGATGTCTTGAGGGGCGAAGCAGATCAAGTGGACACATCTATTAGTACCACACCACACACATCCACTAGCTCTGCAGCACAACAATCAAGTAAAGGTATTCCACAACTTCTTATATGCTATCGCAGTATATTTATATCAAGTGAGCAATTAACATGCTAATGATATTTTCTCTTATTGAACATGAAAAAGAAAAGTGAGTCATATTGAAGATGACATGACATTCATAGATACAATTGGAGAAGAAGATTCCCTTGAAGACCCATTTAGTGATGGGATATGATTGCATTTTATATGTTTTTTGTACTTTGGGAGTTTTATTAAACTAATATTTTGTGATTTTGTACTTTGGAATATGATTTTATTGCATCTACTTTCTTACTTTCCACTATTTTCATATATCATTTAGATGTTTTTATTGTAAGATACAATTTTGTTATTATTTTACTGCTAAAACTCTTAATTTTTCATTTACGCAATTCTGTGTCCGTGAGGCTTACGCCTCGCCTCACGGACGAAAACCGTCTCGAGGCTTAATTACGCAATTTTAAACCTTGATATGGCATAAGTCCCATGAAATTTATTTGTTATATATTTCATTAATAGAAAAATATGATTAAGAAAAATATCAAATATTAGGATAAAAACTATAACCATTTATTAGATTTTAAAGATGTATGTGAAGACCCTCGTGAATGATAAAGCTAGGGCAAAAAATATGTTTTCTCCACAAATCAGTTATTATATTCTCTTGCCGTGACACCTCTTGATTTTTCCATCTCTACTTTGATGGTTAAACAATAGTTTTAGTATATCATAATGAGTTTAATATAAAGGCAAGCATGGCTTCGAACAGTTGGAAACAAAGAAATCTCCAATTCTACCATCAATTTCAAATAAGCTTCAAACAATCAAAACTTCACTAATTGCTTGAAGTCGAGTCTAGACTAGGCAGACACATCAACAAGTTAATGGAGATGAGCAGTGACAAGTTGGTGGCCATAAGCTTGAAGAAAAATCAGGAAAAAAAAAAGTAGAGTCACCGAGCTTAGTAGAAACTTCATGATTGCAACAGGGAGTTTGATCAGCATTACCCTTAGGTCATTAGGTGTACTTGGAGCTAGCTCCAAAAAATGCTTTTCAAAACACTGCTTGCAACCATTTGCTTGAAGTGACACTCCTTCAACCCTTATACAAAAGTGACCCTAACAAGAAAAGAATCAAAATCATTAATGAAGTGCCAAATGGGGTTTGTCCTTTGTGCGATGTTGGTAATAATTTGGAGAATGGGTACACAAACTAGGAGGGAGAGGATAGTGAAGAAGAAATTGTACGCAACCCAAAGGGGAGTGGGAGTGGGAGAGGGAGAGAGTTGGGGTAGGTAATAGCACCCAAAGGGAGAAGGAGAGAGTATTTGGAGGACCTATGAGGGGAATGGGGAAGAGATTGTACACAACCCAAAGAGGCGTGGGAGAGGGAGAGGGATGGTGTAATAGAATCCAAAGGGAGAAGGAGAAGAGTACTTGGATTGTCAAGGAGGGGAGTGAGTGCTCTTAATGCCATAGATTTTGTATTCAACTTCGATTTCATTTCTTCACACATAAGGTTTCTATTTATAGAGTGGAAAAGAGAATAGATTACCATCACTTGTCCAAAATTCCCTTATGCTAATCCATTCCAAGATGAATGAAATAAAGATACAAGGAAAATTCTTGAACATAAAACATATAGGTAGGCTAACCGGTCAAATTATTAAAGAGTAAGGCATGCCACCAAGTCAAATATCAATATAGATGTATGTTCATCTAATTGCATTATATGTATACATCAAGTCTCTCGAGTTGAAAGGAACTTTTCTTCGAAGAATTGAAAGGCGCCGACCATGGTGGTGGTGGAATTGAAACATGGGCATTCTTTACGGAAGAATTGAAATGTGCCAACCATGGTGGTGGTGGTGGAATTGAAACATGGGCATTCTTTGCGGAAGAATTGAAAGGTGCCAACCATGATGATGGTGGTGGAATTGAAACATGGACATTCTTGAACTGAAAGGTGACAAACTTGGTGGTGGCAAAATTGTAACTTGAGCATTCTTTAAGATAGTAGCTAAATTAGACTGCACCTATAAAAGGATATGTGGACCTTGACTCTAGACATTGTCTTTCATTTGCATATAATCAGTAATTTGGGTGGGGAGCACATAACGGGATTGTTATAATGATAGCACAAAGTCAATTTGTAGGATTGGTAATGAGGAAGGTAACAACATTGGTAGCAAGGAGACATCCTAGTCATATACCAAGGAGAAGGAGAATAATTGTCATAGGTAAGTTCTGCTTAGTCTCGTCTTCAAGTTTTGACATGTTCTCTTCCTAGATTTGACTATTGAGCATTGGATCAAGCCCAATCTCGAACGCAAAATCAAACTCAACATTGCCGTCAATATGGGTGTGATTGGTTAGTGGAATTTGTGTTGCTCATAGGATAGTGGGATAATTGTAGTTTTCTGAGATTGGATAACATTGTCATGCAAGTGGGGTTTTTGGAATTGGATCGTTAAATGGATAGGTGGAGAAGAGTTTAACAATTCTAACAAGCAACATGTAAGCTTATAAATGAAACATAAAGCTTATCATCAAGAGTCCTTGGTTGGTTAGAATATGCATCATAATATAAATCTATCGATGAGATCTAAGAGGAGACGAATTGAATCGATTTTGAGCCCGCTAGAAATTATTTAAGGATGATGAGGGGATGCACAATCTTTTACATAAACTAAGATATGATTTGTAATGATTATAATATTTAATATATAATATATATGATTCATCCAAATGATGTTCTTAAGGTTTGGACTCGTAGACTTCATTAGAGGTGAGAACAGTTCGATTTTGAGCTGATATTGACATGACTCAAACAAATATATGCTTGCTCAAAATCGGCTTGTGGATTGAACTAATTCGATTTTGATATATTAATAATACACATATACTTATGTCTGCACATACATATATATATATATATATATATATATATATATATATATATATATATATATATATGTATTTCAAGTCGACTCAATCGGATCTAAGCTCAAGTCAAAGATCAGATTAAACTGGAAATTGGCTTAACCTTTGCTTGCTCTTCGAGCTAAAATCTCGACCTAGTATCATGATAAGAATATGATAGTGTTTTTTTATATATTATTGTAGTGATAGTCATAATGATCATATCTTGAATTATTATGATGGTAGGAGTTTGTAATAAGACAAGTGAATTATAGGGAATTTATAATGAAGCTGAGATCAGTTTGGTCGAGTAGCTAGCTAAGTGAAGCAATAAGAGGGAGGAAAGTTTTTGATGAAGCAAATATTTTGGCATGTGTGGAAAGAGATTAGATGGATAGAGAATTGAAAGTTTAAAAGTCTGCTGACCCATGCAGTAAAAACACGTGAAAAGAATGAAAATCGGTGACTTAAGTGACAATCGGCAGATGCGACACGTCATTTAAGTGGTCAAACAACCTCCAATCGTTGAACGGGCTGCATCGTTGCTATCATGGCTCCGAATTTGACCAAGAGAGCCCCCATCGCAGTCAAATCGGGTGAAAGCGATCGAAATCAATGGCTGACACCCGAAATTGACGTGCGGCGCTGCCCAAATGATGTCGATCGCAATACGGACTTCGTCATTGAGATCGAAACGTTGGGGTCATTTAAAATAGACTATAGTTTTGCTCAACGAAAATCGCGCGAGGAAATCGGTGTGCATCCCAATGCATAATACACAAATTTCAAGAAAATGGGCGCAAATCGAGGTAGCGACGCACAAATTTTGAGGAATCCTAAATTTTGTTTCATTTTTTATGTCTCAATAATAATAATAATAATAATTATTATATTCTTATTCTTATTCTTATTATTATTATCATCATTTAATAGAATTTCAACTAATAAAAAAATCAATCCAAAAAATCTTACCTTGGATGTTCTATCAAAGTCCTGCATAAATTTTCGGGATTTCTGCTAAAATCCCACTGAAAACTCCTGCTGATTGATGTTGGGACAGTGCAGGATTCGCTCGCCTCGATCGAGCTTTGCTTCCGCCCATAAATGGAGGCCGAGCGACCTCCTGTTTCGTCTTCTTCGATGCACATGAGACCTTCGACTTCCACGTTTGATCTCCACTTCCCTCGACCTGTTTCCTCACTCCCGTCGACACAGCTACACTCGACCGAGCTTCTGTACACGCTCGATTCTTCCTCTCCACAGTCCTTCCGATCTCGTCGTCTAGTCCTTCAAAACGACCGAGCCTCACCTGTCTTCCCCTTCAATCGACAGCCAATCCACTTCAATACAGTGTCCTTCGATCTCATAGCCACACACCAACCTCCCTATACTCCCAATCTCGTTATTGTGCTCGACTCCCGACCAAATCCACTTGATTGATCTGCTCGACACAGTCGCAAGCTCCAGCTGGCCGTTCACCTTAACCTATACGTGAATCCATATCCCCTAGCTGCCCCGATCTTCCCCTCACATTAGGATCGATCCTCACCAGATCTCTAGCCATGACACCATATTTCTTCCACTGCTGAATACCACAGCTAGATTCCATTGTGCCGACTTCCACCTTTTATCCAACTCCCTCAGCTACTTCTTAAACTAAACCACCTCATTCCTTAGTTCCACTTACAGTCCTCTCACACTCAAATCCCCACTAAAAGCAGCCCACAATTCGCTTCATATAAAACTCGTTCAAATCAACCTACAACAGCTCCCTCTTCTTCACTACAGTAAAATCCCACTTCACAAAATCTTGCACCCAACCAACCCTTTTTCTTTTTACTATCATCATCATCATTATTATTATTATTATTATTATTATTATTATTATTATTATTATTATTATTATGTAAAAAAAGAAAGAAGAATAAAAAGATAAAAAAAAAAGAGAAAGAAAGGAGACATAAGAGGAAAATAGAAAATTTGTGTGCAAGTACTCATTGTAGTCGTCGACGCTACCTCGCTATAATGCTCGAAACTAATAAAATCTCAAACCCTGTTTTTGACGCTCGCGACATGCCGGGGGACCACCCATATATGGGAGGGAACTCGGTGCGACGCTTGTGACAAAGCGGTTAGGCCTTGTACATGCTATTCATAGTGTGGCAGGGATAACCCTAAGTGCCCGAGTATGTTCTGTCATGCATGCGGGGAAAACTGCGTTTTCTGATAGGTACCTCGAAGACCATACACGCTCTTCATAGCGTAGTGGGATTGAAGAATCACGGCCACGGTGTCGTCTGACGCCTACCATACATGTTATTCGTAGCGTGGTGGGAAGGCTCAACTCCCAAAATTTCCCCTAAATGGCGGAAACTTCGTGAGGCTGATGAAATTTCTAGTGAATGAAGGACCAAAACTTAAGCAAAATGACAGCGAAGGGGACTTAAACGAAAAAACTTGGAACAAAACTTGAATAATAAATAGGGAACATAACTCGAACAAAACTACAGTGAACTAGACATTAATTTGAAAAATGCACAATCGTAACTAAAATGCAAATGATAACTAGCAATGTTGGTCTTCCAAATGGACATCAATGTGTAACTATAGGGACTTGTGATGAACCAAGATCTCAGTATGCAACTTACTCCCAAACAAATAACCTACGAAGGCGACAAAAGATTCATAATAACTGTATAACTAATTGCCTTTCGGGAATTATAAAGAATGTGCAAAGAATTTAATCACTCGTTGATGTACATGAATAAGGGAGTTGTAATGGACATAAATCACCTATGAATGACAATTGATTGATGTACAATGCTCATGCTTGTGGAAGAGGCATGATAGTTGCAATTCATGGGTGAAGTACGAAGACTGTGCAGTGAATGTTGCAACATCCCTGCAATCAATGTTAGTTCACTTGTAGACGAATATGAGCATCCCCTGTGAGCGATGATGGCTGATATGATATATTTGTAGATAACAACAGTTGGTATGCCGTGAGTATGTTGAATACATTGTGGACACAAATACACACACTATATACAAGCAAGAATCAAGAATTCGCAATAAATACAAGCACCTACAAGCAATTATAGGAGGTTCGACATGCATACAACAACTGACCTATGAGTTAATGAGGTGATGGTAGAAGTCTTGCAATGCATACAACGATCCTTCTGCGAACACAGTTATACACTCAACATGCCATATAAGGGCAAATACAAAAGAATTTGAGCAAATGCAAACACTTGCGTGTCGCTGTAGGAGATCCGTCATGTACACAACATGCTATCTACGAGCAAATGTAGAAGAGCTATAGTACATGCAACTGTCTACGAGTGGCACTGGAGGATTTACATTCAACGTAGCTCGCCCGCATATAACAATAGAAGCTTCGCAATGCATACAATGGTCCTCTCAACAAACAATGATAGTGGATGTATTGCAAGAATGATGAATCCCCTACGGGCATAAATGATGAGATTGGAAGCATTAGTTCTTGTTGTGTAAGTGAGGATGGTACCTCCACGTACTTTCTGATTTCTATTTTCATTCATCTCACCAATTCAATAGAAGTAACGAAATACGGTGACTTGATTATGTCTTAAGTAGTAGATTAGTTCTGGGAATTATTAAGAAAATTGGTGATGCAACTTTTTGCATTTATTTTTGGGTGATTGCTCCTTTTCTGCCTTTCATGACTTTATTTATAGATCGAGGAAAAAGTGTCAAGTAATTATGTAGGCCATTTTAGGTTGTATTTATGTCATTTTTTATCATACTGCATTGGCTTTTGACATGTGGGACCAATGAAATTACCCGTTTGTAATGATTTCACAGTTTTGTTCTTTGATTCCTTCTAATTGAGACTCAAAGCACTTATTTTGGTTCTTTGAATCCATTGAGCCTTATTTTGAAGGTGAGGTTAAGACCTAGATTCCCGCTTTTGCTCGAGACCAACAACCTTAAGGATGCTTGTTACTTTGGACAGTTGATGTTTGGTGATAGCTAAGTATGCTAAGTGCCTAATTCCAAGATAATTATCAATCGGATTGTTTTTGTTCGTTCTTTAGAAAGGGGTCCAGGGTTGGGTTCCATAGGCCAAGTTTGATATCTATTTATGCATTTTTATGTGTACATGTAAGAGTTTTCTCCCAAGAGTGACAATAATTCTCTTAATTAATTTTATTTTTTCCATGTACTATGTTATATAGGCTTGAAACTTAATATCGTATTCTTTATTATAATCTACCACATGAAACTATTTATAGATTGAATTTCATAATAATTTGACTTAATCAAACATGTGACAAAGCCAAAGATTATTGATGGCATATAGTGAAACCCTCTTAATAAGTCGTTTTATTCATGGATTTTGTCAATTAAAATCATCAATATGATATTAATTTTTTTCATTCACTATTCCAAGTAATTTGAAATTTTATGTTTTGATGTTATAATTATCTTCTCATGCAGTTGGAACTAATTATTGAGAAATTTGATGTGACAGATCGATGTTCAATTTTTAAAGTTCTGAAATGTTGTATGCCACTATTGCGTCGTTTGGGATGACTTTTTTACTTATTCTTAAAACAAATTTTTAGTGCAAAATTTTTAATTTTTGTACTAAAAAGTTATTTTAAGTAGCAATAAAAAAGTCATCTCAAACGAAACGTATAGGCTTACCTTAAATGAATGGCTTTGATCTTATATATTTGCAGGTCATACATTATCCTCTTATGAGAAAGATCCTTACTATATTTTACTAAATAATGGTTTATGATAACATGGAACATGAGATTTTCTGAGAATTATTTAATCTTTTGGTTCTCCTATGATATTAAACTCATACGTCTGTTCGCGTCGGTGTTCTTTGTCTGTTTGCTGCTATACTACAGGTGGTTTACATGGGAATAGTTGGATCGTTTCCTTTCAACTCTTTCCTCTCAGGCGTGCTCTCTTGTGTAGGCACTGCAGTGCTTGCAGGTAGGACATTCTCCCTCATTTGAATGATCTTTCTAAATCCTTACTTGTTACGGCCGTGTGGTGATCTTTTTTGTCAAATTGTAGTTTGCCTCCGCATTCAAGTCAACAAAGAAAACAAGGAATTTAAGGTATGTGCGTTTGATCAGCTCACTTTTGTTTTTTGTTTTTTTCTTTAAGTTTGTTTCTGAGAATTATATCTGTAATTTACTAATGTTATGGTGCCCCACAAAAAAAAGATAAAAAAATCTTCAGATTTGATGGAATGATCAGGGTCATACTGTCATGAATAGGGGTGTCAATTCGGATTCACAGATTAGATTCCACCCGACTCAAAAGGTCCAATATGAATATAATCAATCATAATCTAACCATTTTATTGAATGAATCGTTATGAAAATACTCAATTCGTGAGGGTAATATCAACCCGACTTAAAATAGATT
Organism: Dendrobium huoshanense; assembly: GCA_016618105.1. NCBI lineage: Eukaryota > Viridiplantae > Streptophyta > Magnoliopsida > Asparagales > Orchidaceae > Dendrobium > Dendrobium huoshanense. The sequence goes on along the minus strand of CM028358.1, from coordinate 11,021,527 downwards.
TGGACATGAGAATTCAGAAAAAAAGAAAAAAAAAAAACAAACTATAATTTAAGTAGTTTTCTCTTGAAAAATAATCATATACTTGGGTCTTATTGTTTTTAGCTGTCCTAATCTAACCTAATTTTTTTAAAATCTTTCATGCTGACTTGAATTTGACTGTACTCTAATATAATTCTTCTGTCACTTAAGCTAAATCCAACTCAACCCGAATCTTATAGGGTTGATCAAAGCCCAAACTTTAAGTGTTGGGTATCTTCATATATGAATTATTTTCTACGGACACCGGACGGCGCCCGCCCGGAGACCAACCAGAATGCGCCACAACATTTTTTTGCTCAGTATCGGATGATGTGGCGCATTTTGATTGATCTCTGGATCGTCTGGTATCTGTACATAATAATTTCTCCCAATATTGACACCCCTATGACTCATGCACAGGTAGTCTACAATCCAATAGTCCATAGATGCAAGTTTTGTAGTATTAACCGTTCCAAAATTGCTTGCAGGACCTCCCACCAGAGCGTGCTTTTGCAGATTTTGTTCTTTGCAACCTTGTTCTCCATTTGGTGATCATGAACTTCCTAGGCTAAAGGTAAAATTGGCTTGGGATGGATCAGAATTACTTCCCAGGTGTTTACATGGCCCATTTTGAATCCCGAAAACTTTTGAGGTTGGCCTGATAGCTTATGCTTCAGTCAATTATAAGATGATATCGAAATTTTTTGTCTTTTTGAACTAATTGATGAAACACACTGTTGTTCCGAGAGCACTTAGTTATTAGGACTGATTTATTATTGAAATATTGCCTTCCGTATGGGACACTCTAGTTCTTCATGCACGCTAGTGCTAGGGAGAAGGTGGTCCTATTTCTCTAATTAATGCTATTTATTGAATGTTTGATGCTTTTCTTGGAGCTGTTTGATTGAAAGTACTTAGAATTGCAATCCATTCTAAATATAATATAAACTGAATTCATTGTGTTTGGAATATTTTATGATGTTTGGTTGGTTGCGAAATAAATTATGGAGATTTGTTTTTTGTATGGATTGTAAATATACTCTTCCTTTTGCTGCCGAGTCATGTTCGGGCGGGGAAAGATGAGCCATTGTATTTTGGAAGTTAATATATATTTTGTTTGTATAATTTTTTATTATTTTTTAAAACAGTGTTTTTAGTAAATTTTTTTTAGTTCAATAAATTTTTGTACGGAAAAAATTGACTTAGAAAGTAGTAAGAACGTTTTTTCAAATGAAGCCTTATTGATTTTGGAATTTACCAAATAAAAGGTTTTGTTTGAAATAGTTTTTATTTTTATTTTTTAAATCATAATAATAATTTTTAGAACATTTTGCAAAAAATAAATCATAATAACTTTATAATCATCTCAAAATTCTTAATGAAATATTTTGATTTTCTTCCCAGTATTGAGATGGACTTTGAAAAATTCTTACTTTGAATATATTTTACACAAAACTCCCTTCGAAGAAAAGGCACCTTAGTGTTTTCTTTTAATTAAAGTTACTGATCTCTATTTCAAGAACTTTTATTACATCCAGTGAACGTATGCTCCTCTATGTTCAGTTTTAGATCAAAACAGCGCAATACCGAGTTTTTTGAAAAAATTTGGTACTCGGTACTCGGTATTGCGCTTTTTTTGCCTAGATCCGAACGTAGAGGAGCGTACGTTCACTGGATAAAATAAAAGTTCCTATTTCAATTTCAAAAGAAGGCCTGCACATCGAAATTTAATTTTCATACAACATGAGTTAATTCTTTATCCGTAATATGAAATCTACTATCACGTCTCGGGAATTAATAATCATTAGACATGAAATATAGTAGCAAAAATGGAAGAGAATGAATTCTCAAGTGACTCAAATGCTCGTGCAGGATTTACTCATAAAAATGGCTTTTGAGCGGCCTCAATGTTATGCGCAAATTATTACGTCTGGTCACCGGATCTATTTATATTCACTAATAATTTGACGCGTGGAATGTACACGGAATCTTAAGTCAAGCGCGCCAACAGTGCAGGTAAAGCGTAGGTAAAGCGCAGTCCACGCGACAAGTTTTTAGTGAATGTTCAGACCTATTTTCTAGGCCCGGTGACCGGACGTAATAATTTGCCCAATGTTATGATCTGTATTTGTCAAAAATTATTTATATAATAAATAATTAAAAATAAATTTGAATTAAAGATTTCAATTAATTAGTTTGACTTCGAAATAAATGAGATGGCAAAATAAAATGCTTCAATCAAGTATGTATTTTAATATAGTTTTCATGTATCAAAAAGAAGTTACAAATTGGACTTTTGTGGCCTCCTGATGAGATTAACTCAACCATAGAAAGAATACCTTGAATTGAGTTTAATTTGACAAAAAAACAAGCACTCAGCTAACATTGATGCCTATGATTACCCACAATGAGTGCTTGAAGTCATCTCATGTTTGACACCTTATGAGCTAGTCAATCTCTTATGTTTAATATCCTTCATTTTGGCTATGGGTCTTTCCACTTATGAAAACAAACAATTAAATGTTACCCTGACGTCAAGCATTTCCAATTAATCGTTATCAAACATCTCTTAATGTTTAATGTCTAAGGATATTGCAATCTTCTTCATGATCAAGTGCGATGAACTACTAAGATTTTGTTTGGAAATTTTTTTTAATTATTTTCCAACGTAATTTTTTAGTTCAAATTTTTCTTTAACTGATTTTTTTTTTTATATTAAAAACTGTTTTAGAAAACAATAAGTTATCTCTGTAGGGGTTTTTAGGGGCTGCGCCCCCGGAATAAGGGGCACCCTTGCAGGGTCAAGGGGCAGCGCTCCTGCAGGGGTTTCCGGGGGCGCAAATTTTTATTTACTATTTCTTTTTATATTTGGTTCATCATTTCCTAACAATAACACATATATACAATGTATTTAATTATATTTGGGGCAATTGCCTAAAGATCATATTATTTTATTATTTTTAGGAGGGAGGAGGGAGGAGGGGGGGAATTGCCTAAAAATCATTGTAATAAATACTAAAAAATAGATTGAAGGAGAACAAATAACCTAAATAATAGTATAATGACCAAAAAAAAAGTGAGGGCAATTGCCCCCCTAGCCTCCAAAGGGTTTCGCCCCTGGGAGGAAGGGATGAGAAAAGCGAGAAGGGTTTGACGACTGAAAGGAAGAGATTGATAGGGGCTGCAATGCATTAACTGTTTTCTTTTTAACTAAAGAGTAGAGTCAAAGAAAAGGCGGTAGATGAGGGCTAGATTTGTGCGATAATGGTGGCCAAAAAGAAAAAAACTTGAGTGGCTCATGAAGGTGAATGTGACAATTTCATAAATAGGGTTGACTTGGTTCGTGTTATAAAAGTACGCTTATTTTTCATTTCCACGCATGCTTGAAACTATTGATGAAAAGAAGCAAGGGAGTCATATCTAGAGGCCCGTGACAAATTTAACCCTATAATGTAAATGAAGTAGAAAAATTGCAATTAGAGGTCGGTAGAGAAGGCAACACTGCCTAGAAAAAAGAAGCAAAATAAGTTTCTAGTAATATTGACTTCCTCGCCCTCCCTCGCTCCCTCCTCTTATGCTACACACTTTTGATTTTAAATCACATAAATCAAACAAATTTAATAAATTCAAAATTTAGATCAAAACAAAGATAAATAGCAATTTAAAATCTTTATAGGATATATTTTAATCGTTTGGCAGTATTTACTATTTAGTATTTACATATGCAAATCAAATCCAATTAGTCCATAGGATGGGGGGCTTTCAGCACTCGACGGTACTGCGACCAATGGCCTCCCAAACTCCACTCTCCCGACCTCATACTTACCTATCTGCTCGAAATCGTTCGCTTCCACCTCTGTGTTCCTTTCGTCTTCTTCCGTGTCCGGTCTCCACTTCTTCTTCTTCTTTTATCAGCTGGCCCATTTCAAAAGCCGCCATTGCCGCTGGAAGCAGTCGACGGCTACCAAAGCGGCGATACGCGCAGCCTAAGGATGAGTTATCGTCGTCGGAATCGAACTTCAAGGCTGGGGTTTCTGTATACAAGCCCAAGTCCTACGATGTGCTTGTGGCTGACGCTGCCAGGTCCCTTGCCTATTGTTTGCAGGAGGGCAAGACCCGCCTTGAGATTGACTTCCCGTGAGTCATCTTTGGCACGAGCCTCATATTCTAGTTTTTGTTTTTCTGATATATTCTCTTGTTTGGTCCTCTCTTGGATTCTGTAGAAGTTAGGAAGACTTATACCCTCCTTCGCTCGAACTTTTATTCGGTCCGGTGAACGTACACTCCTCTACTTTCGGCCACCAATGTTTTAGCGCCATGTAGCATGAAGAAAAGTCGCCGACCCGACCCGCTGTTTTTTGGGTTCTCGCACTTGCGTTTTTTTAAATCCTTGACGAGCCGAACAACATCCCATCACCTTTTGGATATATTTCAAATACCTAGCAATACCGAGCAAATACCGAGTTGTACCTAGTTTTTTCTAGCAATACCGAGCAAATACCTAGCAATACCGAGCAAATCCCTAGCAATACCGAGCAAATCTTGAGCAAATACTGAGTTGTACTGAGTTGTACCGAGTTTTTTCTAGCAATACCGAGCAAATACCTAGCAATACCGAGCAAATCCCTAGCAATACCGAGCAAATCCCTAGCAATACCAAGCAAATCTTGAGCAAATACTGAGTTGTACTGAGTTGTACCGAGTTTTTCTAGCAATACCGAGCAAATCCCTAGCAATACCGAGCAAATACTGAGTTGTATCGAGTTGTACTGAGAAAATCGCAAAGCAATACCTAGCAAATACCGAGCAATACCGAGAAAATCGCGAACATAGCATTCCCGAGTTCCGCTCCGGGTCAAGTCGTCGGGCCGCGCGGTAAAGAGTAAGAGCACGTGGCGACATGTTATTGGTGGCCGAGTAGCTCTACGTCTGGTCAGAGGACGTAATAATTGTTCCCTTCGCTCCTATGCTCTATTGTTCTTTCCATTAGCGCATGTCCATCTCTTTTTATCTATTTATCTTTAATTTGACTCGGAGATATGACAAAACAAAAAATAATTCCTCGACTTATGCATAATTTTGCTTTTAATACTTTTAATAAAGATAGGGACTGCTAGAAATACTAGTTTTTATTTATTATTAAAGTAATAATAGTTGTATCACCCATACTGGTTCTTGTTTTTGTTAGTCAATTATTTGGTCGATATTGATATCATAAGGGAAAATGGCCTTTGTGGTTCAATGAGCTTGAGTAGGCTTGGATTGCATTCTTATATGGGTTGGCGGGCACACAGGTTTACGATTGATTGCAGTCAAAGATTGCACTTAATAAATTGGTTGATGAGCTTGCAGGTAGGGGTGTCAATATTGGACCTGACCCGAAAACCCGACTAAAAAATTTTGGATTTGGGTTGACCCGAACCCGAAACGGGTCGGGTTCGGGTTCAACAATTTGACCCATTTCAAAAATCGGGTCTGGTTCGGGTTGACCCGTTGACCCGAAATTGAATAGTTTTTTACTCGAAAACCCGTTTTGACCCAACATTTCGAGATTGACTCGAAAAGCGGAGTTTAACCCATTTTGGACCCGAAAATTAGCTGTTTTTCTGTCCCGGGTCATTCGGGTCGGGTCGGGTTGACCGGACCCTAAGCTGGTCGGGTTTGGGTCCGGAAAACTGACCCGTTTGCAAAAACGGGTTGGGTTCGGGTTGACCCGAATAGTGCCGGGTCAGTTTCGGGTTCGACCTGAACCCGACTTGTGACCCAAAATTGCCACCCATACTTGCAGGCTTTGGCATACTCTAGAATGCAAATTTTTGGGCCGGTTCATGTACTAGCCCAAGTTATTGACAGGTATTGGTAGTTGCATCATAAGTTATAAAATATCTTGTTGTAAATAAAATTGAACTTGAAACCTCAAGGTTCTATACTAGTCAAGTAGCTAAGGTTTCTAAACTCGATTTGAGTTTTTAGTTTATCTCTATCATGTAATTTTCAAATTTGGTGATTTCAAAAGTTTCATTGTTAAGTATTGGTTTTTTTTGTTGTAAAAATAGCTAGCATACTTTTTTTTAAAAACAATCTAAAATAGAATTAAATTCAAATTAATGAAACAGAGAAAATAATTTTATCATGAATGAGCTTAAAAATAAAAATTACTTAATTAATACGATGTTACAAAAATTCTGAAAATATTATTTGCTCATAAATACATTTGGTTGTGGGTTTAAACTCATTCATTTCCTATAATGCACCGACACGGACATGACGACACAGACACGACACGACACAGACACGGGACACGATAATTTTTAAAAATATAGGACACAGGTGCGGCGTGGACACGGCATAATAATTTTTTAATATAATATATAATAATTTTTAAACATATAATACACGGACACTGCGTGGACAAATGGTTCTTTTGAACCTTCACCTAATCCACCCCCGCCAGCAGCAAAGCTCATTTTGCTAACAAACCAATCATACATATGAATACATGAAATTAAATTGATATGAAGTGAAATCAAAATATCCCAATAATAAGACAACATGAATATAACAATATATCGGTTTGCCGGGAGTCTAAGGGGGCGCTGCCCCCTGGTGGGGTTCGACCTGCAGGGGTTTCCGGGGGCAACGACCCTGGAACAAAATTTTATTGTAAGAGTAATTTTGAAGTTCATCTTGTTTTTAAAGTTCGTAAGTTGTTTATATGGGAAGATACTGAGTGGCACCGAGCATGTACCTAGCAGTACCGAGCATGTACCTAGCGGTACTGAGCGGTACCGAGCATGTACTGAGCGGTACCGAGCATGTACTGAGCGGTACCGAGCATGCACCTAGCGATACCGAGCATGTACATAGCGATACATCATTTAATAACTGGACATGCGTGTCTGATTTTAATTTTATTTTTTTTAATTACGACACTCCAATGCCGTGTCAGACACGTGTCCATGCCGTGTCCGACGCGTGTCCGTGTCCGACACTGCATACCCTCTTTAAGTGCCGTGTCGGTGCATCATAGTTCATTTCAGTTCAACGAGATAATAATGGCTAAATAGGTTTATTGGAGTAAGCATAGTTTACTCAAGTTAACCAAATAAATTTATATCCTTTTAGGTCCAACTCCCTATCGGGTCAAACTTTAGGCTGCATAGGTGAATTGAGCATGAACAATGAGTGAACCAAATCAAATGATATGACATTTAAGAAATCAAATTAGACTTCAACTTAGTCATTTGATTAACAATTCAAGACAAATTGAAGTAAAATTATAGTATTGAACCTTCTTAATCTGTTTGATGCGGATGAAACTGATCAATTTTGATTCAACATGTTTCTTTAAGTCTAAGAGGCTGAGCCATTGGCTTTTATCACTATTCACATGTTAAGACATGTTGATCTGTTTTTTAGTGGTGATTGCAACATTGGAACCTCTTATTTCTCTTAATAAAGGTGCTCAACTCCAAAGAGATACTCAATTGGTGAATGAGGTGGTTGCCATCATGGACTTGCTTATGAAAACTCTAATTGGCTAGTTGAAATCTGCGAGGACTCTTGGTGATGGCATGTTAGATTACCTCATAAGTAGCAATTATCCAAAGTTTTTCACATTTTCCATCATGAACAAGAGTGTTTTGTCTTGTGTTTTTTGAGGAAGGCACAGAAAGGCCCTAGCATGATCTAAAATTTGTGGATCAAGAGTGTTTTGTTTTGTGTTTTTTGAGGAAGGCACAGAAAGGCCCTAGCATGATCTAAAATTTGTGGATCTAGCATATTAGGCTTTGCAAATATCATGGAAGTGGCACCTTTAGTAAACCTACATAATCCCTAGTTGGAGTTCATGATAGATTTGATATTGCTGGATTTGCCTAACAGCCGTATGTGTACTGTTGTAAAGAAAAATGCTGGATTTGCCTCAAATTTAATTGATCTCTCAAGCCAGACAATATGTATATCACATTCACGAAGACATGATCTTGATGCAGATCTGTGCTTTGGTTGACCATGAATGTAACCAAGTTCAAAAACCATTTTTGATTTAGGAATAGTGTTTGGATCTCATACTTGACACAAAACTAAGTAAATGTATTCACCAAAATGCTAGATAATTGAGCAATCATTTAAAATGTGGATTTTATTTTCGGTTTTCCTAATTGTATGTTAAAAATTAATCTTCAAGAAAACTATAATTAAATCCAATTAAATGCAACTTTAGATGGAAAGAAAAGAAACCTAAGAACTAATAGATTGATGGGTTGAAATCCCAACTTCAGAAGTATCGAAGTCATGATCTAGCAACTTTAGATGCATGAGATAGCTCAAAATAATGTTTTTCCTTGTTTCAAATGCAAGGTCTAGACTTTCAGTTGGGGCTACATAAATCATCATTTCACTCATCCAAATTAATTTCAAGATGAAGAGAGCTCAAAGAAGGTGATAAGAGTGAAAGATGGAACTGACAAAGAGGGAATATGAGATTTAAATTGTTAAGGCATGATTCCACTGACAACTGTAGATTTCATTCTTTGAATTTGAGATTGCCACATTCATGAGATAGAAAATTTATATCTTTAAGCATCATTTGTTGCAATCCAGATAAAATAGGAGAAAAAGAAGTTGACCCTTATTCATTAGGGATAATAATTATTAAAAGCTCCTTATGATATGCCAAGTAAATGGCCATAGGTTTGTGTTGCTTCATCCCTAAACCAACAAAAGCATACCATACATTTAATGTCCACACAGGATAGGTGATTTTTGAACATATCTTCTGTTAGACACATTGGCTGCTGCTAACTAACATAGGGTAAGCGTATTTTCAACATTATGTTATTAAGTAACATATATTCAAAGTAGAACATACATATGTTACACTAATATCAGCCAATTTCCAAATCCTTTGGCTGGCTCCAACTTGTTAAAGTTTATCTAAACCTAATGAATCATTGATAGCTGCTTAATAGTCCACACTACTAATCGAACTATCGAGTAAAATAATGGTGATGCAACATAACTTATTTAAATTTCTTTGGGCAATTGTAGATGTCGAGTTCCACTTTTGATGGTTATCTTCTAACTTTCTAAAATTGGACTTTCTGGATTGCTTGTTTAAAAAAAAATATTGAGTTTATTCTTTTTGAGTGACTTCCATTTTTAACTGTTCTTAATGTTATTTGTTTCTCTTTCTTATGTTTTGGTGGAATCTCTTACAAGGCCCTTGCCCAGCAGTATTTCTTCTTACAAGGTATGGCCTGGGGATGTCAGTTGAAGTAACTATCTTCCTTGCTCTTTTATAATTTGGCATTTTTATGTACAGAGGATAATAATATCACATTTCTCTGCGTTATGAATTTCTAGAAAAAAAAGGCATGATATTTGCCACAGTTTTTCCCTTTCCATCAATCTTAACAATAATGTATCTCCTGTAAACAAATAATTTATGCAGAATAAAGTAGCTCTTGTATGAAAATCTAATAGATATTCAGGATATTCTAAAACTAGCACAATTATGTCTTTTGTTAAACACAATTAGACTTGATAATTTTTTGCTTTCTTAGCCACGCTATGGATTTCACAATTAATAACCCTAACCTATGGGTCAAATATATATCATCCCTTTTGGGGGAAAGTGAGAAAGTGACAGACAACCCACTTCCAACCTATAATCATATATAGAAATAAATAAAAATAATAACAAGCTTGTAGTCGAGCATAGTATGATAGTCATGACCACCCCAACGTGTATAGTATTTACTATTTAGAAGCTTCATTTTAATTGAAATCAAAATTTTACGATCCAAATAAGATTGTTGGGCAATAGTTTAACTGAAAACTTGAAAGAAGGCATGGTAGAAAATAGTATAACTTCCAAGCTTGCAGATTTTTTTTTTCCTTCAAACTCTTATCTATAAACACTGTCATTGCCAGGTCCCAAGTCCTGGATGAGAAAAGTGGATGGTTGCGTTAGGTAGTCGATAACCAGTATAAAATTTGTCGAATAATCATGACATGAATCTTTTAATACATTATGTTAATGCTAGGGCATTCCCTGGAAGCGACGCGTTGTATGGTCTGAGTATAGTGACAAGTGAGCAAGGGTCACTGCACCGACGCACGGATGCAGTGTTAAATAGGTAAGAGTTCCCACGTTATGGACATATGTGGCAAAGAAGTTAGTCCATGAAACTAAAATTAGGATATAAATTTTGAATATAGGTTTTCTTACAAGTAAATTAATGTAATTAATAGATATTATGATCCATATGAAGGTAAATATTCTATGCATTCAGGAAACTAAATGGGTTAGAGAGAAGGCTAATGAGATTGATAGTTCAGGATTTAAATTATGGTATTCTAATGAGAGTCGCAGAATGGTGTATGTGTGATTATAGATAAGAGTTTGAAGGATAATATTGTAAAAATTAATAGAATTTAAGATATAATTATATCTTCAAATATTATTGTTGATGTTAAGATTATTAATATTATAAGCCTTTATACTCCTCAAGTAGTTTTTGATATATATTCAAAATTAAAATTTTGGAATGACTTAGAAGAATTAATACAGAAGATAGCTATCGAAGAAAGAGTTTTTATTGGAGGAGATTTAAATGAACATATTGGTAGAGAGGTAGATGATTTTAAAAGCATTCATGATGGCTATGACTTGGAGAAACTAATGAAAGTGGTAAGTCCATATTAGATTTTTCTCTAGCTTATAATTTTGTAATTGCTAATTCCTTATCTAAAAAAATAGATGAACATCTTATCATTTATAAGAATGGATATAATAAAACTCAGATTGATTATTTTCTTATAAGAAAAATAGTTTGTTTAGATTGCAAAGATTGTAAAGTTATTTTGAGTGAAAGTTTATGTACCAAACATCTCTTATTAGTTTTGGACTTTAAGATAAATGGGCAGAAGATAAAAAAATAAAATAAATTGTTGTTCTAGAATTAGATAGGGGCATTTAAAGAATATTAACAAAAATATTTTTGAGAGTAAAATTTTAGATCTTAAGATTTTGTCTGTGCATGAGGAAACGAATATTATGTGAAAAAAATAGCCAATGATATTAAGAATATTGCAAAAGGCATGCTTGGAGTATCAAAGGTAAAAATTTTTAATAGTAAAAATAGTTGGTGGTGTTATCAAAATGTGCAAGAATAGATAAAAAATGAGAGGATTTGTTATAAAAATTGGTTTAACTGTAAAAATTCTGATAATTGAGAAAGATATAAAGAGGCCTATAAGGAGTCTAAGAAATCAATTTGTCATACAAGAATTTTAGCTTTTGATGATTTATATAATAGATTAGATACTAAGGAGGGTGAAATATATATGTATAAGTTAGCTAAACAAAGAGATGGGAATAGTAAGGATTTAGTTCAAGTGAAGTGTATTAAGGATGAATATCAAAGAGTGCTTTTATTAGAAAAGGATATTCAACAAAGGTGCATGAGATATTTCGCTAAACTTTTCAATGAAGATTATGAGAATATGATTAACTTTGGTGACCTTAGCACCCACCCTAAATGAAAATAAAGATTTTTTTTAATTGACGTATTATTAAAATCGAAGTTAAAGAAGCTTTAAAGAAAATGAAGTGCGGAAAAGCTGTTGGACATGATGATATTCCAATAGAGGTGTGTAAATGCTTAGGAGATGAAGGAATTTCTTGGCTTACTAAATTTTTTAATATTATTTTGAAGATTAAAAAGATGCCATATGAGCGGAGAATGAGTGTGTTGATTCATATTTTTAAGAATAATGGTGATGCATAAGATTGTGTGAATTATAGAGGAATTAAGTTAATGTTTTATACTTTAAAATTATGGGAGAGAGTTATGGAGATTGGAGCATAGGTTGCGGTGTGACACTAATGTTTCTCAAAATCAAATTGGATTCATGCTAGGTAGGTATGCTATGGAAGCTATACATTTATTGAGAGGTTTGATGCAGAAGTATAGAGAGAATAAGGAGGATCTACATATGATTATTATTGATTTAGATAAAGCATATGATAAAGTTCCAAGAGAAGTGCTATAGAGAGTTTTGGAAAAGAAAAGGGTCAATAATGCTTATATTCAAGTCATTAAAGATACATATGCACGAGTTGTTACTTGTGTCTAGACTCAAGATGATTTTACTAAGTATTTTACTGTTTCAGTTGGATTACATCAAGGATTAGCCTTAAGCCCATATCTTTTTTGCTTTAGTTTTGGATGTTCTCACTAGACATTTGCAAGAGGTTGTATCATAGTTTATGCTTTTTGCTTATGATATTCTTCTTATTGATAAGACTAGAGAGGGAGTTAAATGCAAACTTGAATTATGGATGTCAGCCTTAGAGTCTAAAAGTTTTCATTTGAGTAGATCTAAAACTAAATTTATGGAATGTAATTTTAGTAATAATAGTTCTAGTGTGGGGATTGTGACTTTGGGTGATCAAATCATTAATAAGAGCATACATTTTAGATATCTTGGGTCTATTGTTTAGAGTGATTGTGAAATAGATGGAGATATTATTTGTAGAATTATAGTTGGATGGTTGAAGTGCAGGAACGCATCGGGCTTGTTGTGTGATAGAAAAGTCCCTCTCAAACTTAAGGGAAAATTCTATAAGATGGTAGGGAGACCTGTAATGCTTTATGGTGCAAAATGTTGACCATTAAAAGACAAGCATAATATTAAGTTATTAGTAGAATTCAAGTTGGATATTACGGTCATTTATTGCACCAAAAATTAATGGTATGTTGTCCAAATAATAATCACAAGAAAATAGTCATCTTTACACGAATTAAAAAAATTGTGCTATTTTATGTAGTTGGTTATATGCTTTCAGTATTTAAAGGGCAAAAGCTAACTGTTTAGTAAATTTGTATGCCTAATGATCGCAACAATAACCTAATGCATGAATGTATGTAGTAATAAATGCTATATGGTCCAACAGTTTTTGTTTAGTCCATTTGAGCAACTCTCTTATAAGCCCATTTCTTGGTATCTTAGTGAGGGGAGAAGAAAAAGTATATAATTGTGAGTGATCTAGAATGGCATAGAATTTCCCATAGAATTACTAGGAGATCCTAATGTGTTGCTTGATATAAGTAATTTTTATAGGTGTGGAATTAGGAGGAAATCCTATTAACAGCAGAAAGAGACATTCTGATTAAAGTAATCTTCTATCAAAAAAGTTTTCTTTTCCCACAAGCATAACTTAAAACCCCAAGTGGAATTAAATGATGGAAACCCACATAGATGCTATAAATGTCATATTATAACAAATCATGGTTGTCAGCATGTAATGATGAATGGGGAAGCAAATGCAAATATCACCATGAACTTTTGGTACCTGATTATTTAGAGGAGAAAAATCTAGTGCAGAAGAGGAAAAATGGAGGTAAATAGGAGAGATTGAGAAGAAGAGATGAATGATTGCCTCAAGAAGAGGGTGGCAAAAGGTAGAGGAAATGGAGGAAGAGCTTCAAGGCTAAGAGCCAGAGAGAAGAGCTGATCCCCTAAAAGGTATGCTAGTGGAAAGCCCTTTTTTAGTTCCATCATCACTCAAATAATTTACATCCTAGGGCTTACTATGTATATTTGTAGCAAAAAATCATAGACATTCTAACCCTACTCAAGTCTCAAATGTAAAAAATGGCAATCATATCTGGTATGATCAATGCTAAAATTGAAAAAAAAAATTATAAATTAGAATAAATGACAAAATAATTGACTAACATGATTATGCTGACACAAATAAGGCTTAATATTGATAATCATAAATATCTCATAAATAATTTTCTTGTGTTGTGAAGAATTCTACTACGGATGTGAAATGCTACTAGAGATAGTGCTAGAGGTCCTCCATTATACCAAAGTATTAGTGAAGTTCATCCCGAAGAAGAGAGATTAATGGAAATTCATCTTGAAGAAGAGTTGACGAACTGGAAATCCTTGAAGAACGGATGAAATGAGGGAAATAACAATATAATCATCAAATTTGTTAGTAGAAGGCTCTCACCATTAATCCTCAAAGTCATTTTTATAACTTTGGAAAGATATCATTGGAGGCTTGAAGGTCTTCCCACGTTGCTAGATTGATTCAATTTGACTGGAGCATCAACCGATTGAAGTTAACCTTTTTTTAATTTAGATTTATAGTTAGGTTATATTAATTTAGGAAGGGTTTTGGTTTCAGATTTATCCAATTAAATTGGATTTGGTTTGATCTGATCATGTTAGTGTATGCTCTAATTGAATAGAATTGGTTTAGGTGTGGCTAATGATTTTTTTTTTTTTTTTTGAGTAGGGAGTATGATTTATGACGCGCGGGGGGCCAGGGGATGTTTTTCATGTATGAAATATAAGGTGTGGGATTATATATATATATATATATATATATATATATATATATATAGGCATTTGAATGTTTTAAATACATATCTATGAGTTTTTAGTTTCTTGGGTATTTAAATGAATTGGTTAGTTATTTAAATTTTATTGGATGTAAAGGAGGATTTTGAGATGCTTAGTTAGGTGGAGATGTTGGAGAAGGAATAGGATCTGATCGTTATATGGATGACTTGAATTCATAGTGACAAACAAATGAGGAAAGCGAACATACCTGGCATTCCATGGTCAAAGACTTTGGGGCGGTGTTAGATCAATTCATTTGATTTTTCTTCTTTTTTTCTTGGCTCAATTTGGGTTTATTGTTTGGTTTTGGTTTAAAAAATAATTAGGGGAATCAAGAATGATTGTAAGCTGTTAGAGAAAAGACTTATTGCTTGAAGAAATCAATATGAACTGAACAAGGTGTTGCCATGATCAAGGTCCCATAATTGAGTGGGGAATGAGTAATACTCGATCAAAACCCCTAGCCTTGTCTACGTAACCCTGTCCTGTATTGTCAATGTACTCCACAATAAATAAGTAGACAAAAAAAGGTTGATAAGCCAACTCCAATAGATTGTACTCAAAGATACAAAAATGCAACTTTGAGATAAAGATATTAATTTGCTTCTCAAAAAAGGTGTTTCAATATAAGATTCACTTGCTAGAAGATTTGATCCATGCAAAAGACATTGCATGGTGAATATGGGGCTTGACAATGGGAAATATAACTCTTAGATGTTCGTTAGTGGAAGATCCCAGTGGTTCCTCCATCTGTATGGGCTTATACATCATTAAGGAAAGAGCATTCCTAAAGAATGTTGCAATTGACCATATCTCTCCTAACAATGGTCTCAAATATGCAATGAGTATCTCAAAGTGAGGAAATGTAATGGCTTCTAAAGGATGATGCTTCAAAATATGACTCACATTCAAGAAGATTTAAGTCTCGTGAAAACATGTTTTAGTGTCACAGAGTAATGGGGCTTGGCATCTCGGCTGTGCAATTACAAAATATCCACCATTGAAAGAGCTTTGACAACTAACTTTAACTCATATATACAATGATTAACATCAAAGTGAGGATTTGGTATGGTTTTTTAAAGAAAAACTTCAAAATACAACTTTCATTCAAGAGATTTAATTCTCATGAAAAGATGTGATGAGCATTGAGGCTTGACATAATGTAATACATCTATTAGAGATTTGCCACTTGAAACTCCTGACGACTAACTTTGGGGCCAATGCCTCAAATATCCAAACTTTCTCGAGGAATGCAGAGATGTGATATCTAGGCAATACAATTCATAGAGACTTGGCATCGGAAGGTTTTAATAGCTAAGAATGAGGTCAATGGCTCAAATATCCTAGTCAATTTGATGAACACTAGGTGTGCATTTGGGTAATACAATTTTCATAGATTTTTAAGCAGAACATACTTACAATTGAGTTTGTGGCCTTTAATACCCAAAGTTGCATGTTGAAAACTGGGGCATCACATATGTGTAATAATAATAGTGAAAGATCAGCTATCCAAAAAATTTGACTTGAAGATATAGGAAAACTCTATTGCACTCGGAATTGAATTACTCATTCAAAAGTTGAGATATTTCTTTACCCTAAAAAATACATGTTGAATCTACTAAATGAAATAAGTATGATGAGATGAAAGTCATATGATGTTCCAATTGATTAGAACAATAAATTTGGAGAGGCCTATAAGTTGACAATGGGAGGTATCAAATATTGATCAAGAAACTCATTTATTTTGGCCGCAAAATACTAAATATGACACGTGCCATTAGTTTTCTAAGTCAGTTCATATGCATAATTCTAAAGAACCACATCTACATGTGTCATATAAAATTCTTCAATGCCTCAAAACAACTTTGAGAAAAAGAATCTTATTTAGGAGAAATGGAAGACTCAATTTAGAATCATGCATAAATGTTGATTGAGAAAGATCCCTCATAGATAGAAAATTTTCTACCGATTACTACACCTTTATGGGTGAAAATCTAATCACTTGAAGAAGTAAGAATTAGTTAGTAGTCACTAAATCTAATGTTAAAGTCGAATTTAGAGTAATCGCCAAGGGAATCAATGAATTGTTATAGATCAAAATCATCCTTAAATACTTTGAATAAAATGGGAGGATATTATGAATTTATACTTATACAACATATTAGTCATTAACATCTCACACTATCTCGTATGAAGGAACTAAATACATTGAAATCAATCAATACTTAATAAGAGGAATTAGAAAGTCAATTGATCAATTAGTCGACATCCTAAATAAAGTAATACTAAGCTATATATCTCGACATATAATCTTCAACTCAGACACGAAAAATATCAACTTTGTAGCTAGAGCAGTGTTAGCATTCCTTGGGCCAAATTATTAATCCATGAGATTGCAAGTTGGCAACCCATCCTTGTGGATAGGATGACAATCCATTGGCTTTCGAAGGGTGAAAATCTCTCTTAGTATTCAATTGAATTAAATATTTATTATTTGTAGAATTTCTTCCTTTATTTTCATAGATGCATATATTGAAATGTGGTTAAAGATTTCTAAATTTTATCCTAGGAATTTTGTCATGTAAGCACTATGTAATTAGTAGTTTTCATTGGTAGAAAATACCTAGAGTACCATAGAACATTACTATATGGGTAGGTGATGTGAAACTACTAGGAGTTACGTTTAGAAATTAGAAAGGTAGTTGATTAAAGCTTTGCTCACACAAATTTATTTCTAACACATAAAAGAAAATTAAGAATTTGAAAATTTCAACTTGCTTAGGCAAAGTCGTGCAATAGAGAATAACCAAAATAATTCTTTCAAAGTTCAAGGCAATATCAAATGCAAAGTACACATAACATAATCCAACATTTAACAATGAGAGGTTCATCTCAAGGGTTTTCTCACTCAACTACTTGTAGGCTTTTAGAGGAGAAAGATGAACCATACGAGGTAGAGTTACCACTAGGAAGATGGCGCCGAAGAACTTCGTTGGTGGAGAGGTAGTCGGTGGAGGTGAGGGTGGTGGGTGGCCGACGATGATCCTATCATAGTCGGAAAATTGACCGTCGATGACGTGTGCAAGGATGGGGAGAATTCGGTCGAAGTAATCTTCAATGGTGTCGTTGTCTTCAAAACCCACGTCGAAGAATGGAGATTGTAGAATGTTGATTTTACCGTTGGCGTCGAACACAAGTCCCCATTCAAATTCGTGATCCACCATGCATGCTTGAAGTTGTGAGAGAACTCCAATGAGAATAAGAGAGAGATGAGGTGGTGAGGGAGATTCACAAGGAAGGAAGAGGGGGAGAGGAGGGGGCGGCGGGATTTCCAAGGAGAGAGGGTGAAGCCGGCGGGTGCAAAGGGAATAGGCTAGGACTTGGAGAAATTAGGTTTAGAGGCTTGTAGAGGGGATTAATCAAAATCTGAAATTTAATTTCAGTTTTGATTAGATTGAGAGGGAATTGACTTGAATTTTGAATTTCAAATCAAAGGCATTAATGTCATAAATGGTGGAATTAAGGAGGGGAGCCAAGAGGGGGAGGCCGGCGGTTTTGGAAGAGAGAGGGGGAGGAGTTTCAAAACAAATTCTGAAATAAATTTCAGAAATTGAAATTTTGGGAGAGGGATTTATTTGAAATTAAATTTTAATTTCAAATGGGGGAGGGGTTTAATGTGGCAATTAATGAGGGGGGGAGCCAAGCATGGCCGGCGGGTTCAAGGGGGAGAGGGGAGGAGGTGGGAGCAAGTTATGAACCTTCCAAATTAGCTTTTTTGCATTAGATTTGATTATGAGATCCACTTCAATTTGAATTTCAAATTGATTTGAATTTGAAAACTTTCCTAATTTGGTTTTGACAAATTAGAAAATTTTGGAACTCAATCAATGTTGAATTTTCAAAATTTGAGCAAGTGCGGGATGGGGAAGGAGGCCGGCGGTTGAGTGGTTTAGAGGCGGGTGGTGGAGGTGGGGTGGCCGGCGACCAAGGGAAGGACTAAGGCCGGCGGGTTGGGGAGAGGAAGAAGAGCGGGATGATGGAGATAGACCATGACTCACGGACTCTTCTAACGACTGGTGGGTATTGCTTTCGCCCTCACCTAGGACTCTTGTTCTCCTCTCTAGTGTATCACAAGAAGAAGAAAAAGAAGATAACAAAACAAGTTTTCATTCCAAAATATTCATTAACCAAATACAACAAATGAGACCACTATATATAGGTCTCCACTCATGAAAAAGAAAAGTATGAAATTGCCCTATGGGCTACAATAACAAACAACTCCCCACAAGGGTAAAAATGGAAAGCAGTAAATAACTAAATAATACATTATGACA
Source organism: Dendrobium huoshanense (assembly GCA_016618105.1). NCBI lineage: Eukaryota > Viridiplantae > Streptophyta > Magnoliopsida > Asparagales > Orchidaceae > Dendrobium > Dendrobium huoshanense. The sequence goes on along the minus strand of CM028358.1, from coordinate 11,002,748 downwards.
TATGAAATCAAAAGTAGAGGTGCTGAATCGTGGCCGTCGATCTGCGATTCCGTCGTCGATAAACATGTCGGTAGCGTCTGTCGATGTCCTCATCAGTAGGGATGTGAGATTCTTGATGCAACATACACAAAATCCAAATAATTTCTCTCTTTTCAAATATGGCCGGCCTTCACTTAAAGGGTTAAGCTTTTGGGTTGAAAATATTTAATTATTGAAGTATTTACTTCAAATTTAGTTTCCCTTTAATTCATTCTCTTCAACTAGTGATATCAAAGTTGCATGCTCTATTGAGATTATGTGGTTTCTATGGTTTGAGGATCTCATGGGTCTTAGCCGTTTTCAATTATGATTGAGTAAAGTTTAAGAGCGGTTAACTCCCATGTGCCGCCATGTGGTTGAGTTGACTTTTGGTGCATGATGCTTTTCAAAGCTCTCTTGAGGGGAAGTATGGTCTATGTGGAGAGCTCACATGAGGGGAGGTTCTTATGGCGCATGAGGTTTTGAGTTTAACCTTGAATCAAATGAAAAATATATTAGTGTAAAAATAGCAGGTGATTGACTTGCACCTATAGATTTATGCTTTGGTTCATGTTACCCAATAGTTTGGGCCAGTTGGATGTAATGGATTAATGATGCATTTTTTATGGAGTCTGGAGCTTCTTCTCAATTAAGTTGAGCTGTAACTGATGTGAATCCAGGGATCGAATCTTATGAAATTAATAGAAGTTCTATAAAGTAAAGATAATACATCCTCTAGCTTTGCTAAATTGACGATTCAATGGAAATCTTAGAAGTTAACCACACCTAGGCAAGAAAATTCAGCAAAGTTTACAAGTTCAATAAAATAACGACTTCAATAAAGTGATGCAAATGAATAAACCAACTAGAATCCCAGGGTTAACAAAGCGATTGTCTCACCTTGAGGCCGCTCTCATTTACCTACTCCTAAGCTTGTTGGGAGAAGAAGAACCACACGATTGATGAGACCATCCCTAGGGCGATGGTGCCGTAGATTCGTAGGGACGAAGAGGTTGGCGCGGGTCGTGGAGGTGGTGCAAGGCGACGTCCTTCAACGATCCAAGTGTAAACTGAAAAATGATCGTCGACGGTCTCTATTAGAGTGGGTACGATCCGGGCCAAATACTCCTCGACGGTGTCGTCAAAGTCGAATCCGACGTCAAAGAAAGGAGATCGGAGGATGTCCACTCGCCCACGGTTGTCGTATTCAAACCCGAAGTTCCATTCGGGGACCTCCATGCAACATTGACGAGGGATTGAGCGGCGCTACCACGGAATCTCCAAGGGGAAGCAAAGGGGCCGGCGGTTTGGGAGCAAGGGGAAGGCCGGCGGTAGGATTAGGTTGAGGAAAGGGGAGAGGTTTTGAGAAAAGCTGAACTTAATTTCAGCTTAAGGAATTAGGAGGGAAATAACATTCAAATTTGAATCTCCTAATGAATGCAATTAATGCATTAATTGGAAATCAATTGCCATTAAACCCATAGGTGGGCCGGCGGCAAGGTGAGGAGGGAGAACTTTAAAAAAAACTGAAATTATTTTCAGTTTTGGTGAAAGTAGGATGGAGGATTATTTGCATTTAAGTTGTGATTTCAAATCACAAGAGGGGAGTAAATGCAAAAATCAATTGGGGCTTGATTGGGGGATTTGAGGCCGGCGACATGTGAGAGGAGGAGGGAGTTGGGGAGAGAGGGTGAAGGGTTTCTAAAATTAGGATGATGACGTGGATAAGTAATTGAAATCTCCCAAATTAAAATAAATTGAAATTGATTCAATCATGCAACTTTCCTAATTTGGAATTTCAAATTTGGAAAGAATTCAAAATTTGAATCTTCAATTTCAAATTCACATGGGATGATGGAGTGGAGTTGGCCGGGAGAGGGAGGGGCGGCGGGAGGTGGTCGGGTGGGCTGGATGGGGTGGCCGGCGGTTGGGGAAGACCCTAGGGCCGGCGGCAAGAGCAAGGCCAACGGGAAAAATTGATGAGCTCTCTAGGGGGAAATAGATTTAAGCAAGCAAAGTAAATAATAAACAAAACAAAGATAACTAGAGAACTCACTAAGAGATCTCAAGGGGAAGCACTCACCAAGAGAACCTCAAGGGGAAGCACTCACCAAGAGAACCTCATGCACTCACAAAGAGAACAAAGCTTGGAAAATTTTCATTCAATAATAATAATCCAAAATACAAAATCTAGCCTTTATATAGGCTCCACAACATACGGAAAATAAAAAGACTACAATGCCCTTGGGCAAAAACAAACACTACTTCCCTCATAGGGGTACAAACGGAAAAGACAAAATATAAATGACATGAATACAGAAAGACATCAAAAATAAAGACTCTGAATCAAGGCCGTCGATCGACGTCTCCGGCGATGGTACACATGTCAGAATCTGATGCCCTCATCATTCTCCCCGGGTGGGAGAAAGCTCGACCCTGTCGAGCGAGGGTCCTGAGAACTCTCGTACAGCTCCAAGATGTCGGGATCCAGTCTCTGTATCTCCTCACGATCTAGCCACGTGTCCTCCGTCTCCGGCTTTCCTCTCCAACGCATTAAGTATCTTTGGCGACCGCCGTTCCTGGTGGAAATGATCTCATCACTGAGTATGGTTTCAATCTTCTCCGTATTAGGTAATGGGGGAATTTTGGGAAGTGGGGGCAGGCTGGGTATCTCACAAGGTATGGACTCACAAGGCTCAAGATGTAGTGGATTTTCAGGGTTAAAATCAGGTCCATCAAAGGCTACTAGATCCTCTATGTTAAACGTGAGATTCATGTTGAAACCTTCGGGAAGGTCCAAGACATAGGCATTACTGTTTATTTTTGAAGTTATTTTAAAGGGACCTGCGCTCTTAGCATGAAGTTTCTTAACGGCCCCTGGAGGGAACCGCTCCGGACGAATCCGAACCATGACATAGTCTCCAACTTCGAACTCCTTGAAGCGTCTCTTAAGATCAGCATTAAGTTTGTACTTCTCATTACTTTGCAATATTCTTTTATTAATTTCTTGATGCAATTCCTGGATATGCGATGCAAATGCAGATGCAGACTCTGACACCCTAAGCCTAGGACTCATGGGGAGTAAGTCTATTGGCTGCCTAGGTTGGTACCCATAAACAATCTCAGTGGGGCTCATACCGGTGGTTCGATTGACGGAATTATTGTAGGCAAATTCGGCAATGGGTAGTTTGGAATCCCAATCCCTAAGGTTGTCTCCAACTAAAGTCCTTAGAAGGTTCCCGAGGCTCCTATTAACGACTTCCGTTTGGCCGTCTGTTTGGGGGTGAAAGGCGGTGGAGAATTTCAGCTTAGTGCCCATCTTAATCCATAGAGTCTTCCAGAAATAGCTTGTAAATTTTACATCTCGATCCGACACAATTGTCTTAGGGAGTCCATGGAGTCGGACAATCTCATCAAAGTAAAGTTTGACAATCTTAGAGGCATCAAAAGTTTTAGCACAAGGGAGGAAGTGGGCCATTTTAGAGAAACGATCTACTACGACACAGATGGAATCGTGCTTCTTAAAGGTTTTGGGCAGACCTAGGACAAAATTCATACTAACGTCTTGCCAAGGGCGGTTGGGGACAGGGAGTGGCATGTAGAGGCCTGTGTTTTGTTCCGAGGTAAATTTTGGAAGGCAGATGGATTTGTAGATAAGACACTACCCAGAGATTTCGCCCTCATTTTGCGAGGACTTTATGATTTGAGTTCTGGTTTCCTATAGGCGCAAGCCCCTATTGTTAATTACCCCTCCCGATCACGAGCAAGAACTTTCGATTAAGGCTAGTCATCAATCATATACGTAGAGTATACATGTTATCTGGCATATAGTAGCAGCATGGGTATGAAAATTGAAAAGTTTGAATCTGGGAATTGAATAATTGGGTTTTTGGATTTGAAATTTGGGTTGGAAGATTTGATATTTAAATAGAAATTTCACATCTTGCACTTAAAGCAGATGGTGAGGGAATGGATGATGGGACCGATCAAGATCCCATGGTTCCGTCATCCCGGGCTATCGTGGTCCCTGGTCTACTTAGTCAGAGGAGGTAGTCGACCCAACCTGACAGAAGGATCTTTGTCGACAGCCATGAGTTGCTTCGTCCAAGGAGACCTTGTAGACCTGGGTTGGATGTTTGTCTAAGGGGATAAATTTGAATCCACCTTAGCTTGCAGAGAGCTTTGTGCCCTATCAATCATATCCTATTGATTCATATCTCAATGATTTGATGCCAATAAGGAACGTAACGGCGCTGACCATAACCGGTATATGTGGTGCCATTTGACGACAAAATCACTCAGTTTAGAGGGCCCCGGGTCGTCATAACTGTTTATCCTGCGGTGCCATTTGGCGACAAACCGCCGGTTAGAGGACACGTACCACGTCCTTACTGGCAGGAGACTGTTTTGAGAATGAATCCCAGTGATATTTTCGACTAGGCATTTGGCTCTTTGTGAGCTGAAGTAGTTTTTAATTTGTCCACCCTAGCAAATTGTTGCGGAGGGTGGATGAATTTTGCTTTAAGTTATTGATGGTTTTATTTCAATTTTAAATATCTTGAAATGTGGGATTTATTGGATTTTGGACTTTGTGGGTGGACTTTTGGGAGGTATTTGAAAATATTTGTGAACCCCTTCGGTTGAGATTAGCGTTCAACACGGCCATCATCGGGGTGTTTTGGGGTCATTTTTATTTGATTGAACCTTGTCGACTCGGCCGAGCTTTTGATCAAGGATCAAGTGTCTCATATGCTTTATGCCTTTGTTTATGAATTTTATTTGTTGAAGGCCTAATATGAATGTATAAGATAAATATTCCGGTCGACCTCGTGATCGCATATTTATCCGATAGTTTAAACCTTGTCTACTCCTATTTATATGCTTAGGAGGATCGTGTTTCGTAGGCTTCGTGCCTTTGTTTAGTGAATTCTTTTGATTGTAGGCCTTGAAGGCCTAATATGGATGTATTAAAATAAATATTATCACATATTTGTTTGTTGGTTCGAACCTTGTCAACTCCTATTGATCTGTATAGAAGGATCAGGGGTACTTTGAAATATTTGTAGTTGTGTAAATAACTATCGTTTGGATGTACACAACTTTTCATTTGAGAGCTTATACATGCCCTCTGTCCGCTAATATGAGTGTTGCGGATCCGGTGGCGTGCGTCTTGGTGTTGACTCCCCCTTTCTCATTCACCGGGGAGGGATTTTCTGGACCTTGGAGTCAATGACCGTTAATTTGGAAAGAACTCTTTTTAGGCTCTTCGGTGTAGTGGACTTGCTATTTTTCGGTGTCTTTGGATACCAGAACTGTTTTCCTCTCAAGTATGGAACTAAGAAGAGAATTTGAAACACCAGAAAGTTTGGTTCTAATTTGTTCAAATATTTCCTCCCTTCTGTCAGGGGGTGTCCTTTTTCGTACATCGGTTGCCTTTGTACCTGAAATACTTGAAGATCTTGATCACCATTGTCGTAGGAGATACTCGTACTTGTGTCCACAGTGATTCGTTGTACTTACAATGTCTCAACTGTTGTTATCCACAAGTGGTTTGTACTCATTTGCAGGGACCCGTTGTATATGCTACGACCTCCTAGAAGTATTCGTAGAAGAGTCATTTACATCAGTATCATATCCACCTTTTACCTATCTCAGGTGGTCTGATGTCTGGATTTGTTTGTAGAGGAAGGATCTTTGACTATCTAGTAGTAGTGTTGCCTTCTCAATCAACAGGCGTTTTTAGGGGTTGTCATAGGAGATACTTGTACTTGTGCCCACAGTGGTTAGATATGCTTACGATATGCCCACTTTTGTTATCCACAAACATTCATTTGTAGAGAATCGTTGTATCCACTGCGACCTCCTAGAAGTATTCCTAGGAGGGTCGTTGTCGTCTTCATCATATCCACCTTTCACCAATCTCAGGTGGGCGTTGATTGTACTTGTGCCCATAGTGGTTTGTTGTGCCTACGAGGTACCCACTGTTGTTATCCACAAGTAGGTTGTATTTGTTTGCAAGGACCCATTGCATCCGCAACGACCTCCTAAAAGTATTCGTAGGAGAGTCATTGTTCTTGCATCCTACCCACCTTTCACCAATCTCAGGTGGTAGTTTTGATGTATTTGCATTTGTTTGTAGGAACAGATCCTTGATTACTACATATGAGTAGCACTCGTACACTTTACAATTGTCTGGCTTGCAAACGTAGTACATTGACTTTGTAAGGATTGTCGTAAGAGTTCGTTGCATTGTGTATGGCGAATGTTGAATGAACTCCACTCGTCACTGGTTCCTTCATACATTTCGATCCCTATTGCTTATAGGATTCAATAGATTTAGCTGCATCTTGATTTTATGTTTGTAGCAGATGTTTATGACTGCTTGCATGTAGATGAGCCATATTGAGTGTCACAAATCTTTTAATTCTCAATTAGAGGAAGAAAAGTGATGCTTGAATAACCAGGGATCCTTTATTTTGATTGTTCAAGCCTCTGGTGGACTGATCTTAGTTCAAGTCATTTACCATTCACGTCCGGGTCCGGTTCAATGTCGTTTGCTCAAGCTTGTTTTGAGTTGATTTCACATTCAAGACATGGTTCATTGAGCTTCGAACTCTAGTAATTTTGAAAATCCAATGTCTTGTTACCTTGGTTAGAGTTTAAATTAGGTCTTTTACTTGCATTTATCCAAACTTTGAGTCCAAGCATAGTTCAGACTCAAAATGAGCCTCTTCCACCTGTCCGAGTCCCCTGTAGTCACATTGAGTTCACTCGGATTTGAGTCGAATGGCTACAAGTTCAAGTGCACAAGTTCTTGTTGTCCACATCGTATCCCAGTTTGAGTTCAAAGTACATGTTCAAATGATTGTCTAGGGTCCTCTGAAGTTCTGCAGGTTCAATTTCACTTGATATGAATTTAATTCCAATTTGATTTTATTTCATTTGATTTTGACCCTTAGAAATATTTAGAATTTTGTTCAGATTTAGGTCCACAAGTTCATTGTTCTTTGTACAAATTCTCTGCACATTTAGTTCAAGTAAGGTGCATTTCTGTTCGAGTACGAGTCCTCTGTTGTCCTTCGTATTGCTCCTCAAATGATGTCTTCAAATTGTTCAAGTCTTATGTAGTTCAGTGAAAATTTTGGCAGCACCCCGGCATATCCCCCGTTTGAGGGAAATTAGGGGAGCTGGTGTCACGACCCAACCCGACCGGGACGGATCCCGCTCGCATCGGGTCACCGACAAACTCAAACTGACTAAACTGATTCCAGGATCTAGCTTTGGAATTTGTTTCAGAACTTTCTTCCAAACATTTACACACACACAGAGCTACTATAAAAATCAAATGCAGCGGAACAGATCATCTATCTTTTTCTTCCTAAAAAAGAGAATCATATACAAATACAGATCATGGCTTTCAGACAGAAAGAAAGACAGACAGAAAGCCATGACTGTACAAAAATCAACAGTACAAAATACCTATAACTGATTAGACTTTGAACTTCTAGTCCAAGACTTCCTTCCCTTTCCCAGAACCTAAAAACCACGCAGAAAACAAGGATGAGCTACAACAGCTCAGCAAGACATCAAACCTCCAATCAAAATCCTCAGAGTCCACATCAAACATATCAAACAAAATCCGTACAGAGATCAGATCAATAGAATCATATGCCAAATCAGAACAGAAAAAATATCACAGAAATCATAATTCCAAAACTTGAATTATACAGATCAGAATAGAACATATCAGAATCGTATCAGATCAGATCAAATCAGAATCGTATGGAAATCAGAAATTATATCAATACAGAATATATCAAAATACAGAACAGATTCCCTGACACAGATAGAATCTCAACGGATTCTGGCCCCTTATGCCTCCCTTCCTAGACACTGACAGAATCTCTCGGATTCTGGCCCCTTATGCCTCCCTTTGTGCTCATGGCACCAGAACAGATGTGCTTATAGCACCAGAACATAATCTTATCATCGGATCCGGAACAGAACTTGTTTTCAGATTTCAGAGCTCATTTCAGATTTTCAAATTTCCCTGACACAGACAGGATCTCACAGGATCCCGACCCCTTATAACTCGCTTTTCATAGCACACAATCATATCATATCATTTCAGAACAAATCCGGACCATTTCAGAAATCGTACGAAAATCCAGCGGCATAACGGCAGTATACGGAATTTACACAAAAATTCCTAATTTCACAAATTACCAAATTAGCACAGAATATTCACAACAACATTACAAGACTTTTATTCTACTGCCTAGATAATTTCAGACTTCATCAGAAATTACAGTCAAAATAAAACACCGCCGAATCAAAACTATCTGGTAAAAATTCTCCAAAAAATAATCAAAACGTGCACACTCGGCACCTCAAAAGCATACAAAAAGTTACGCGGTAAAAACTGAACCAATCGGAAAATACGGACGAAATTCGCTAATGAAAACGAAATCCGGACAGAATAATCGTTCAAACTTCACCGTTCTGAAAATTGAGAAAGGCGGAATGTGCCTTACCTTGCGTACACCACTTTCTTGAACTGTCTCGACGGACGAAAACGGACCGGCGTCGCCCAAAAATCCACTTTTTCCTCTTTTCTCTCGACTTTCTCTCTCCTCAGAAATTTAAGATATTTATTTGATTTTTCTCTCTCTTCAAAACGACTGATTTTTTCTTATATCCACTTGAGATCGGCCCGGCCGATCGCCCGATCGTCCTGGCCGATCTGAACAAAATGACATCGTCTTGGGACGATTTCTCAGGACGATAATTAATTTCCTTGGACGATAAAAACCCCTATTCTCTGACTTTTGAAATGCTCTGATCGTCCCGGGACGATTTCTAATCGGCCCGGACGATCCCTACAGGAAAGTCATCCTGTAGCTTCTTTACATGATCTGGGACAAAATTTGAACTGATCGTCCCGGGACGATTTTCAATCGGCCCGGACGATATGAGCAAAGCTGCTATTACAGCTGGGCCTTCCCACCACGCTACTCGAGCGTGTATGGTAGCTGTCCTTAGACACCGCGGCCGTACAAATTTTCATCCCACCACGCTACAAGAGCGTGTATGAGGCCTTCAGTAGTACCCGTACGAGAACACCAGTAGCTCTCCCCACCACGCTACAAGAGCGTGTATAGGGCTTACCCACCTCGCCGTATATGTCGCACCGGGCTTCCTCTTACCGTGCTACAAGAGCGCGTATAGGTGGTTCTCCGGTCTGCCGCAAACACCGAGAATGTGATTTTAGAATATCATACCTTGCGTAATAGTCGTCAGCGGTGTCGGTGTCGAGGTCGAGGACCGTCCCCACCACGCTACAAGAGCGTGTATAAGGCTTACCCGTCTCGTCGCACATGTCACACCGGATTCTCCCCCACTTTGCTACAAGAGCGCGTATAGGGGATCCACCGGCGCGTCGAGGGCGGGGTTTAAGTTAGAAATGTATACCTTAAAGTCCGACGAACTGGCGGTGGAGGCTCGTGGGCCGAGGTAGGAGGGGATTCCATTTTTCTTTCTCTTTTTTTTGAATTAATTATAATTAATTAATTACTTATAATTACTTATAATTAATTATAATTAATTAATATAATTAATTAAAGTTTATTAAAATTAATTAATATCATCAATTATAATTAATCTATAATTAATTATAATTGATTAATATTATAATTAATTGAAATTAATTAATAATAATTAATTTAATAAATTATAATTAATTAAGTTAATTCTAATTAAAATTAATTAAAATTAATTAAATTAATTATAATAATTTAATTAGAACTAAATGTAATTAATTATAATAATTATAATTAATTAAAAGTAATAACTGTAATTAACCAAAATTAATTAAAAGAATTATAATTAAAATTAATTTTAATCAAAAGCTAAATAACTCCTCTCTCCCTCTACCTCTCTGTTCGGCGAAGTTACGGGATTTGGCCGGAGTAGCGCGTGAAAGGTATCGGATTTACAGTTGGAGTTAAGTCGGATTTATGCTAAATCCAGCCGAACGATTTTGGATCGCGTGTTAAATCCCAGAGATGGGTAAATCCCGGATTTAAGGATTTACGGCTTAAATCCCGAATTTACTAGATCCCTCTGTTCGGTGGATTTATGGGATTTGGCCGAACGAGCGAGTGAGAGGGAGACAGTCACCTTCACTGCGGCGAGCTCCCGTTGTGCTTCCGATCCGACCAGGAAAGGAAAGTTGTCAAGGGAGTTGAGTCGGACTGCCACGAAAGAGCCAGAGAGGCGTGCGAACGGGAGGAAGTGACCTCACAGCCGGCGAGCTCCCTGTTGTTGCTTCCGATCCAACAGGAAAGGGAATGGCGTCGGAGGAGCGGTCGAACTGCAACAGAGTCGGAGAAGCGACGCCAAAGGGAGAAAGTTCCTTCGCAGCCGGCGAGCTCCCTGCGTTGCTTCCGATCGAACTGTCGTAACTTCCGGACCGACGGGAAAGAACGTCGTCGAACGAGCGTAGTCGAACAGCGTCGAGAGAGAGAGCGATTGCGAGAATCCGAGAGAGCGGAGTTCTCTCGTTTCGTCGATACTTAACACAACAGAGAGGTGAACGTGGGAGAAATGACGGGTCGCTAGTTTTACGGGATTTGATCGGCGACGACATGCTATTCGTCGCTAAACAGGTACGTAAGTTTTTTTTTTTTTTTTTTGATACAGTTGGCGGGTCAACAATGTGAAGTGGTTGAAATTATTTCACAATCATGAGATGTTTTGGACATGATATTTTTTTGCCATTAGAGACAGCCCCGTGATTGTAGAGATGGACATGATGCAAATAAACTTTGAAGCATTGGTTACTCCAGATGCCATTGTTCAACTCTATGAGATCAAGCTATGTGGAAGCTGATGCAGGATGCTATGGCCTGGTAGGTGGCAGCCATGTCATGCAGTTTGACATTGGTGAAAATGCTTGATTCAAATTTTTAGGTTTAGGAACATGAAGGGAATAGATCTTCTTTTCTACTCTACAGGCCTGTTGGGGTGGCAGATTGGTAGGTGTAACAGGTTGTGTGGATCCTTTGTGTGGTGAGGATTGGTGGCAACGAGTAAGTTTTTGCATTAAAAAGAGAAGAGGGTACTATGACAACACACAGACTGGCTAGGAATCAAATTTAGAATGAAACTAATAATTTAATAATACATATTAGTCAGTTTCAGATTAATATGATATATTATGATCTGTAGGATGAAAATTGAGATTTTGAAGGCTGGGATGTGAATGACAGAGTTTTGCGACTTTTATTAGCAGTATACTTAATAGTATCTATTTGATGGATTATAAACGTGTGTTCCTGGCATAGTTTGTTGAAAAGAATTCTTAAAATTGACATAGCTACGTTTATAGGAATTAGAGAAAGGTATGTGGTGTATGATGAAAATGACTGATTTATGATTTCTAGACTTCTTTCTCTGAATGGATCCTGCAATTTATTGATGCCAATGATTTTATGAACTTCTCTCTCTGAAGGGATCTTCAGATGAGTTTATTGATGCCAACATTCAACTTGCTCTTGCTGCTATGAGGAGACTTCAAGAGATAATGGAAACCAAGCCTTGTATTGTAAGTTGAACTATTTCTTATCACATCTTTCCAATTTTATCCTTTTACTTCATTTCATAAGAATGCCAACCTTTTATTTTAATGCAATGCAAATCATGGCATCCAAGTTCAGTTCGCTTAAAAATTATGTTTTTCCCATTTTCGTTTTGGTGATCTTGATTTATTTAATTGCTATAAGGCATCTTAACAATGACAATGGGATATAGTTAATTTGTGGCAACTGTAATCTCAAAATATTTACTACAAATGTGCTATATAAAATCAAAAAATTTTCTTATAATATGCAATATGGACTTTGGAAAATATTTATTGTTTCCACTTTTGGATAATTTGGATACAAATATAGTTTTATAATTTCAACTTGTTACATGGAGAGCTTTTTGGAAGCTAGTTTCTCAGATCTTATCATGTAGTGCTAGTCTTTGAGGCAATTTACTCCTTTTTCAAGTATATTTTTCTAGAAGTTAATTTATACCTTAGTTGTGAATGATTGCATAAAAAGAAAAGAGTCATGGCACATTGATCCAAGCATAACTAGCGAATCTAAGGTCATTTTGATATAATTTTATAATTTGTGCCCCTTACCCCCCTCCTCCTTTCAATTATAAAAATCCATGAAGTTAATTTGTACTTGCAAGTTAAAAATGGATTTGTGGAAACTTCCTTTTCTTAGTTGCAGAGTGAACCATTAAGCCTAATCAGTCGTGATTTTTATCTCAATTATACATTCTCCACCCCACCGTTTTTGGTACAACACCATCCAAGAACCACATATTGAGCAGCTTGGTTGAGCAGATTTTTGAGCAACTTTTGGAATTTCTTCTAGTCTCATCACTTACTATAACAGTGATACAGCCATGGCAGGCAGGGATGTTGCTCTACCCAGTGAGCTTATGTCCTTGAACCCTCTTTGATGTAAGCCTTTCACCCCACCCATGAGCGGCAAGAATTGTTTAAACTTGTTTATGGGAATTCTTATGCATGGCGTGCATTAGAAAGGTGAGAGGGAGCTGTAAAAGTAGTTTTACTTTTACCAAATATAAAAATAGTATGATCTGTAGGGACCCTCAACATGCATTCACCATTCTTTTGTCTCATCTAGTAGATGTAGATCTATCAGTGGCAGAGTTGTTGATGTAAAACGGACATGCAAAGATGAGTTACTTAATGAATTTGTACGCTTAATTTTTAGAGCACAATAATTATATCCTTAGAGTGATTTTGAACGACAAAATAAAACACAAAGAACGGTGACATGAGTTCAGGCTAAATCACATGCATGGGAGTTAAGAACGTAGAACAATGAATTTAATCTAACGTGGCATGCATGAATGGTTTTCAACAAGATATCCCTGGATTAACACTGAGACAAGTCACCTTGAGAAATTCCACTCATTCAACTCTCTAAGATTACTAGGTTTTAGCGGAGATCAATTAACAAGCTCCATATGAATCCATTAAGCCACAAAGTAAGGTAACGAAGGAAATAAAAGATTAGGAAAAGAGTTTACCATTATCAAGCAATAATCAGTAGTTGGAAGCTTCCAATCAGCATCCTCCTTACTCTCCAAGGTTGGGACAACAGTCTAGAAATTTGTGGACAGTAGCAACAGTGTTGGAAATTCACCAAAACTGTTGGGCAACTAATTTCCGCAGGTGGAGGCGTATGGACAGCAATAGGAGCCTTCCGGAGGAAGGCACGATGTTGGAAGACATGCAAAAATTGATGGACAGCAGCTGGGATGTGTAGACAGCAACAAGTGATGGTTGAGAAGACCTTTTGGCACCTGATACTCTTCAAACAACAGACCAAACAACAACCAGTGGGGCGGGACAGCCGTTTGCCACGTCGGGAGGATCTTGGGAGCAAGGCGGACCTTCAAGAGAAGTTGGACAGCAAGATGGTTCTGCTGTAAGTTTTGGACAGCTATTAAGAATCCCTTCCCGGGAAGAAAATGTGAGGGAAGGGGGTGGAGAAGGGGCAGCTCAGGCTACAGGGAGAGTAGGGAATTTTCTTTCCAGTAATCACAATCAATAGCAGGAAAAGATCCATCCATTATGAATTAATTGGATTCCAAATTAAGGAGTGATTGGGAATCATTATTGGAAAGAAATAAAGGAAAAGAAGAGGAGGGGGTGGGCCGGCCTAGGGAAAAAAAAGGAGGGATTTGCTTGAGTAAGTAGTGGGTCCTGATGTAAAAATTAATGATCCTAATTAAATCTGAATTTTAATTCAGATTTAATTGAGATTGGAAAGGTTTCCTAATAGAATTTGAAGAATAGGAAATTATTTGAATCTCAATAGGTATTTGAATCCAAATAAAGGCTCTTTCCTAAATGTCATCGGGCTATTTTAGGAAGGCTATTAATTGGATAATTTGGATAATTTGAATTTGAAATTCAAATTGAAGATCAAGGGGCCGACGGCTAGGATGTGTTTATGGGGTGATGGTTGGTGGTTGAAAACCGGCGGTGGAGTGGAGGGTGGAGGATTTCGGTGGCAGTGGGCTAGGGGGGAGGCGGTCTGGGCGATGGAGCTGGGCGGCGGGAAGGGGTAGTCGGGGCTAGGCTGGAGCGGGATGGGGTAAAACGGCATTTGGGAGGTGTTGGTGTGAGGAACTAGGGACGGGCGGCCAGAGGTAGGGAGGTTGAGGTTGAGCCGACGGTGGGGAAGAGAGGGGGAGGGTCGGAGGAGATGAGAGGAACAAAATAAAAAATAAAGCCGCAAACCTCGAACCCTTCCAAATGTTGACGGGTATTGTGATTGCCCACACCTTGGGTTTTCTTTCTTCTCTCAAACACTCAACATGGAGGGTGACAAAGAAAACTCAGAATTTTATTAATCAATCACCTTCCCATAATACAAGAGAGCTAGCCTATAAATAAGCCTCATGAAAACAAAAATAACAAAGACTAAAACGCCCTTTGGGCTACAACACCACATGACCACCCCTTAGGGGTAAAATGGGAAAAACAAAATATAAAATAAACTAGTACATAAGAAACATCAAAAATAAAATAAATTCCATATCGTAGCCATTGATCTTCCGATGTCCTCAGCAATTGTAGCCTTAGTGATTACAAACTTCAATTTGTTTGGGCGATTATGGTATTTTATAAAGGTGTTTGCAAAGCTGGGAAAGCTGCTGTGAGCATTATAATTTTACTTTAAAGTTGGATAGTAGCTCTCTTATAATTATCATACTCTAGCATATCTGGTTGTAAAAAAAATAACTTCCCTCCATAGAAATTTTAGAAATGAAGCAAAAAATCATAGCCAAATGAAAGTGTGGCAGTGATCTGAAAAGCAAAGTAGTGAAAAAGCTACCCCAAGCAGACTTCATTCTTTATTGCATTTCCATCATAGTGTGGATTGCTGATATGACATGTAATATACATTAAAAGGAAGAACTTAACAGGTAACTTTTTTATACATTGCTCGGTAATTGGCTAATTATAACCATAAGGCTTCATTACTAAGTCAACAGGATCTCTACCTCCTTAATCTAACCATGAGGATGGGACTTTGATGCATTCGAGTTGTTCTCTTTGAGATTAGATTCTAGACTCCTAAATTGATTATATGAACAATCATACACATTGTCATGTGACCGTTGAACTGAATCAAGTCCCTGCTCTTGCCCTTACTGACCTATCCTGTTCCTAAGCCATTTATGAAATATGATGATCAACTTGCCCAAGTTTGGCTATTGGATGGCATTGGGTGAATTAGCTTATCACTTGTTTACCCTGGCTTTAATGCTCCTTTTCTCTTAATTGGCTTCAATTTCTGATGCAAGTTCCAGAATATAACTTTTTTGTGAATTAGTTTTCCTTGAGGTCTCGTGATTTAAAAAAATAATTTTATGTTTTTAAAATCCCTTATGAAGCCGTCAATACCTAGAGGCTTCATTACTTAAGTTAACTTGATCTCTACCTCCTTAATCTAACGATAAGGTTAGGACTTGGATGCGTTGAGGTTGTTCTCTTTGAGATTATATTCTTTTAGTTTCTTAAATTGACTATAAGAACAATCGCAGACATCATCATGTGATCGTTGAATTGAATCAAATCCTTATGCTCTCGCCCTTACTATCCTTACCTATTCCTAAGCCATTTATGGAATATGAGGATCAACTTTGGCTATTAGATGGCATTGGGTGAATTAGATTAACACTTGTTTACCCTGACTTTTACGCTCTTCTTCTCTTAATTAGCTTCAATTTTTTATTCAACTTCCAGAATATAACTTTTTTGTGTTCCTCAATTAGTTAATGAGTACAATTCACTGTCATGTCCTTGCTCCCATCTTGCTTCAGATTCTTTTTCTTGCAACCTTTTATTGGCTTTTGGTATTTTCTAAAATGAAAATTGTGGTACTTTATCCTCCTTTCTATCCTTTCTTTGATCTTGTAGGATTTGGTAGCTGTCCTTGAGGTGTTATGTTTAAAAAAAAAAAGATTTATGTTTTTAAAATCCTTTATGAAGTCATCAATACTTCTTGAAAGCTGCATTATCTTTGTAGAGAAGAAATTGTGGAGAAGACTTTGATGCACAGTTGCACACTATGACTGCTGAGCAATAATTGTTGTTTCATAGGATGGTCAGCCAGGCTCTAACTGTCACGACCCAACCCGACCGGAACGAATCCCGCTCGCATCGGGTCGCGACGGAACTTGAAACTTGAAATCCAGGATCTAGTTTTGGGACTTGCTTCAGAAATTTCTTCCAAACACTTGAACAAACAAAAACACAGAGCTACTATTAACTTCTAAAACACAGAAATGAATTCTCTATTTTCTTCTTTCTTTCTTTGTTTTGGAAGTTAATAGTAGCTCTGTGTTTTTGTTTGTTCAAGTGTTTGGAAGAAAGTTCTGAAGCAAGTCTCAAAACTAGATCATGGATTTCAAGTCTCGTCGCGACCCGATGCGAGCGGGATTCGTTCCGGTCGGGTTGGGTCGTGATAAACTTTAGTGGTATCAGAGCACTAGTTTTGGAACTTGGATTGTAAGACAGAGCTATAGAAATCGATCTGTAAGTCTGTCGGGGGTAGTTCTGGTGTCTGGATTTTTTATTGTGTTGTTTTATGTGCGTAGTTTTTTCTGTGTGATTATGGATCTGCCAGACCCAGATATGACTGACGGACAGAGTGCTAGTCAGGCAGCTCATGTGAACAGTTCTGCCCTAGTGGTTGGTTCTGATACGGTTTCTCAGTTTGCTACACTGGTTGCTCAATTGATGAGCGAGACTCAGAATAGAGTCTCTACTGTTCGATCTAAGGATGTGGATAGACATCTACAGATGTTTCTAAGATTGAAACCTCCAAGATTTGAGGGCACGGTTGAGCCCAGAGCAGCTGAGGAGTGGTTAAGGAGGTTGGAAAAGACCTTTGACGGTATGCAGTGTCCTCCGTACAGGAAAGTACTGTTTTTCTGTTAGACGGTGAAGCTGAACGCTGGTGGATGGGCCAGCAGGAGGAAAAGTTCCAAGGTAAACTGAATTCTCTGATTTATTGGGAAGAATTTTCTGAAGTCTTTCGATCTTGGTTTGTACCTCCTACAAGACAGCAAATGCAGGAGACTTTTCTGAGATTAGTTTAGGGGAGCAGGACGGTTATGCAGTACGAGGCAGAGTTTACTGCTTTGGCACGATATGCTCTACAGTTGGTGAATACTTCTGCTGAGAAGTGCTACAGATTTCTAAGAGGACTACGAAATAGTATGAGGCAGCCCCTGGTACCATTTCACATTTTTGATTTCTCTGAGCTTATGGAGAGAGCTCGTCTGATAGAGAACGATCTGATGGCTACTCAACAGCGGTGGACTGCTAGTAGGAAGAGGTTCAGTGGTGATGCTTATGGTAGTGGTTTTTCTGATTTGGCAAGAAGAGATTTGCTTCTGGAGATTCCAGGAGTGGACAGTCTGTGTCCACTACAGTTTCTGGTAGTGGCAGTATGACCAGTTCGGGGTCAGTCAGTGGTGCACCTGTGTGCCAAACTTGTGGACGACGACATTTTGGCCAGTGCTACAGGACGACTGGTCAGTGTTTTAGATGTGGTCAGCCAGGACATCGGATAGCAAAGTGTCCACAAGCTGGATCTGATCGACGCTCTGAGTTCAGATCTGAGAGTTTTGATAGACCTGCCAGTTCAGCAGGAAGGCCGAGGACAGTTCCTCCACGTACTATTTCAGAAAGATCCTCTGGTAGAGCTGGTGGATCAGGTTCTATGGCGAGGAGACCCCCTGGCGATACTCAGAGGGAGTTTAGTGGTTCTGTAGCTCCAGCTTCAGTTCAGCCACATGTTTATAGTTTGAATCAGCAAGAGGCTCGAAATGCTCCTGATGTGGTGACATGTTCAGTTTATATTTCTGATCATCCCTGTCGTGTTTTATTTGATTATGGAGCCAGTCATTCGTTTTTGTCCGAGCGTTGTTTTGATGCTTTGCATCTGGATTCCGTGATGTTGCCGGTTTCTCTTTTCTGTTCTTTTGTCGGCTGGGGAATAATTTGATTGCTATGAAGTTTTGTTTTTGCGAGATTGATATTTCTGGTAAGAAGTGGAAATCGAGTTTGATTTTATTGCCGATTTCTTCGTATGATGTGATTTTGGGCATGTATTGGCTGAGTCTGTATGAGGTTCAGATTGATTGTTTGAAGAAGCAAGTGAGCTTGCTTATGGAGGGTGAGAGATGTGTATTCCAAGGATTAAGAGGCGTTCTCTCCTGTTTGATTTCTGTTTTGGAAGTTAGAAGAATGTAGAAGAAGGGTTGTATGGTATATTTGGCCTCAGTACGGGATATGAACATGGATGCGGGTTTTGTTTCTGATATCCCAGTGGTATGAGAGTTTTCCGATGTATTTTTTGAGGAGTTGGTTGGTTTACCTCCGGATAGAGATGTTGAGTTCTGTATTGATGTGTTTCTGGGTACAGCTTCAATATCGAAAGCTCCGTACAGGATGTCAGCGAAGGAACTTTCAGAGTTGAAAGTTCAGCTTCAGGAGTTGGTTTATAGAGGATTTGTTCATCCTAGTGTTTTTCTTTGGGGAGCACTTGTTTTGTTTGTAAAGAAGAAGGACGGGACAATGCGCATGTGTGTTGATTACAGAGATCTGAATAAAGTCACAATCAAGAA
The DNA here is from genome assembly GCA_016618105.1 of Dendrobium huoshanense. NCBI lineage: Eukaryota > Viridiplantae > Streptophyta > Magnoliopsida > Asparagales > Orchidaceae > Dendrobium > Dendrobium huoshanense. The sequence continues at coordinate 10,983,992 of CM028358.1, read as the reverse complement.
AAAATATCCGTTGCCACGGATTGATGATTTGTTTGATCAACTAGCTGGATCTTCTGTATTTTCAAAGATTGATTTGAGATCTGGATACTATCAAGTGAAGGTAAGGGAAGCTGATGTGATGAAGACAGCTTTCAGTACTCGGTACGGACACTACGAGTTTTTGGCTATGCCTTTTGGGGTAATCAACGCACCTGCTGTGTTTATGGATTTGATAAACAGAGTGTTCAAGGAGTATCTGGATCAGTTTGTGATCGTCTTCATCGACGATATTCTGGTATATTCTGCTTCTGAAGAAGACCATGCCAGACATTTGAGGATGGTGTTGGAGACTTTGAGGCAGCATCAGTTGTATGCTAAATTCTCCAAGTGTGAATTCTGATTGAAGAGTATTTCTTTTCTAGGTCATGTGGTGAGTGGAGAAGGTATTTCTGTGGATCTCCAGAAAGTTCAAGCTGTTGCTACTTGGCCAAGGCCTACTACGGTATTTGAGGTACGTAGTTTCTTGGGTATGGTTGGTTATTATAGAAAGTTTGTGAAAGAATTTTCTCAGATTTCTACACCTCTGACGAGACTGACTCAGAAGTCAGTAGCTTTTGTTTGAACACCGGAGTGTGAAGCTAGTTTTCAGTGATTGAAAGATTGTTTGACATTTGCTCCTATATTAACACTTTTGTTAGGTACGGAAGGATTTCAGGTATTCAGTGATGCTTCACTGAAAGGTTTGGTTTGTGTCCTGATGCAGCAAGGTCAGGTAATTGCTTATGCCTTAAGACAATTGAAACCACATGAAAAGAATTACCCAACGCATGATTTGGAATTGGCTGCAGTTGTATTTGCTTTGAAAATTTGGCGTCATTACTTGTATGGCGTCAAGTGTGAGATCTTCACAGATCATAAGAGTTTGAAGTATATCTTCACTCAGAAGGATCTGAATTTGAGGCAAAGAAGATGGCTTGAGTTGATCAAGGATTACGATATAACGATTCAGTATCAGCCTGGTAAAGCTAATGTGGTAGCAGACGCTCTGAGCAGGAAATCTTCTGGATTATCAGGTATTCAACTTACTTCTGATGCGTATCTGATACGAGAGATGGAAAGATTACAGTTGGAGGTGATTTTCTCTACTGGTCCGAATTCTGGTGTGTTGACTCAGATGGACATTCAATTTTTTTTTGAAGAGAAGATTCATGAAGCTCAGAAGTCAGACTCTGAATATGCGAAGCTGATTGTTCAGATTGAATCTGGTAAGAAACCTGAACAACTAATTTTTGATTTTGGTGCTATTTTCTGTAAGAACAGGCTGTGGATTCCTGTGTTTGGAGATCTGAGGAAGGAGATTCTGCACGAATCTCATTATTCAGGCTATACCATTCATCCAGGAAGTGATAAGATGTACGAAGATATGAAGAGTTTGTTTTGGTGGCCTTGATTGAAAAAGAATGTATCGGAGTTTGTTTCGAAATGTGAAGCATGTCAGTTAGTGAAGGCAGAGCATTAGCGACCAGGAGGTCTTTTACAGTTGTTGCCTATCCCTGAGTGGAAGTGGGAGGAGGTAACGATGGATTTTGCTATGGGTTTTTCTCGATCAAGGCAAGGACATGATGCCATTTGGGTGATTGTAGATCGATTAACGAAGTCTGCACATTTTCTTCCGATCAGACAGACGGATCCGGTGGACAAGTTAGCTCAGATATATGTTAAAGAAATTGTCAGATTGCATGGTGTGCCTAAAGTGATTGTTTCTGATCGAGATGGACGATTCACTTCCAGACTTTGGAAGGGTATTCAGCAATGCTTGGGTACGAAGTTGCATTTCAGTACGGCTTTTCATTCGCAGACTGATGGACAGTCTGAGAGAACTATTCAGGTACTAGAAGATCTTCTGAGACAATGTGTTCTGGATTTTGGAGGTAGTTGTTGGGAGGATCACATTCCTTTGATAGAGTTTACTTAACAGTTTTCAGTCCAGTATTGGTATGACACCTTACGAAGCTCTGTATGGCCGAAAGTGTAGAACCCCTTTGACTCTGACTGAGGTGGGAGATAGACAAGTGATGGGTTCAACTTTTGTGGATGAAATTATTCTGAAAATTAATCTGATTAAAGAAAGATTGAAAGCTGCACAAGACAGACAACAAAAGTATTACAATTTGAAGCATAGGCTGGTGGAATTTCAGGTTGGTGACTTTGTGTATATTAAAGTCAATCCGATGAAAGGTGTTAGCAGATTTGGAAGGGTGAGCAAGCTTAGTTTAAGGTATGTCGAACCTTTTGAAATCCTCGAAAGGATTGGAAAGTCTGCTTATAGGCTGTTATTATTTGATCAAATGTCTGATGTACATAATGTGTTTCACGTATCCTCTTGAGAAAGTGGATTTCGACTCTGAAAAGAGACTTTCTATTGATGATGAGGAGATTCAGGAGAATCTACAGTACAAGGAAGAGCCAGAAAAGATTTTGGCTCATGATGTGCGTAAGTTAAGAAATAAACAGATTCTGATGGTTAAAATTTAGTGGAAACATAGAACAGCACGTGAGGCGACTTGGGAGAAGGAGTCGGATATGAGACAGTTGTATCCGAATCTGTTCTAACTCAGTTTTGTTTTTGGAAATATCGAGGACGACATTTTTTTTGAAATTGGGGAGATTGTGAAAGCTCATTTCTTCATGTTTTCCTTCCAGGATCGTCCAGGACGAAGTTGGATCGTCCTGGGACGATCGGTACAGGTTGTGAAGAAAATTTCTAGCTGGAAGGTTCGTCCCAGGACGAACTGGGGTTCGTATGTACGAAAATCATACAAAGAGCAAGTCGTCCAGATACGATATTTAATTTCGTCTGAACGAAATTCGTCTAGAGGCCAAATCGTCCCGGGACGATCTGGGATCGTCCGGGACGATCAGACTGGATATATATGGATCGAGATCTTTTTGAAGAGAGAGAAAAGCCCAGGAGAGAGAAATTCGAAGGAAAAAGGAAGAAAAGTGATTTTTGGGCGACTTCTGTCCTTTTTCGTCCGTCACGGTAGTTAGAAAAGTTGACCGACTCGAGGTAAGGCACATTCCGCCTTTCTCAATTTTCAGAAACGAGAATTTTGACGACTTTTCTATCTCGGATTTTGTTTCCGTTACCGAATAATAGATTCCGTTTTGTACTGATAAAGGTTTTACCGCGTAACTTTTGGTATGTTTCTGAGATGATGATTGTGCACGTTTTGAGTATGTTCTGGAATATTTTTATCGGGTATTTTGAATTCTGTTGAGTTTTAATTGAATAACAATTTATCTGGATGTCTGAATTTACTGTCTCATTATAATGAAAGTCTTAGAATAAAGTTGTGTACTATTTTTGGTAATTTGGTAAATTTCTGAATCTGTGAATTTTGTGGAATTTCTGTATACTGTCGTTATGCCGCTGACGAATTTTCTGAAGTATTCGATTTTTCTGATTTGAATGTTTTGATGTGCTGTGATATCAGAAGGGAGTTATAATGGGCCGGAATTCTTTGTGATTCCGTTGTCTGGGTCCGGGAAATCTAAAAATAAGTTCTGTTTTGAAAAATCTGTATATCTATTATGTTCTGGTGCTTCAAGCACAAAGGGAGACATAAGGGGTCAGAATCCGTTGAGATTCTGTCAGTGTCAGAGAAGGGAGGCATAAGGGGCCAGAATCTGAGATTCTGACAGTGTCAGGGAAGGGAGGCATAAGGGGCCATAATCCATCGAGATTCTGTCAGTGTCAGGCTATGTTGCACCGATACGGATACGGCGACACGGATACGACACGATACGGATACGGGATACATCAATTCTTAAAAATATAGGATACGGGTACGGCGCGGACACGACATTATAATTTATAAATCATACATAAAAATTAAGAAAGCAAACAGAGCATAATATTTGAAATTACAAAAAAAAAAAAAAAAAAAAAAAGACAACAACATCATTTGTAGCCTTGTAGCTTATAATATCAAAATATAAGCAAGCATTAAATATCTAGTACAACAATAAAAGCATAAACATAAATTATCTAGCACTTGAAATTTCAACTATTCAATAGAGGGAATTATATAATTATCTTCTTCATTGGTTTGTCTTTAAACTTCTATATTATCTTCAATAAATATCATAGCTTCTAATTCAGACTCATCAAGTGAAAGATTAGTAAATTTTAATATTTTCATATCATCAAGAGACTCAAATCCATCTCGAAAATGACAAAATCTTGCTCGCAACCGCGGAAGTAAATACGACATATTTTTTTTTTAAATTCTTTTTGTTTTTCAACGGACACGCGTATCGGATACGCGTGTCCTTTTGAAATTAAATAGTATTTTAATTGGATACTGCTTTGGCGTATCCGACACGTATCGGTGGAGTATCGGAGGCGTATCGGTGTATCGGATACATCACGCCTTCGTAAATAGGTGTATCGGTGCAACATAGGTGTCAGGGAAGGGAGGCATAAGGGGCCAGAATCCGTCGAGATTCTGTCAGGGTCAGGGATATCTGATATGTGATATGTGAAATGTGATTTTATCTGATTTGAAATCTGTTCTGTACGATTCTGTTTGTTCTGTACGATTCTGTTTGTTCTGTAAGATTCTGTTCGCTCTATACGATTTCTATTTATGAAGTGAATTCCGTTTTTCTATATCAGTGATGTGACTTTTATTTGAGCAAGTGTCTGTATTCTGATGACTATATGATTTCTATACGATTTATGTACGGCTATTGGGATATCTACTTCTGATGTATTTTCTGATGTGAATTTCTGGAGATTTTGATTGGTGAGTGTTGTCTTGCTGAGCTGTTAGCTCATCCTTGCTTTCTGCGTGGTCTTCAGGTTCTGGGAAAGGGAAGGAAGTCTTGGACTAGCCGTTCTGTGTCTGATCTGAGATTAGGTATTTTGTACTTTTGATTTTTGTACAGTCATGATTTTTCTTTTCTGTTCTTTCTGTCTGTAAGCCATGAACTGTATTGTACATGATTATTTTGATGAAAAACAAAGAAACAACAACAACAACAACATCAAGCCTTTATCCCACTACGTGGGGTCGGCAAAGAAAGAAAGAAGAAAATATTGAATTCATTTCTGTGTTTTGGAAGTTAATAGTAGCTCTGTGTTTTCGTTTGTTCAAGTGTTTGGAAGAAAGTTCTGAAGCAAGTTCCAAAACTAGATCCTGGATTTCAAGTTTCAAGTCCCGTCGCGACCCGATGCGAGCGGGATTCGTTTCGATCGGGTTGGGTCGTGACACTAACGATAAGCGACGAGACTGCTAGTGATATGTTTCGGGCGATGAAGGCAGAGACACTTAAAGGTAGGGGTGAAGGTCAAAAATGCTTTGAGCAGTGTAGACCAAGATTTAATAAGCAATAAAAAAATACATCGGGTTTTGATGCCATGTGGAGAATCTGATAGTTTTTTTTTGTTCCAAAGCTTTTGATACAAATTACTAATCCCTAAGGGAATGAAACTAGCCTACATTAATGTGGGAAAATATTTACATATATATGCGTGTAATAATCTTCTTATTTTTAAAATACACACCCATATTTAAATGCATAGCTTTATAATATGCCTTTCGTGATCGATTTTTTTCTTTAGAGCGTGATCGATTTTTTTCTTTAGAGAGTGAATTAGGGTTTGTGATTGATGGAATGAAAATTAGGGTATTTTGTTGGCAGCAAGCCAGGTAGAGTGATCAATTGAGGGAAAGGAAAATTAAGCCCTCTTTTTTTGCTTTATTGAAACCATATCCCAACAAACTGAGCTTATTCCTTTTTCAAGCTAGTCTACATCTTGCCTCCATAAAAAAAAAAAAAGATGGCCAAATTGATTCAGAAGTCTTTAGGTCCTCCACATGAATTCTAGATTGTCATTAGATGATTAATGAGCAGGCCATACTTGAAAAGATCTAGGTGGGTTTTGGAAATGATTTTAGACCTATAGATAGGCATTGCTTTGCCTGGTTGAAAAATAAATTTGTGTATGAAGTATATTATATTTAGATGAAAACGTATGATTAATTGTGGACATTTTCAACATGCAAATTTAAAAATATTCATTCTAAGAATAGCATGAGTGTCAGATGGGTTTCATTTATGGTGGAAGTTTTTGGGCCTCCATTGACCTAGGCCAGTCCAGTCCGGTGATGAGATTTAACATGCTTAATGTTAAATTCAGAGAATTAGAGAGGGGAAAGGCTTAATTTTATCCTGCAAAACTATTCCTATTTATAGATCTATATAAGATATCTTAATAAGGAAATAAATAATTATAGAATTGTGCATAATTGCCCTAATATAATCATTCCTAAATTAGCCACCCAAATATAGAAGGAGATCGGTGTGATCCAGGTGAGCCTCCCACGAATCCCCATGCTGGTCGTGGGCCAAGGGACGGCTGGATTTAACAACATGATTAATTTGAGCCTCCCATGGATCCCCATGCTATCCGTGGGATTAAGGGCTACGGGACAGTTGGGATTTTAACACTCCTCAAGCTGGTATTCTCAGCTTGGTAATTAGTACCATAAAAGTAGAGTTATCTAGTCCCTTGGTGCACCATGGAGTCCTTCATTTGGTCAAAGCTTTGAGAGAAATTAGATTTAGACATTGCGGTGGCAAATGGTAGCATTAAATGCTATGTTAAGCAAGGCAGCAATGAAGGCTGCATTGGTTATATATATATATATATATATATATATATATATATATATATATATTATATGTGTGTGTGTGTATGTGTGTATATGATAACAACAACAAGGGCCATCAAAATCTATACAAGATATCTTAATATGGAAACAAATAATTTCAGAATCATGCATAATTTCCCTAATATAATTTCCTAAATCAGCAACCCAAATATAGAAAGAGATCAACATGATCTAAGTGAGCTTCCCACAGATCCTTATGCTGGCCGTGGGCCAAGGGACAACTAAGATTTAACAACATGATCCAAGTGAGCCTCCCACGAATCTCCATGCTGTCTGTGGGATCAAGGGCTATGGGACGGTTGAGATTTTAACACTTAATAATATAGAAAGCACACTAGTTTATCAATCTTTGAAATTGCTTTTATGACGTTTCTGTTTATTCCCTTTATGTTTCATAATGTCAGGTATTCCCTGACAAACCAGAAAAGCGCCGGGCTTCTCAGTTGTTCAAAGCGGCACTAGATACGGTATGCAGTTATTTTCGTTGTCTAATGCACACTTTTTTGTTTCTGTTTAGTACAAGTTGATTTTGATTTTTTCCCATAATTTTAGTGGCCATTGCTTTTTTTATTCATCCATACTTGCGATTGTAAGGCACTTTCTAATTCCTTAATAGACATTGTATTCTTCTATATAATGGTGTATCACGTAGTTCGTTGGATGATGTGCATTTTCGTTGTCTAATGCACACTGCTTTGTTTCCTTTTAGTACAGGTTAATTATGAGTTTTTCCATAATTTTAGCGGCCATTGCTTTTTTATTCATCCTTGCGATTGTATGGCACTTTCTAATTCAACATTGTATTCTTCTAGATTAATGGTGTATCACTTAGTTCGTTGGATGATGTGCCAAGCGGGCCTGTGACAAGTTTCTTCAAGTCCATAAGAAACACACTGGATTTTGATTTTGCAGATTATAATGAAGGTTAGTCCCTTTGAGTATACACGTGTTTACTTATAAAAGTATTTTAACATAATTTCTGAGTTATAAGTTTAATATTTCATGTAAATTCTTTCTAGATCAGCCCTTTTCTTGGCAGGCTTTTGGCCTGACAAGTTAATTTATTGACAATATTTTTCACTGGTTAATAGCGTGCTCCATTTTTTACTTGAAGGAAATGCAGTAAATGCTATCTTCTTTTTTACAGCATTCTTGTCAAGATTATTAGATTTAGTCAGCCTTTTAGAACCATCATTTTGAGAAAACAATATTCATGTCTTATTTGGTAAGACATTTGTTTAAATAAGCGAAAATTAAAAAAAATGGATAAAATATTTATTTGACAGAGTTTAGGATTAATTGTGCAAAAAATAAGTATGTGATATGTATTTTTAGCATATGTGGTATTATTAATTATCGGCTAATATTTTTTAAGATAAAATTATTATTATGTGGGTATGCTTAATTATTTTGAATCCATTATATAGAAGAATGGGGAAAAAAGAATATGCAAATTCTAAAATTAAGACTTGAGTGATTATAATAGAGAAATGTCTCGTGTATATTATGATAATTTAATATTTTTGGAGGCTCGCATGTAAATTTATAAAATTGTAACTAGGTTGGTTGGTTTGTATGGGCCCAAGCGTTGAAAATAATACATGGAAAGCCAAGTTGAGCACCAAAGAAATGAAACTTTTAAGATGAATGAGGGGCGAAATTAAAGAATGATAGTCTAAGAAATGATTATGGTAAAGGAATTATGGAAGTAAAATTATTGTAGATAAGGTAACAGAATGCACATAAAGGTGCTTTGAGCGTATAAAGTGAAAGGTATAGGCACATCAATAAATTGGGTGGACAGAATGACAAAATGAATAATGAAGGATTAAGATGAAAAATGGGTATAGAATGGGTAACATGGATACAGCTTGTGCACAAAGATTTGGCTGGTTTAGCACCTCTTACAACATTAAAAAAGAATGAATGAAGAATAATGGTTCTTAAAGTTGACCCATAATAGTGGGAAAAGGCTAATTTGATGATGATGAATGCCGTCATTTTTTAGAAATAAATCTTATGCTTGTATGAATGGCATTGTAAATCCCTTGCTCATTGAACTTTATTTATTTTACGGATCTCATTTATGGTCTATATGGGAAGTTATTCTAGCTGAAAAATTAAAATTATATTAACTCAGAATTTCTTTAAGAAAATGATTCAAATCTTTGTAATTTAACTTGCATGTGTAAAATTGGTTTAAATCATCATCCTTCCAAGTTTGAGGAAGGTTGGTACCTTCACTCATGTGTAAACGATATGCGCCAAGTTTAACTGTCTCTATAATATATAACCCTTCCAATCAGGTGTTAGCTTTGCAACTCCTTCAGATTTCTTTTTGGATTTTTTTTTTTCTCAAAACTAAATCCCCTGGCAAGAAAGACTTTGCCAGCATTATTGTGGTGCTGCCCGTCTTATCATTGTGCTAACAAGACTTCTTCTGATGAATCTGATTTGCTAGCGGCTCTGATCATTTTCAAATTTTTACTATATCCATCCTCATCCACTCATTAGTGAATTTTGCTGTTGTTGCTTCTTAGGCAATGCATTAATTGTATTAGTCTAAAACCATAGCTTCCATGTCTGAAGTGAGGGCAAAGGGTTTCCCCTATAATTTTTGAAGCAGTAATGTAAGAACCTAGGTTTAATATATGCATTTTCCTTTGTTTCCTTCCAGGATTTCTTGAGGATTTATAAAATTGATTTATTGGCTTCCTCAAATATCTTTTTGTCTGTGGATATTAAGCTTCCATTGGTCTTTAGATGACTCACTAAAGCATTCTTGGGTCCGATGCTTATTCATCATTGGCAATCTTCATCTTTTCATCTGCCGGTGAAGATCTAGTGGTGAGAGCTACGATCAATGGTTGCCCAAATCTACATATTATAGTAGTCTAGATGAAATTTACCATAGTTGCAGTCTTTACTTTGACTAGTGTGTTGTCCTTTTGAAATGGCTAGCTAGTGCAAGTAGGAATCTCTTTGGCCTAATGAAGAGACCCACAAAATTTATTCCCTAGATACAAAATAGATTTAAACTATGAGATAGAAAAGTTCTTTCTTTATTATGCAACTTCTTTGGTCTAATGGAGGGCCACTCATTTAGGTTGGAATTTATCTAGTAGAATTGCTAGGAAGATTATCTTTACTATGCTAAACCTTGCTATTCTGCAACCAAATATTAGTTGTCATTTGCTTTGCCACCAATAATTATAATGACTTATTAAACTCTTGACAACCATAATTGCATGCCATGAATTAGATGGCGGATTTTTCTTTCTAATTCATCTTGTTAGTTAGATGTATTTTAATGCTTTTTCTAAATTCAGTTAGTACATGCTTCATATATTCTCAAAAATAAAAGTTAATATAGATCTTCATATCTTGTTAACATTTTTTGTTTATTTCTTTAACTTTATTCTATTTATGTTTATTAGATCTTTGGAAGTCAAATGAGCCGCCCTCCTTGTTTGTATTTATCAACTGTAGCACTAGAGATCTTTCTCTTATTGAGAAGTATGTGGTACGTAGAAACATTTTAAACTCAGAGATCCTAATCACATAATGTATGGCATTTTAAGAGAAAAATTCTTCTTTATTGGATTCCAGTGAAATATCACTTGGAGGAATAGATCATTATGAAAATATGTGGATCTGAAAAGCATGATTTAAATTTACTTGTTACATTGTTTTGTCCACTGCCAATTTGTCATCTTTGATCTCCATGGCTCCAAGTTTCAATCCTTTTTCCATAGCAGAAGTTTGCTTCAACATCAAAGGACATGTTACTAATGATGGCTTAGGTTGAAGTCTGTTGGGTGATAAAGCGGAGTGCTCTCAAATCAATTAAATTATTGTTGTTACTAGTTAAAACTATTCTGAGGTAGCTTTATCAGATAGCTTTCAGTTTTTTTCTGGAACCAATTTTGAAGAAAATGTTGGAGCGTCTTAATCATTTTAAGATGCCTTTCTATGAAAATTAGGAAATTATTAGGTTGGACTACTACAAAGAGGGTTATCTAAGGTTTAAGGTTTCCACCAATTCAGAGTTGAAGAAGGGTTGATTTAGGCGATCTTGTCTGTGTATGTTGACTAATTAAAAAAAAGGGGAATAATAGAAAAAAAAGAGGGGAGAGAAATTGCGCCTTTAGATAGAATAGACACATTGTTTCGTCAAAATGATACATCCTTTCGATACACCCGACTAATTCAAACAATTAAGACAACAGGAAACGAAAAAAAAAAAAAAGACAACTTACCTTCAGTTCCGCTTCGCTCCCTGTCTTCCACACTCGGCCTATTCAAGCAAGTCGAACTCCCCTCAAAGCCCGAAATGTCGGACCCGTCGCATGTGTCCGATACCCTCATGCGAGCCGGCCTCCTTCCCTTTTCTGCCTCAGTCCAAGGAACCAAGCCCAATTCGCACGTCGGCCCTGCCTTCACACTCCCAATCCGCACGCTCAAATGCCGAACCCACCGCCTGTCTTTGCCTCTTTCACAAAGCAGGACCCGCACGACCTCTATCTGATCCCATTTGGCCCGATCTCTCTGTCTTTCGCCCGATCCATGTGAGCCCTTCGAGCCCAGTTGCTGACCCAAATCATTGCTTCCATGTGAGAATAGACAACCCCGCACTCTAAGCTTTTGTTGTCTCCAATTCGGGCCAAAGTTTAAATGCCTATGCCTTTATACAACACACATTCACTAACTTCCATACACAACATACCGATCTTTGTTTGTAACCGATTCCAATACACGTAAATTGATTATGTGAAGTCTTGCCAAACATGTCTCTATCTGCTCGATGGTATCAGACACAGGCGGCGGGTCCGACGTTTCGAGCATTGAAGGGATTTCAGCTTGCTTGAATAGGCCGAGTGTAGCAGATGGAGTGAGGCGGAACTGAATGTAAGTTGTCTTTCTTTTTTTTCGTTTTCTGTTGTCTTTATTGTTTGAGTTAATCAGTTGTATCGAGAGGATGTATCATTTTGATGAAACAGTGTGTCTATTCGACCTAAAGGCGCAATTTTTCTCCCCCTTTTTTTGTTTATATTATTCTCTTTTTTTAATTAGTCAACAATAGACATTTTTTTGGTGCAGTGCTTTTTATACATGCTTGTAGATGTACCTTGAATTTTTGTGGCCTCAATTAAGTTTAATATGCTTTTAGAATTTATGTTGTAGATGAGAAAATCCCTCCCTGAAAATCCATGCCCCATAACTGATTAAGATTACCACTCTGTACTGCTAGCAATCCAACTAGCCCTTCTTCATGGCACCAATTGCTTCTTTGTAGTAAAAACTATTGTTTGTTGACAACCTGCTCTTATGTCCTACCTAACTTCCTTCCATCTTCTGCTTGTTGTTTAAGGTGGAAAACGTGGGTGTAGTAGCTTGGGTCTAGTAGCCACAAGCAGTAGAAATAAGGCAGTAAATACACATTTATTCTATGATTTAACCACATTTAATTTCATTCATTCGTCCCTTTCATTACTCGTTTGTCAAAAGGCTGAGTGAATCGATGAACTAAATGTGTACGTATAAATGCCTTCATAGATGTCTTAACAAGTTATGTCTGGGTCATGATGAAGGTGTTCGCCCACAAGAGAACTTTTGGACACTTACCCAAATCAACCAAGCAGTTTGCCTTGAATTGGGCGAGGCCAGGATGGTGTATCAAGCAGATCACTTACCGCTCGCTGCTACCTTAGTCATCAGCTCTTAGTGCAGGACCATCTCCACTCACCCTGAGCTCAATTATAAGAAGGATCTCATCCCAGGGGTATCACTCGTGCCACATACGCTCAGCACCGCATTGAACGCCAATTTTCTTAGCACACACCTACCTATTCCCCTACAGAGATCCTTTACTTAGAGTAAGATAAGGTCTAACCGGTCCGCCACTACAGAACCCATCCAACTGATGCCAGCCCACAACAAATCATACCTTGCCCTCTATGCCATTTCAACATTACTACACTCGCACGGAGATGAATCCTTCATCCCAGTTCTCCTATCAATCAGAGGGTGGCATGCTATGATGCACATACACAGACACGTCGACACATATACGACACGACATGGACACGGCTATGATGCACCGACACTTCTCCTCAAAGAGGCTGGTAGTATCCGACACGACACTTGTCCGACGCTCCTTTAACGCATTTCAGACATACTGAAAATGTGTTCGATTAAAAAAATATTAAATACAAATTGGACACGCGTTCTCAACTCGCGTATCTTAAATATTTTATGTTTTTTTAAAATATAATTTCTTATATTTGGCGGGATTTATACTAAATTTCTTATTTCCTATCCACAACACCAAATTAACATCCGCACTTAATACCTATTCATCGAATATTCTCATTTTCATTTCTCTTTAGCGGTGAAGGTATTTTTATCGCCTCTCTCGGTGATTGAAAAACAGCATCGACGTCTGACTTTCGACATCCTAATACTAATCATTTTAAGCACAAATTCTAATTAAATGACTTATTATTTCTAAATTCTTTTTAAAATTATACTTATTTAATTTTTATACACTAATTTTAAAATAGAAAAACTATAATAACGTGTCAAACCCGTGTCCGTGTCCTATATTTTCAATAATTGATGTATCCCATGTCCATGCCGTATCCGTGTCGCCGTGTCCGTGTCTGTGCATCATAGGGACACGACGACACGTATACATCATGACACGGGCATAAAACACTTCAATTATTGAAAATATAGGATACATACAAGGGTTGGATATGATATTATAGTTTTAATATTTTAAAAATAGTGTATAAAAATTGAATAAGTATAATATTAAAAATAATTTAGAAATAATAAGTTATTTAACTTGAATTTGTGTTTAAAATGATTAATATTAGGATGTCGAGAGTTAGGCATCAATGCCATTTATCAGTCATCGAGAGAGGAGACGACAATGCTGTTGAGAGTTGGGCATCGATGTTATATAGTAAATATCGGACGTCAATGTTAAGATGGTGTTTATCGTCGATGTTGAGAGGGCGTTGGTCGTCGATATTGAGAAGGCGCTGGACAAAGAGGAGATGTTAAGTTGTGAGTGTAGAAATTGTTAACGTCGAGCATCGATGTCAAGATAGTGTTAAACTTTGATATGAAGATCGTTTTGAAACGTTGATGTTGTAACGACGTCAGACGTCAATGTTGAGATGATATTGGACATTGTTGTGAAATCAAAGTCGTAACCCGCCAAAGAGAAATAAAAATGAGAATATTCGATGAATTGAGTGTGAGCGATTGATTCGGTGTTGTAGATAGGAAATAAAAAATTTAATTTTTATATTCTAAATAAGAAAAAAATTTAAATACAAGAAATCATATTTTAAAAAAAAATCATAAAATATTTAAGCATAGGTGCCAGACACGCATGTCCAATTTGTATTTAATATTTTTTTAATCAAACACATTTTGGGCGCGTTCGACACATGTCGGACGTGTGTCGTGTCAGACATTGCACGCCTCTTTGAGGAGAAGTGTCGGTGCATCATAGTTAACACGTGTGTATAGCATAGTATAGTGTTGGATATGCAATCCATGTAGAGTTGTATTTTTTATCTTTTCCAATGTAGCCCTTTCTGTAGCCCCCTAAATCTTATAAATTAGGGATAACGGGCACTATTTAAAACACAAAAAATGATTTATCAAAAGAGGTCTCTTGGATTAGCAAGGAATTTTCTACTTGTCCGAGATCTCTAATTCTTCTCTATTCTTCTTCTACACTCTTCATTCTTAGTCACATGTTGCTTTGCTCTTTACATAAACTTGCTAGTAAGGCCAGGTATCTTTCACGAATTTGATGCATAAAATTTTTTACTTCTTCCTTCTCGAAGTACTTTTTCATTCCCCATCAGCATTGATGCTACCTGTTGATAAGTATAATTGATACATGATGTAGCAACTAAATTTTTTCTTACTGTCAAAAAAATTGAAGAAGCAACCAGCTTTTCTTTATCACAAGTACAGATACCATATCATGCAAGAAGATTTATTTAGGATTTTTTTTCTTTGAAAATATGGCTTAGGCTTTGGAACAAAGGCTTGATGCAGTAGGATTTTCATCTCAAGTATCCCAATTAAGTGCATTTGAGTTCTGTTATAAGCATACCCTTTGCTTTTGATTCATCCTCAATCCTTTTTTTTCTCGAATTTTAATTCTCAGGAGAGATATGCTGTGTCCATCCCAAGTATTCTTTTTAATTTGGAACTAGATACCTTGCGGTATGCAGCATATGATGTATTTTTTGGATTGAAGCATTAATCACACGTATTGTCCCTGCTCAAATCTCCTGATTTGTTTGTTGCAGTTCTGACTTGGGTTTGTTGGGATTCCCAACAAAAGACCTGCATTACCGGTTTCTTTCTCAATTTTTACCAGTATTCTATATTCGAACGAGAGAATATTCTAAGGTACTTGTTTTATTTTGCTTGTCTGGATTGTCTTTTTATAGTTTTTAATGTCTTTGTTTCTTTATATGAAGACTGTACCAGTTCCGCCCTTTGTGGTGAATTATGATGGAGCCTTATTTCGTCAGTATCCTGGTGAGTAAAATGCTTTTGAATTAAACATATTAAGTTTTCATAATTTGAAATTTTTTTTATAGCCCTAATCCCTCCTTTTCTGCACTAATAAGCAACTGGTAGGCAGTGATACGATTCAAATAATAAATAGTTTGTTATGATTGGCATGATAAATATACCTAAGCAGTATTGCTTATATTTTGATGTATTTGCCAATTACTTATTCATCAATAGTTGCCAGCTAAACTTATGATATGTATAAAGAATAGAATATAAAATAGTTGTGTAACTTGGATCCCATCTCCAAATAATTAATTTATGAACGAAGAGGCCATCTTAATGAAGGCCATTTTTTCACTACTACATATTTATCACCGACTTGGTAAAATAGTCCATTCTTTTTTTTTTTTTGGTGAGATGATAAGAGCCAGGATAACTCATAACCAAATGAATCTTGTATAGAAGTTTCAAAATTAAATTATGATGGCCAAGATTAAGGTGAGAAAGCATGGGTTGAGGGACCTTGGATGGATGAAATAATGAGTTCTAGATTGCTCAAGTTCGATGTATTTTGAGTTTAGGGGTGCTCTATTTAATCATTTTGGTAAAGCCACTGAAATTGATTATCGTATTTTGCGTTGCATATTGCTACAGTCTAAATTCTTAGCAGACTAAAATTTTATGCTTCAAATCAAACCCAAACTTTAAATTCCAAAAATTAAATATTGCTTAAACATGAGATGACATAGAAAGAAGCATAATTTACATTACTAATAGTTGGTAGCTGTTGATTGTTGATTTCTTTCAACAATATAAATGATTAAGAAATGGTCGTGATTAAAAGTAGTTCTTGATCCAATTAAAGGTAACAAACATCAGAATGATAATATAAATTTGGTGCTTATTTTTTTAGACAAATTATATAAAATCTGTTGGCTTAAGAAAAACGGCGTGTCAGCACGAATCATGCTTTTCAACCGTAGGATTTCATTTCCCTTAAGTTAGATTGTAATTAATCAGATTTTCCCTAAAGGTAGTGCCAGAGTTAATTAGATCTAGGTCTTTACTTCCCATATGCATAAGCACTCATAGTTAATTACCCCTCTTAACACGTAAGAGAGAACTCTAGATTAAGGATGAATAAATTTTATGTGATTTTAGTCTCAATTATGAGGAAAATAGAGCTAAACCCGATCAAGATTTCGTGGTTCTGTCGTCCCGGGTCTACCTTAGATTTTAGTCTCAATTATGAATTTTTCTCTCTAATTTTAGAGAGAAATGATGTTCTCTCTCTAGTTCTAGAGAGAGAAAGTGAGGGCTAAGGTTTTGATGGAAAGAGTGTAGGAGTTTGTGGGTAAGGTTGTTTATGAAGGGGGTAGGGATTTAAGGTGTAGAGAGGGAGGAAATTTTTCTTTTTTTAGGTTTTGAGGAAGAAGAAGATAACAAGGAAGAGGAAATGAGGAAGAATAAGCGGGGAAGAAATAGAAGAAACCAAGAGAAACAGAGGAAGATGTGAGGAAGGAGAAGAAAAGAAGGGAAGAGGGAGAAGAAGGAGAAAAGGTGGTGGTGGTCGACCAGTTGGAGTCGGTGGGATGGGTTGGGTGGAGGCTGGGAGTAAAGGATTCGGTCCTGCCACCTGCAATCGAGAGAGCCGGGGAGAGTGAGGGAGCCAAGAGAGGGATAGGGGGAGAGGATCGAGTCTTGTAAACTGCGTGCGTGAGAGTCGAGTGATGGGTGGTAGTGAGTGAGGTGAGTGAGTTGAGCGAGGGGTTTTATTAGGAGGGATTTATGGTTTAGGTTATTTGGTTAGATTTCCTTATTTTTAATTTAGTTTTAAATGTAAAATTAATATTAATTGAGTTTAATAATTTATTTAAATAAAAAAGGGAATATTTAGTTATGTTTGTCAGGCCTCGATTTGCTTGTCAAGTTGCCGTCGTTAGCGTACATCAATGTCGCCTTGATTCGCGCACTCAAAATTTTGATTTTCACCTACTAACAACCTCGACTAATATGGGTGTCGATCTTAGTTGTTTTAGTTGCCCCAAACACACTGGCACTATCCATTTCGTGAACAGAGGCTGCTTCAGTGATTTAGGTTTTTGATCGGCGAACGTCGGGTGAGTTTCCAGCCATGCTGCTCTCTTTGCTTTTAAAATTCGCCGTGCATGGTCAACTTAATTCCAACACTAGTATTGAGATCAAGAAAAGCATGCATATAATGATGCATTAACTATCATAATTACCAACATTGTATGTGTAAAAACCTACCCATTGAATATTTTCTTTTCTAGTTACAATTCTAAAGGGGCATTCAAAACAACTTTTTAAGAATTTTAGAGAGTTATCATGAATATAAAAAATTCCTCATTTATTCAATATACATAAAAATTATCATAGAGAAAATCATCAAATAAAATTTCAACTTCTATTCAAAGTGTCCAGAATAAAATATACTATAATATACAAAGTTATATGGTTGAAACGTCATAAAACCCAAGAAAAGTACGTTTTTGTCTATATCTTATTATTTACTTGGAATTGAAATCATAGCAGGTGTTTAGAAATTTATGTCATACTTGACAAAACTCTTAATTGGCCTGACGGATGAATTCAGCTCCATGGCCTCTGAACCTCTCTCATTTGTTTCTCTCCTCCTCTCCATTCTCTCTTCCTTCTCTGACTAAGCGAGAGGTTGGGGGGAGATTTAGGTGAAATGAGAAATAGATTTAGATATTTTATTTTAAGATGCACTGCGGCGCTCACTTCTCCAACGTCGCACTGCTCCACAGAATTTTCGAGATCCACCCAGATTGCTCTAACCCGACAGCTAAGTGCCGTAGCGCCCATTCTGAGCGTCGCAACTCTCCTTCAAATCTTCTTCTCAATAGAGAAGACAATATTGCAACCCACCATTCCCATGACTGCAATGCTCCAAAAAAACATGTTGCCTCATGATTTTCTCTTCTCCACTTCAATTACTAAAATTATTTACAGTTGGTTAGACATTATATAACTTATAATTAATAATTAAATCAGAATAAGTAAAGATTCATATCAAATTATTTCAATTGGCCTGGCTCTGTGACAACAGCTATACAACCTGTGAGGTCTAAGGTGGGATCAAGGTTTGATCAAGTTAAAGCAAAGGGGGGTTTCAGTTTATTCAAGAGATCTCATACTACTTTTCATCAAGAGTTTTGGATTAAAATGTTTATTAAAATTTCTACTTTTATCCATTGATCCTCTTCATGCTCAAGCTCAATGTACTTTATTCTTCCAACTGCTGTTTTGACATATAGTCAGCTCTTGGATGAATTAGAATTGCATTAATCATAAAATGTTTATAATCTCAGACCACATAAAAAATTATATATAAGAACTGATTTAGTAACTAGACTCTTTAAATAGGAGCTAAAGTACTCCCTAGGTAATGGCAACTCTTTTTTTTTTAAGGACCTTGGCAGGTTATGCTTAAACAGTCTGATGGCTCCTATGCTTGCATTGCAGAAAGTGCTACACGGTTTACACTTGGGGAGGTAATAACACTTAGGCTTTGTTTGGGACGGCTTTCTTACGGCTTCTTAAAGTTATTTTTTAGTATAAAAATTAAATTTTTTTATTAAAAAACCGCTTTAAGAATCAATAAAAAAGTCGCCGTAAACGAAGCATTAGTTATTCTATAAAAAAGCAATAAGGATTTATTTATGAATCTTATGATTGACCTGCAATCAACAATGGCAGACAAAAGAAGAACTTTTGATGGTCCTTGGTTTGAAAGAGGAGAAAGGAAGCTCATTGGAATTTCTTAGAAGGGGATACAAGGTTTGGTGCCTCACTTCTTCCTAGCTATTTATAATGTTCTAATTATTCGTAGAAAGATAGAAGAATAACGCAAGGAAGCCTTCTGCTCATATCCTTATAATGACTTTCTATTAATCTGTGCTTTGCATGACTTTGCGTTGCAGAACGCTACTTGGTGGGAGGAGGATGTGGAGTTGGAGCTATCCTCTGATTGGCGGAGTTAATCGACGATGGCAATTGATCAGTATGTTGGCATGTAAATTTGATGAGGGCATCAGATTTCGCCATGTGTACCATCGCCGGGGACGACGATCGACGGCCCTGATTCAGAGCCTTTACCTATGATGCTTTAGTTATTTTCTTTTATTAGTTATTTCATGTTTCCGTTTGTACCCCTATGAGGGATGTTTCACTTATTGTAGCCCAAGGGCATTTGTGATTTTATGCTTTTATTTTCTCCTGTAAGCCTATATATAAAGGCTTGTATCATTGTTTTGGATTATTGATGAATGAAAGAAAATTTCCCCTTGCTTGTCCTCTTTGTGAGTTCAATGACGTAGAGATCTCTTAGTGAGTTCTCGTGTGATCTCTTAGTGAGTTCACGTGTGTACACCAACGGAGCTTTGAGATCCTCGATCCTTGTCTCCCCCACCGCCAAGACGTCAAGTGGTAAGAGAAGCAAGAAGAAGCCGAGCCCCTCCCCATCCCCGTTTTCCCTTACTCCACCCGCCGACCACCCTAGCTTTTGCCGGCCACCACCTTGCAGCCGGCCACCACTTTGTGCCGGCCTCCTTTCGTTTTCCCTCTCACCACCTCTCTTTGAAAATTTGAAATCTCAAGTTTCAAATTTGTTCCAAATTTGAAACTTCTATTTTTGGAAAGTTTGGGAATGAAACCAATTAATTAAATTTAAATTAATTGGATTTCATTTCAAAATTTCCTAGTCATTATTTTATATTTGGTAACTCCCTTTCCCCTTCCATAACCCCTCTCTCTCCATCATTGTCGCCGGCCCCTATCATGGGATTTTCCATTGATTAGGCAATCAATTCTCCCCCTCCATCCTCTTGATTTGTTGGAAATTCAAATCAAGTCTAATTATCCTCCCCCTCCACGTCATACCCAAATCAAGCTGAATATTATTTCAGTTTTGGTATTATTTTCAAAACCCTACTCCTATTGCCTCTACCGCCGGCCCCTTGCATGCTCCCTATAATTGCAATTCCAATTAATGCCTTAATTATATCAATTGCAATTTCAAATTTCCCTAAACTCTCCCACCTAATGCTCCTAAACTGAAATCTGATTTCAGTTGTGCACACCAAGCCGCCCCTCTCCTCCTTGCTATCTCCTTTCTTTGACGTCGGATTCGACTTCGACGACACCGTTGAGAAGTATTTGGCCCGGATCGTACCCACCTTGATAGAGACCGTTGACGATCATTTTTCAGTGTACACTTGGATCGTCAAAGGACGTCGCTTTGCAACACCTCCACAAATCGCGCCGACCTCTCCCTCTCTACGGATCTACGGCGCCGTCGCTCTAGGAGTGATCTCGTCCATCGTGTGGCTCTTCTTCTCCCAACAAGCCTAGTAGTAGGTAAATAAGAGTGGCCTCAAGGTGAGACAATCACTTTGTTAACCTTGGGATTTTTGTTGATCATTTCATTTGCTTTATGTTTATGAAAGTCGTTATTTTTCTCGGCCTTGCTAATTTATGTGTAAGTGATTGCCTAGCCGTAGTTAACAATTGAGATTTCCGAAAAGCTTGATTTGGGAACGAGATTTAATTTGCAATTACCATACTTGGATAATATTTTGTTAAACTTCTAAATACAAATCCTGGATTTACATCATGTTACATCATATTTGGTATCAGAGCATGGGAGCATGGCTAGCATGCTTTGCTCATGTTAGATGCATCCTAGGAAGTCCGTTTTAGATTGCCATTATTCGTTTACATGCATAACATTGCCAAAACATTTTATTTACTGCTTTCATTTGCTGTCCAGTAAATTCCAGCATCATATTTTCATAGTTAACTTGCATGCTTAAGTTACCCAAGTGTTAGTTTGGTCACTTACCACCCACCGCCTCACCTAAGTCACTTGCTACACTTAAAATCCCTGTTGTCCAGAGTTTTCCAGCACTGTTTAGTGGCTGTTTAGGTGACCCTAAACCTTTAACCTGCTGCTGTCCACTCACCCAACACCACCCAAACACTTAGACAACTTAGGCTTGTGTTGTAGGTTGCTGCCATTGACATTCCAGCGGCTGTTTGGTGGCTGTAAGAGCTATTTCCAGCAGCTATACATTGCTGTCCCCCATCACAAACCTACCCAATTCAACCCTCTGTCAATCTCATGGATCCGCAGCACCTCCAGGCCACCCTAGACCTCATTTTGGGCCAAATAGGAACTGTTACACAGCAAATTCGTAACACTCAGACGGACTTGGCAGATTTTAGGAGGTTAACCAGTGATCAGTTAGATAACATAGAGCGTATTGGGAACCCTGCGATTTACACCCCGTCACGACCTCACTCGCCTTACAACGAGGAAAACCAAGCTGATCATGGCCACCCTAGAGACCCATACCGTCATAACCCGAGACCCCATCAAGATCCTGTTGGAGATGAGAACCCTTGGCGCGATAACGATGCCCAATTGTTGAAAAACATTAGAATTGATGCGCCAACTTACGATGGGACCCTCGATCCCCAAGTCTTCTTGGATTGGCTCAAATCCATGGATAGTTATTTCAAGTGGTATAACATCTCGGAGGCTAGGAAGGTTAGATTTGCCGAAATGAAACTCACGGGCCGAGCCAACTTGTATTGGACCAATTTAGAGAATATGCGCGAGGCTCGAGGCGAACATCCTATCACGGACTGGAGAACGATGAAACAGGAACTCAAGAGAAAATATCTCCCTCCTTCGTACTACCCGAAGCTCCTCGATAAGTGGAATAGATTAACCCAGGGGAGCAAGCCCGTCAAAGACTACATCTCGGCCTTTGACGACTTCCTGATTCGTTGCAATGGCGAAGAGTCCGCCACCCCAACCCAAATCCTTTCTATGTTTAGAGCTGGCCTTAGGGAAGACCTGCGTACGGAACTCTTTGCTCGAGGTATAGACTCTTTAGAGGCAGCCTGTAGCCTAGTTCTCGACCTCGAAGATTCTAGAACCCACTCCCAAACTAGGCACTTTGACTCCCGTTTGAATTCGTATAGAACCTCGTCTGGACAACCTCAAACCCGACCCTCAGGATCGACTGCAAATCGAACCCCTGCTAGTTCGGCCCCACCTCGTACGAACCTCAAAGGTAAAACTCCCGAGCGTGACGCTCCCAAACTCAATTCATGAACCAAATGCTATAGGTGTCATGGGTACGGACACATTGCTTCGCAATGTTCTAGTCCTTACAAAGTCACCATAATTGAAGAAGTGGACGAAGAGGAGGAAGAACCTGAGACTGATTTGGTTCACCAAGTGGATGAGGAAGAAAACTCTTTTACCGAAGAAGAACCTGTGACCTTACAAGTTGTTAGGTGCGCTTTGGCCCAACCTAAGTTAAGCGACGATTGGCGTAGAACCTCCATTTTTCATACCTTCATTAAGATCGGAGAAAAGAGCTGCAAGGTTATCATAGATAGTGGAAGTTGTATCAACGCAGTCTCTTCAGCCATGGTCTCCAAGCTCAATCTGAAGGTGACCCCGCACCCAAATCCGTATAAGGTTTCTTGGATCAACTCGACTACCATAGAAATTAAGGATCGAAGCCTTATTCCAATAGAATTTGTGGGATATCAAGACAAGATTTTGTGCGATGTTCTAACCATGGATGTGGGTCAAATTATCCTTGGTCGCCCTTGGTTATTTGACAACGACGTCCATATTTATGGGAGGACGAACACCTGTGTGTTCGAACATAATGGAAAGAAAATCAAGTTAATGCCATCTCAACCTAAACCTCCCAAAATGGAAGATAAGCCCACCTCAGCCAAGCAAAGTAAAGGCCTCCACTTACTGACAGCGAAAGAAGTGGAAACTGAGATCACCCAAGGAGCCCCTATGTATGCCCTAGTGGCTAGAGAGGTAGACGAGGACCAGAAAGAACCAATCCCCGATGCCGTTAAACCTCTTCTGAAGAACTTTGCAGATGTTTTCCCAGAAGATTTGTCTAACCAGTTGCCACCCTTGCGGGACATACAACACGCAATAGACTTGGTGCCAGGAGCATCCCTACCCAACCTTCCTCACTACCGTATGAACCCGACTGAACACTCTGAGCTTAAGAAACAAGTCGATGAACTCCTTCAACGAGGATTCATTAAGGAGAGCCTTAGCCCCTGCGCTGTGCCTGCTCTTTTAAATCCGAAAAAGGACGGCTCGTGGCGAATGTGTGTTGATAGCCGCGCTATCAACAAGATTACTATCAAGTATAGATTTCCCATTCCTCGGCTGGATGACATGCTGGACATGATGACCGGAGCCACTCTCTTTTCCAAGATAGATCTTAAGAGTGGGTATCATCAAATTAGGATCCGCCCCGGGGATGAATGGAAAACGGCATTCAAAACTAAAGATGGATTTTATGTGGACTGTTATGCCGTTTGGACTGAGCAATGCCCTTAGTACCTTTATGAGAGTTATGACTCAAGTTCTTAGGCCCTTCTTAGGAAAGTTCGTAGTAGTTTACTTTGATAACATATTGATATACAGCACTTCGGAGGATCAACATCTCAATCACATAACTCAAGTCTGTGAAGTTTTGAGGAAAGAACAGCTGTACGCCAACCCAGCTAAGTGTAAATTCCTCACCGATAGTGTGACATTTCTTGGATTCATTATTTCGACTCGAGGAATATCTGCAGATCCCGAGAAGGTGCGAGCTATAAATGAGTGGCCAGAACCTAAGAATATCCGGGATGCTAGAAGTTTTCATGGATTGGCTACTTTCTATCGGAGGTTCATTCAGAATTTTAGCACCATTGTAGCCCCCATAACTGATTGCCTTAAAAAAGGGGAATTTCATTGGACGACTGCCGCAACTAGAGCGTTTGAGGATATTAAAAAGAGAATGGTAGAAGCTCCTGTCATGCGTCTCCCAGATTTTTCCAAAGTATTTGAAGTAACCTGTGACGCATCAGGAATCGGAATAGGAGGAGTTTTGTCACAAGAGGGACATCTGGTAGCGTACTTCAACGAAAAACTCAATGACATACGACAGAGGTACTCTACCTACGATAAGAAATTTTATGCAATCATCCAATCCCTTAGGTATTGGAGACACTACTTGCTACCCCAGGAATTTGTAATCTTTTCAGATCATGAGGCTTTAAGATACATCAATTCCCAGAAAAAGTTAAATGCCCGTCATGGTCGTTGGGTCGAGTTCTTACAGGAGTATTCGTACACTATTAGACATAAGGCAGGAACTGAGAATAAAGCGGCCGATGCTTTAAGCCGTAGGATAATGGTCACAAGGGAAATGAGAACAGAAGTTGTCGGATTCGAACGCATCAAGGATGACTACCCCGAGTGTACTGATTTTCAGGAAATATATGCGTTACTAATGGCGGGGGACAAACCATCTGTAGATGATTTCTTGTTGGAGGATGGTTATTTGTTCAAATCTCAGAAGTTGTGTATTCCCAACACTTCTCTTCGTGAGTTTCTTGTGTGGGAGCTACACGCAGGAGGATTAGCCGGACATTTTGGGCAGACTAAGACCATTGCAGCCGTCGAGTATAGGTTTTTCTAGCCCAGCATTAAGCGTGATGTCACTAGATTGATCAAACGTTGCCATATCTGTCAGCTAGCAAAACAGAGGAAACAGAACACAGGCCTATACACCCCACTTCCCGTCCCAAACCATCCTTGGGAAGATATCAGCATGGATTTTGTTTTAGGACTCCCCAAGACCATTAGGAAGCATGACTCCATCTTTGTCGTAGTAGATCGTTTCTCTAAGATGGCCCATTTCCTCCCGTGTGCTAAAACCTTCGACGCCTCTAGAATTGCCAAGATATATTTTAGCGAGATTGTTCGACTCCATGGACTCCCAAAAACAATCGTGTCAGATAGGGACGTGAAATTTACGAGCTATTTCTGGAAAACCTTATGGGTTAGGATGGGTACTAAGCTGCAGTTCTCCACCGCCTTCCACCCTCAAACGGATGGCCAAACCGAAGTTGTTAATAGGAGCCTTGGTAACCTCCTTAGGGCCTTAGTATGTGATAACATTAGGGATTGGGATTCCAAACTACCCATTGCCGAGTTTGCCTACAATAACTCTGTCAACCGAACCACCGGCATGAGCCCAGCTGAGATTGTTTATGGATATCAACCTAAGAAGCCTATAGACTTAGTCCCTATGAGTCCTAAGATTAGAGTGTCTGAGTCTGCATCTGCATTTGCATCCCATATCCAGGAATTGCATCGAGAAATTAACAAAAGAATTATACAAAGTAATGAAAATTACAAATTAAATGCTGATCTCAAACGACGCTTCAAGGAGTTCAAAGTTGGAGACTATGTCATGGTTCGGATTCGTCCAGAGCGGTTCCCACCTGGGGCCGTTAAGAAACTACATGCTAAAAGTGCGGGTCCTTTTAAAATAACTTCTAAAGTAAACAGTAATGCTTATGTTTTGGACCTTCCTGAAGGTTTCAACATGAATCCCACGTTTAACATTGATGATCTAGTAGCCTTTGATGGATGAAAGAAAGTTTCCCCTTGCTTGTCCTCTTTGTGAGTTCAATGACGTAGAGATCTCTTAGTGAGTTCTCGTGTGATCTCTTAGTGAGTTCACGTGTGTACACCAACGGAGCTTTGAGATCCTCGATCCTTGTCTCCCCCACCGCCAAGACGCAAAGTGGTAAGAGAAGCAAGAAGAAGCCGAGCCCCTCCCCATCCCCGTTTTCCCTTACTCCACCCGCCGACCACCCCAGCTTTTGCCGGCCACCACTTTGTGCCGGCCTCCTTCTGTTTTCCCTCTCACCACCTCTCTTTGAAAATTTGAAATCTCAATTTTCAAATTTTCTTTCCAAATTTGAAACTTCTATTTTTGGAAAGTTTGGGAATGAAACCAATTAATTAAATTTAAATTAATTGGATTTCATTTCAAAATTTCATAGTCATTATTTCATATTTGGTAACTCCCTTTCCCCTTCCATAACCCCTCTCTCTCCATCATTGCCGCCGGCCCCTATCATGGGATTTTCCATTGATTAGGCAATCAATTCCCCCCCTCCATCCTCTTGATTTGTTGGAAATTCAAATCAAGTCTAATTATCCTCCCCCTCCACGTCATACCCAAATCAAGCTGAATATTATTTCAGTTTTGGTATTATTTTCAAAACCCTACTCCTATTGCCTCTACCGCCGGCCCCTTGCATGCTCCCTATAATTGCAATTCCAATTAATGCCTTAATTATATCAATTGCAATTTCAAATTTCCCTAAACTCTCCCACCTAATGCTCCTAAACTGAAATCTGATTTCAGCCGTGCACACCAAGCCTCCCCTCTCCTCCTTGCTCTCCCGCTGGCCGACCCCCCCTCCCCTAGCCAAGCCGCCGTTCCACCCTTCCTCCTTGGAAGATCTTGCTCTCGGCGACGTTCCGGATCCAATCCTAGGATGCATGGACGTACCCGAATGGAATTTCGGATTTGAATACGACGACCACGGGCGAGTGGATATCCTCCGATCTCCTTTCTTTGACGTCGGATTCGACTTCGACGACACCGTTGAGGAGTATTTGGCCCGGATCGTACCCACCTTGATAGAGACCGTTGACGATCATTTTTCAGTGTACACTTGGATCGTCAAAGGACGTCGCTTTGCAACACCTCCACAAATCGCGTCGACCTCTCCCTCCCTACGGATCTACGGCGCCGTCGCTCTAGGAGTGATCTCGTCCATCGTGTGGCTCTTCTTCTCCCAACAAGCCTAGTAGTAGGTAAATAAGAGTGGCCTCAAGGTGAGACAATCACTTTGTTAACCTTGGGATTTTTGTTGATCATTTCATTTGCTTTATGTTTATGAAAGTCATTATTTTTCTCGGCCTTGCTAATTTATGTGTAAGTGCTTGCCTAGCCGTAGTTAACAATTGAGATTTCCGAAAAGCTTGATTTGGGAACGAGATTTAATTTGCAATTACCATACTTGGATAATCTTTTGTTAAACTTCTAAATACAAATCCTGGATTTATATCATGTTACATCAAAATTACTTCTTTCCTCATTGACTGATCTGAATACACGCAAAAAATTAATGTGTAGTTTTCATTTTTTTAGAATTTTTTAATATAAATTAATTATAAAAGATAAAGTATATTTAAGTTAATTGAATAGTTCAACGAGCTTACGATCCGAGCTGATTTAATATAGGAGTGAGCTTGAGTATAAGCTTGAACTTGAATACGTGACTTGATAAGCTCAAACCGCGAACTCGACACCGCTAATTCCTTCTCTCATTGAACCCTTTTTAGGGCTCATCAAATGCAACAAGTTGTTCTTACTGGCCTTGAGCAACATCCCCTTCTTTCCAGATATCCTCTGATACTCATCCCACTTTGTGCTTTGTTCCAATTGGGCTTCGTAGACATCTCCTGTTTTAGGAAGCCCTCAGTAGAACTCTTCTCTCACTGCGAGTTGTACTGATCAATCCACGAGCTTTCTTTCTCAGCCCTCCTAGCAAGTTTTTTTGGTCGATTAGTGTGCTTTGCACCTAAAATTTTATAGATATATATAATATATAAATGTATGATGCACCATTCATTGTTGATAAGGAGTTTATTTATGTCAGATTTTGTTTGGGGTGAAATAATTTTGTGCGGATACTGATATCATCCAGAGGCGAATCATAATATGTCACGTCATCTCTTTGTTGTGTATTGCGGCTATGCACCTGTTGTGTACCGGATGATGGTGTGCATTGTGATTCGCCACCGGACGGTCTGATGTTCACATAAAATAATCTCTTCTTTGAGATAGTTTTTAACAATTGTACTAAAAAATTACGTTAGAAAATAGTTAGAGAATTGTCCCAAACGAAACCTAAAGAATGTTTGGGCATAGGATGGTGTGTTAATCTTGTTACATAGAACTTTAACCTCAAAGAAGATATTACAAAATCACCATATTAAATAAATCATGCAAGTATCTCCAACCATTCTTCATCCCACCTTTGCATTGTAACTGCAGCTTCTCCCTAAACCTTTTTTTTTTTTTTTGGTTTGAATTTACTAAATTCCAACTATTCAAATTTGAGTGAGGATGAAATGTTATTGTTGAATTAGTTTTGAGATGATGATAATATAAAATTAATTAATTAGTATTTATATTATATTTATTTTAAATAAATTTAATAATTAAAATTTATATTTTAATCAAAATTTAATTAAATATTAGAACTTTCTACTTATTCATACTGACTAGTTCACCTCACTCAATTCTCTAGCTCTAACCTACTAATAAATTACTAGCAAGATCTATTGTTACCTACAAACAAAGTTAATCTAATAATAAATACTTTGAATCATGTGATTGCGTTGTACACCTAAATTGATTTCGCATGGCACACATTCCAAGCTTAAGCATCATTAATGTGCAAAATGTTGCACAAGCTCATCGCTTTCACTAGCACAAATTATTACAAGCACATACATGTAGATGCATCAAAATGGGTCAACATGTTAAATTTGATCCAAAATTGACCCAATCCAAATTTGATCAACCCAAACCAAATCCATTTAATAAATGGATAAAAAAGTTGACCCAAACATGACCTAACAACCCATTTTAATTAAAAATATATTGTTAACTTATTAACCATAAATTTTTAAGTAAATTGATAAAAAAAAAACAAGAAAATTATAATAACAAATAAAAATTTTAAGGAAAAAAAAATTAAATGAATCATTTTCAAGTCAAAATCGGGTTGTGAAAATCTGATACATTTAAAAAACGAGTGAAATGCACAATCTATCAGATCATTTATTGACACTCTTATCCGTACAAAATATTGCTTTGCTTCTTTGGACGGGCAACAAGTGTAAGGCTTCGTTTAGGACGACTTTTTTTTCTGCTTCTTAAAACAGCTTTTTAATGTAAAAATTAAAATTTTTATGCTAAAAAACTGCTTTAAGAAGCAGTAAGAAAGCCGTCCCAAACGAAAACGAAGCCCAAGTCTCCTGCCGAATGCCTTGATCCATATCAGCAAGCTTAGAGATGTAACAAAGAATACTTGGCATAATTTGATACGCACAATGTATTCATATTGCATAAGTTTTATTTTTAAATATAAACATAAATATAAATAATCTAATTAAAAATAAAAAATATAATTTTCATTTAAATAAAACTAAATTCTTAATCTATCAAAATTAGAAATATCAAAAACTCATCTCACAAAAATAAATACAAACATAAAATACGTGACTAATATTTCAACCATAAAATATCCATATATCTACATACTCTTACAAAATACTAATAAAATGTGATATATTTGGAAAATTTTATTATATAAATACAATAACGATATCTCTGCTAAAACACATATACAACTAACAACTATCAAGACATCAACAAATTTTCTCACAGAAAATCATTGAATTTTTATTCAAATAGTTATCAAATAAATTTTTAGCAAACTTTTTTAACAACAAAAAAATTCTCAAAAGGAACTTACCTAGTCTTCAGCAGCTTCATGCTTAAGCAAATCATGGGGCTCTTGCGGATCATCATTATTTTTGCTTACAGAAAAGCTTCGCCTTTGATCGGCAGTGGCGGTGATGACCGGAAGCCATACATCGGCTGTGCTGCTAAGGAGCGAGCGAACCTCCGGGTTGGTAGCCATTGTTGACGATATCATCTGGTCCACATCATCTAGCTTGGCTGATAACCTGTCAAGCTCAGCTGCTATCTCAAGCTATAAATGAGAGAGAGAGCTAATTAGAAGGATACAGGCAGATTTGTAGCGCGGGCATTAGAAAATTTTAATGACTTTATATATAGTACATCTGTACATGTATGTTAATGAGTCAAAGATAATTGATGTGTTCAAAAGTTAAAAATTTAATTTGTGCTTCTTCTAAATATTAAAATTAGTTTGTGCCACCGCTAAAAAAAATATAACAACATCAAACCTTTATTCAACTACACGGGGACAGCTACATGGATCATTTTTCTCCATTCCTATTAAGAGTTAAATTCTCATTTAAATTATATAAAAATTTATCATTTCTAATATTTTCTAGCAAATTTTTTTAAGTTTGCCTCTACCTTTCTTAACATAGGTCAAATCCAATACATTCACTATCCTAGTTGGGTCATTGAAGTCGGTGTTTTATGTGTCCAAGCCATCTAGGGTAACTCTCTCTAATCTTATCTACCACTAGAGCTACTACAACCTTTTTCACATACATACTCATTTCACATTTTGCTTGTAAGAGTGAAGCCACTCATCCACCTAAGCATCCTCATCTCTACAACACTTAACTTTATGCTTCTCTTTTAACGACTACCACTCTGTGTCATAAAATATTATAGGTCTCATCATCATCTTGTATTCTAAAGAAAATAGGGAGAATAAATTTCAAAAGTAAAAATTAATTTATGTGCTTCTTCTAAATATATTAATAAGCAACAGATATTAAAATTATTGAGAGGGAAAATAAGAAAATAGGATGGTCAATGATGCTTAGTAAATACCTCATTGAGATTATTTGGAGGTTTTGGAGGCACTTTAGTTACTTCAATTCCCAGCGCTTCTATCTTCTCCCTTAGTTCAACTTCCTCTTGGTTGCTTAATGATTCTACCTGTATATATGGAATGGTCGGTTCTTTAGTCAATTTTAAGGTGAAGTTCTGCAATGGAGACATTTATTTTCTATTGTGAATATGTTGCTGTAAAGAAAACAAGATGACAAAGAACGTTGATAAATGGAAAACTATCCTTTTGTACACATACAAATATAAGAGCAGTAACTTCTATATATATCAAATCTTTGATTGCGAAAAATTAAAATGCATCATGAAGTATAAACCAAAAAAAATTCAGTATTAACAAAGTGGGATTTGTTATCACATCATTCATCAAATTCTAACTATTTAAAGTCAAATTTATGAATCTAGGTCCATAATTTATGCTCAGTGATATATGTGGTATAAATTATAACTGTTACAATCTTCTGTCACAGGTACTAGCCAGTAGCTGCATTACATTTGACTCACCCATTTCCTGATTATTCCATTTATAATAATTATATACCTCACCAGAGTGAGTATATATATATATATATATATATATATATATAATGCCAAGTAATTGATTTCGTACACTGTATGGACAATATTCTGTTATTTGGGTTGCCAAACAAACTCCAAGCCAAACAATCATGATAAACTAAGCAGATAGAACAATATAGCCAGTAGCCATCTTGAATGTTAAGCTTAATTCACAAATGTGCAACTCCCTCTCATGTGTCAACTAACTATTGAAATCATTTAAGAATTCAACTTAAAACTTCATTGGAAACTTAAAGCAATAAATGGTTGTAGCACCTTCACACATACAAAGAGAAAGATGCATACTTCAAATGCCTATATCCACCAAAAGAATGCGATTTTCTGGATATTAAATATCCAGTAGAAGCTTGAATTTGGTCATAGAATTATATATAAACTACTTGGATAAAAATCAAGCAAGTTCAGTCACTTATACACCGTTTTGAGGGCATTATCACAATCATTGAAGCACAAAAACAGCTGCTAATCACATCCCCATGGTGCTAGCCAAATAGTGTGTTTTATATGTTTTAAGTAGGAAGCAAAAATGGTGTTACTTGCGTTGATTACAACGAAAGCCAAGTACAATGTGAATCTAAAAGACTAATTGCAAATGCAAGTATCTTTAGTTTCGACACAAATGGTGATTTTATAATTTATACCATATAATTTCTTGCCTGAGTCTAAAGAGAGTCAATATGAAAAATGTTAAACTAATATATTAATATGTTTTGGTTGGTTCTCTCTCACATGAACCAAATTGGGCCAATTAAGTTGGTAATTTGGTCCATTTTAAACATTTTGTGAGCAAGTTTAAAAATGCTTATGATTTTCCTTGACCCCATACACCTACTGAGTTTGGCTAGAACTTAACTTGCATGTCTCTCTATATATTTGGGTTATTTTTATTGTAATTTTGAACTAAGCAATGCGCTTCTGTCTAAGTACCTTTGCAAGAGAATAAAGACTAATGTGCAACTTATGGTTAGAATATGACCAGAACCTGATCAATTTATAAAGAATGCAAAACGAAAAATATTTGTTTAACATAATAAATATACTTAGGTTGGCACCACCTTTTTCTAACTCTTTCTTGTACGAGATCACGATGTGGTGGGGAGAGGGATTTCATAGCAGTTGGGAGAAAGCGTTGGCTAACTTCAATGTCGTAGCAACAATCATATTATTGGGGGGAGTGAAACTTTTGAAACATCTTGCAACAATGCGGTTTAGGGTTTAGACAACATTAGTAGGGGACACTGACCACTGCAAGCACCTCTCCGTGACTCAACTCTCATCAAGCTCTCGCATTGTTCGCTACTTTAAGCTTCTTAGGCAGAGCAAGCTAAAGTATGGGAGAGGTGAGGAGAGGAAATGAGGAAGCTTTGAGAAAAGACTCTTCTCAAGATTGCTACAATATCTGCAATATGCTTCCCTCTAGAAAGAAGAATGAAGAAGAGAAACTCTAAAACCTTAATGCCATGAAACCCACTTTCAGTACCCTCCAACAGGACACTCAGAAGGCATGCCAAGACATAAAAAGACATGTCAAAGAAGGCAAGAGAAAGGAAAGATAAGAGTGGAAGGATGTTACCAAACCTTGGGCTTCCCCTGGTAACCTCATCGATTTCCATTAACGTTAGGCAGGCCTTGGATTGGATTGGACTTCCTTAATGATGTCATCTTCTTCGTCCACAACATCCTAGTGGGTTTAGGTACCAAGGACACCTTATTGAAGCTCATCTATACTGTTGGGTATACTACAATTGTCTAATTTACAGGAGTAATTTTCCATTAGAATTATTTAATTTTCTATGTTATTTAGTAAATTCATTCCTTATTAAAAAAGGATCAATGGCGTATATATTGCTTCATGCAACTATAGGATTTACCGGCAAACGTCACTCCTATAAGTTTCAAGTAGAGCTAACCTCATATCCAAGTTATAAGCAATTAATCATAAAGCTCATAAATCAACTCGGAGTCTCGGACAAAACCAGTGGGATAGCTTCCTATCAGCATCATTTTTCAAACCTCAGCCATATTGACATATAGTACAACAACAACATCAAGCCTTTATCCCACTACGTGGGGTCGCCTACATGAATCCTTTTTCTTCATTGTGTCCTATTAAAGGTCAAATTCTCGTTTAAATCTAATAAAGAAAGGTCATTCCTAATATTTTCTAACCAAGTCTTTTTAGGTCTGCCTCTACCTTTCTTAACATAAGTCAAATCTAATACCTCTACTCTTCTACTGGAGCTACTCCAACCTTTTCACGTATATGCTCATTTCGTATCCTATCTCTAAGGGTAAAGCCACTCATCCACCTGAGCATCCTCATCTCTACCACACTTAGCTTAGTATTATGCTTCTCTTTTAATGGCCAACATTCAGCACCATAAAGCATTGCAGGCCTCACTACCATCTTATAGAATTTTCCCTTAAGTTTGAGGGGTACTTTTCTATCACACAACAAGCTCGATGCATTCCTCCACTTCAACCATCCAATTTGAATTCTGTTGATAATATCCCCATCTATTTCACCATCACTCTGAACAATAGATCCAAGATATCTAAAACGTGTACTCTTATTAATGACTTGATCGCCCAAAGTCACAATCCCCTCACTAGGTCTATTACTACTAAAATTACACTCCATATATTCCGTTTTAGATCTACTCAAGTGAAAACCTTTAGTCTCTAATGTCGACCTCCATAAATCAAGTTTACTTTCAACTCCCTCTCTAGTCTTATCAACAAGAAGAATATCATCAGCAAAAAGCATACACCAAGGTACATCCTCTTGCAAATGTCTAGTGAGAACATCCATGACTAAAGCAAAAAGATATGGGCTTAAGGCTGATCCTTGATGTAACCTAACCGAAATAGGGAGATACTTGGTCAAACCACCTTGTGTTTGAACACAAGTAATAGCTCCTGCATACATATCTTTAATGATTTGAATATATGCATTATTAACTCCTTTCTTTAATGATTTGAATATAAGCCATATTGACATATAGTAAATAGCTCTTTAATTGTGTTTCAAAAATTTTATTGTCTAGAGTGGTATTATGGACTAGCTCGTCATCCCACATTCTAATGGTGAAATTCCATTACATTGTCTCTTTATCAAAGGTTTTACAATTTTATCGTCTCAATCTTAAAAAAAAAGTACATAATAATCTTAAACAATGATTTTCCTATAGCAGATTCACAACCAATTTTACAACCAAACAAAACTAGATTCACCTGAGTGTTACAAAAACTAATTGAATCAAATCCATTATGTCACTTAGTTGAATGGGAATTGTTTAAATTTACAATTTAATGCGATCAAATATGTATCCCCGCTAGAAGCGACATAACTATTCAAGGTAAGCGCATTTCAACTGTTAATGTCATTTTATGATGACTAGATGTGAGCAAGTTCCAACACCATCTTTTCGGCAGACTGGCATGAGCTGCATAACGCCATTGAAGGTGATTTTTTTATACGGAAAGCCAAGAAGTAGAAGACACATACACATGCATCTATAAGGAAACACCAATAGATCATCAAAACGCATGCAATTACCAATTAATGTTGGACCAGAAAAGGTTCTTATTAAGGTTTTTGGCCCGTTCCATGATCAAATCAAAAACTGGACACCAAAGAAATTAGTTCTAAATAATGGATTACTCGCTACAATACTCAAAAGCACACATAGAAAAGGCTTGGCCCGATAAATATAAGCCCATGTAAATAGAAAGCTGCATGTAAAAATCTATAAGGAAGTCGCATCTACAAGGAAGTCGTATGATGCAAGAGTGATGCATTTAAAAGTGCCCAATGGCTATATCAGAGCGAGTATTGGGAAGATCATATAGAGAATAAGACAGCAGAACAGGATTTAACATTTGTTAATAATGCACAAGATAGAGAATGAGAAGCACTGCCATCAATATGAATGGTTTTGGACTAAACAAGTAGGATAAAGTACAAATAGGTAGAAATTGACAAGTAAAATCTCAGAAATTGCATTGCATCTCTAGTAATGCTCTAGAACAAACAGAAGAAGAAAAAAAAAAAAAAAGAATCAAAGCGCTACAATTTCGCAGGTTCAGGCCACTTAGGATTCGATCCTATTCTGGGCAGCGGAGAATTCAGAATATCGACTTTCAATATTTAAAATGGAAATCATCAAGCCGAAAGTAAGCATAATCCGGAATTCATAAAAAAAGGCATTGCAGATCCCGGAAAGGAAAAATGAAGTTTGAAGTTCAGAAGCCAGATCCGAAACAACGAAAACGATTAGACAGGATGTTACCTCTTGGAGAAGAGACGTTAGGAGCTGAAAGAGCTGAGCATCGGGCTTTCCCACATCATCCGCCATCCGAGACGATAACAAGCTCTAGGGCAAGGTTGATGCTTGGTTCCGTTCCGTCGGTTCTAGAATACCTAAACTATACCACCATTTAACATAAATTTTTTATCTCATTTAATTTCATTTCAAAGAAAAAATTAATCATAAATATTTATTTATGTTACATTCATTATAGTATGTCATGATTTAAGTCCCTCTTTATAGGTCATCTCCAACCGAATTGAGAAAAATTATTCTATGTGGACCTCGGATAGCGTCCTGAGATTGACCAGAATGCATCACGTCGTATTTTTTGCTAGGTACCGCTCGGTATCTGATGATGTGACGCATTCTGATTGGTCATCAGGTCATCTGGTGTCCGCACAAAATAATTTCTCCCGAACTGCACACCACCGTATGTCGTTCGCCATTCGCTGCATTCGAACTCTAAATCTCACGCCAAAATTCGGTAGGTGAAAGTGCAATGTCAATATTAACGTCTGATTGTTCAACTACGCCAAAAAATTAGGTTGCCGAAGACGAGCGCGAACGAGGAGAAAAGCACGCGAAAAAAGAGAGAGATTGTTATCTTTGCAGGAAGCACGCGAAAGAAAAAAAAAATGCAATTCGATTGGATATGAATCACGGCATTTTGAAATTTTATTACATTTTAGAGTGAAAATTTGAATCTTTCCTTAGAGATACCCTTAATCATGCAAATATTACTTGTTAAGTGTCAACTTTCAAGGCATGGCATTTTAGTTTTTTTTTTTTTTTTTTAATTCACATATTAGAATATCTCGTAATTGAAACATTGATAGTCGAATGACAGGATCAATGTGTAATATTTATTCAACTTACATAAAATTTTACTTTTGAAAATCCTGATTGATACGGCCTCAGAAAATTATCTTGATCGGGCACGGATCTCAATGCGAAAAGCTAGTTGGAAACTTCAAAAATCAAATTCAGGAGCATATGAACTCCGATTTCAGCAAACTTATTGTCAAACTGAGCGTCTCGGAAATAAGAACCCAACGACACCAAATTCAACCCAATCCGAGCCCAAATGAGTCCGGATCAAGGACCCAAAGCGCTGTTGGAACGTTCAAACCGCAATTTGAGTTATCAAACGATCTCCGATTTTAACGAGCTTATACTCGAATCGAGCGGCTCGACGAGACGAATCCTATGAGCCCAAGATCAATGAATTACGACATCATTAAGGCCTCCAAATGTCCAACGAACGGTGCACGATCGAATGGTTCAACATCGGCCGTCCATTCAAACCACTCCCTATTCGCCCACGATCTCACACCTATTTACGAGCTATGCCACTCCAGAAAAACTATAAATAGAGCCCTCATTCTACACAAAGGGGACTCAAGTGAAGAGAGAGAAGAAGAAGAGAAGAAGGAGGAGAAGGAAGAAGCTCCTCCTCGACCACCGCCGGAGCTCTTCCTGCCACCTGAAGTCGCCGAAACTCTGCTGAATTTTCGGGAAACGCCGAGAATTTGCAGAACTTTGTAACTTTGTGAGAAGTTGATTGTAAACTGATCGTCTTGATTTGTAAGACGGATCAACATTTGTACTTCATACAAACACTAGTTGAACTTTACAACTGGGCGAGGCCCCATGGTTTTTTCCCTTTTTGGGTTTTCCACGTAAAAACTCGGTGTTCATTTCTCTTTTCTGTTTGTGTGCGAAATACTCGTGCAACGTTAAGAAGAATTTTTTCTAACTCTACTGCCGCGTATATTCTAGCACGCAACACTGATAAATATAGGTCACTAAATAATTGTCATTAATTCTCCTCTGATTAAAATATATATTAGTTAACAGCTTAAGGAGTGTTAGCAAAATAAAAATAAATATAAAAATAGGGATTGACATCTGGCAAGAGATCCTAGCTTGTGTCAGCCCTAGAAAGCAAAAAAAAAAAAAAAAAAAAACTTTATTAGTTAAGATTGACAAGCATCCTTAGACACATCGGTCATAATAAGATATTTACTGAAGGTATTGAATCAATGTCTAAAAGAGCATTTTTTTGAAGACTAAAAAGGCTTCAATTTCATAAAGATACCTTATTGGTTGAGCATCATATAGAGCTATTAGTTAATAGTAACTAGTTGCATGATAGCTTATAAGGCTACCTTATCCTTCCTCCTAGGAAGAAATTATTCCGTGCAAAATTCAGACGGAAAAAATTCATCTGGATTATGAATGTACGTAATATACAAACGGTGTATTATACACGTCATCCGATACACAACAGTACTGAGCACTAATACCGAGCAAAAAAATGATATAACACGTTTTAATTAATCTCTAGATGCCGTCAATTATCCACAAAATATTTTTTCTAAGCACCAATTGCGACTCAACCTTCATTGTTTCCAATAGCTACAATAATGCCTTTCTTGAGCTTATTAATAGTCTGCTTCTAATCTTAGTCAAATAAAGTGTTCAATTAAAATGACAAAATAATGCAAAAAACAAAATAAAACTGTTATCATTTCTTCGGTTTTACTTTGTTATCTTAAATTATAGCTATTCAAAATTTTTGCAGATGGTAAAATAAGTATGAAAATGAGTAATTATCCTTTAAAATGTGTAGCTCTTCTCTTATACGAAAAATATTTTGTCTGGAGATCGGACGACAAAAACCGTGCTAATTTGTTGCCATTTATCTCTCCTTTTGTTGTGCTTTTGTAAATATTCAACAAAAGAGCACCAAATATATCATTATGAATGCACTATTCCTGCCCTTTTGTTAAGTACTTATAAAAGCGTAATAAATATTCAATTAGTATGATATTTGCTTCGTTTTAAATGCCATTTTGATGCGCTTTTACAAATATTCAACAAAAGGGTAGCAAATATGCAATTATGAATGCATATTTGTTATCTTTTTGCTGAGTATTTACAAAAGTAACAAATCTAGACGGTTCTTGCAGTCCGATCTCCACACATAATAATTTCTCCTCTTATACCGCCATCCATGTCCTTCAAGATGCTAAAAGGCTAAGCACATGATAATAGCTTAT
Source organism: Dendrobium huoshanense (assembly GCA_016618105.1). Classification (NCBI taxonomy): domain Eukaryota; kingdom Viridiplantae; phylum Streptophyta; class Magnoliopsida; order Asparagales; family Orchidaceae; genus Dendrobium; species Dendrobium huoshanense. The sequence goes on along the minus strand of CM028358.1, from coordinate 10,945,218 downwards.
ATCATTAAGCTAAGCATGAATGTAGAGGACAAAACAACAGTAAATGGCCAGCCAGTATAGTAATGGATAAGATATGCAAGCTTGTTTTGTCCCTTGTGTAGAATACAACACTTCTAATAAAAAAAAAAAAAAAACAAAGTAGCTCTACTACAGCTACCGTCAGAATACAAAGGCAAGACATCTTCACTCAACTTGGCCCTGGCTCCCGCACGAAGTCGATACCTCTGTACTGCAAACTGGGCAAACCTGTAGATCAACACAATAATGGCAGCATCCTCAGATTCAAATTATAAAAGAATATTCATGTTACCAGCTAATAACCCATCCTTCTCTACCAATAGCTTCTTAAAAAGGAATTAACAACAATCTACTTCTCCCAAACCAAACTCTTAAAGTGTAATTTCAGGGTAAAATAAATAATTCAGCTTGTCTGGTAAGTTCTTTGGATAAGCCCACAGAATAAGTACAATAAAAAATCTGATAAGAACTTAGGTTATGCAAAGATGATGTAACAATTCAAACTCTTAACTATCGAGATATTATCCGTATTGGCCTAAGAGCCTCGGATTTGTCATATTGGTGTAACTTCCCAATAGGTCATTCATCCTAGAATTGCTTTGGGATGAGCACGCTTAACTGCGGAGTTTTTTTTTTCAGAAATTCCAACAATTACACTAAAGGGCGCCTTGATGTTTAAGAATCAACTTGCTTTTACTTAAGGGTTTCACAGATGAATCTAGTAATTTAATTATCATATGATTCTAGCCTTAAGCCCTTATTTCAAGTGCATTGCCTTTTAAACATTAGATGATAATGAGATGGGATTACAAAAATGAAATATCCTACTAATAGCGTTGCAGTTCTGCAACATTCTTATGCAAGCAGAAGCTAACAATACAAAACAAGAATAAGAGTTTTTGCTATATTTAGGCTACTTAATCCTGACCGCCCATCATAAAATAATTTACAATCAGCATACATATAAAAATTTCTTTTTTTTTTTTAGTGTTCAACTAACTGATGCAAGATAATTTTAAAGCTAATTGTTGCAGATCTAAGATGGTGGTAATTAATCATACATAATAATGATCCATAAATCAAACCAATGGCTTTTTGTATATCACTAATGGTGGTAATTAATCCAGAAGATCATCAAGACACATCTCAAAATTCAAATAGCACTTGATTAATTTCCTCAAACACATGCGCTCACAAACACAACATCTTTTACTTCAATAGCTATAAAAAATCCCTTATTTTGCCTAACCCTAACTTTCAAAAGTATGTTGATTCAAATATGAAAATATTTCTAAAATTCACTAGGAGCGTTAAATTATTTTGCATTTAGCATAAAAGTATCCTCAATCCCATTACTCTTAAACAAATAAGTATTAGACTTTCCAAAATGAGTCACATTTAAGTCATAGAGTTATGATCTACTCAAAATGATATGAGCAACATCCATAAGCAGAGCATCACACATTATCAGTATATGTGGCAAGTTGAAAGGCTAACAAGCAACTATGTGTCACAATAATTACAATATTATCTATTCAACCTATTTTGCTTGCTTATGGGTGTGATTTAGTTTTCAAATTCATGCAATCAATATCAAATTTAGCAATAACATTCATGCAACTCTCATTATCAATAATGACTCTACAAAGTATATCATTATGCTCAAAATATGTTTAAAAGATCTTTCAAACAAGTTCAACCTTAGGTATAGCAATGATGCATTGCGAAACATTCAAAGAATTTTCAAGCACAGCTAATTAAAAATCATTAATCTCCTCATTGAATCCATGAATATCGTCCCTTTATAAATCTCATATAAATATGCAATTTTTTACTAGGACATTCATTTGCGAAGTGATCTATTTGATAACATTTCAATCAAGTTTTGACGTTAATTTTAGAGCCACGTATAGTACCAATAGATTTTGTTTTCTTTGTTAATAGTATTGCTACTACAGATATAATAAATCTAGAATATTTAGCTCCATATTTTTGACAAAAAAGAGACGGTTCCAATGTATGCAGTAAGTTTTTTAGGTGCAAAAATTTCAGCATCTGCTCAAGTGAATAAATATGATGAAGGGCCATTTCTCATTTGATATCATATCTCAAATTAGACCTAAATCAATAGCGTATTCTTTTAAGAACATTATTTATTTTATATTGTAATAATACTTCAAATTTGTACACGGCTATATTTGTCTTTTAACTCTTTCAGTCCAGTCCAAGTAATTGTAGGTTATGTACCCAATCTTCCCTATCTTTTTTCAATACTCATCCATTACATTTTTTGCTTGCCTAGTTAATTTAAATTATGAATGTCTTACTTGACACTCGCTGACATCATTTGTCATCCAAAAATGTTGTTCATATAAATTAATAACTAAAAAAATAATTTACAATATATTTTCTAATTGAATGTAGATGCCTCAATTGTACCCTTGTCATCATGCCATCATCTATGTCAAAAATGTAATGTCAGTGATTGCCATAAACCTAATGATGTCTATATTGGTTTATTTCTCCAACAATAATTATCACCTAATAACGTGAATAGGTTCTTCAATATATCCAACTTCTGATTCATATCGTTGAAATGCAATTGTTTCCAAACGTTCAAACATCTTCACACATTTTGTTTTACTCGTGTAGTAATTCAACCATTTGGTTTTGAAAAGTTGTCAAAATTCTATCCTTTGAAGTTTTTAATCAACCTTAAGCTATGATATCAAATTTGATGTAGGATGTCTTAAAATCTAGGGTTTACTGCTGTAAATCTAATAAGATGAGAAAAGGCACACACAAAAGCCAGATTTGCAATCAAGCTTTAATTTAGGAAAATAGGTTACCTTTTTATCAAAATAAAGAAGGCACAAAAATCATACCAAATGATAATTTAATTAGCATCCAAAATTGAAACTGCGTAAGAAAGTTGGGATCGATAACAACAACGGAACAATAAATATTATCACCGTAATTAAAAAGAAAAAAACAACTAGTAGCAGATTTGACCAAATCCAAATCAGACAACACAACCCATCACAAATTATGTGATGTAGATGAAAAAAATTTGGATAAAAGTTCAACAAATAAAAGATCAAGGCCTCAAGTTGGTTCGAGAAGAAAGATTCCCCCGTAAATTGTCATCAACGCTTGCAGTGCAAACAAAAAGTTTACATTCAACCAACCCGTATATTTGAGTAAAAATCTAGAATTTTGTTACGCATAAACTAAACCCCAAAATTGACAAGCTCTCAAGATCCCAAATTTTGGCTAAAAAATGGAAGTCTTGAGTCAACCAATCCTAAATTGAATAAAAACAGTAAGTCCAGATTAAATAAATACCGAATTCCGTCAATTGTAAAAGCTCCAAATTCTAGCTACAATGACAATCAAGAACCAGCACACTCAGCAACGAAGGCAAAGTCCGGTTATAACCACAATGCTTGGGTTGCAAATCAATAGAACTTGCGCATAAGGAAATTTAGCGGACCACATCAAAGAATAAAGCAACCATATATCAGCCGCAATTCACACCCACAGAAGGAAATGAATCAAGCACATGTAGCAGTGAAGGAGCCACACACCGTCATCAAATCAGTGGCATTATCTACAATAGCCAGCAATATTATTCAACAATTATAGAGAAGAAATCATCATGTGCTCAGTGACAAACTACAAATTAGGTAAAAGGAACCAGCAGCTGAACTGAACTAAATCAATACAGATATTAGAGAGCACAACCCGTTTAAAAATCATTATCATGGGCATATTTAAATCACAATAAACAAATAAAAATCAAAACTATTTAAAAAACAACTATAGTAACCTTGAAACTTAGAATGACAATGTGCACCCCAAAACTCAGAAATCATGTGCATTTGGCAAGTATAATCCTTCATATTTTTCCATCACTAATACAAGTGCAAAGGTTATGGAGGTATATATTTACCAAAAAAAGCATTTAAAATATGTTATTCTACTTATATATAGACGAGCATGTCAACAATCAAAAATAGGGTTTGATGTGCTTCGATGTAGCTGCATTAGTTGAAATCTGAGTATATTTTTCAAAGTCTGAATAATACACCATGCAGAATAAAATGCAGCAAATATGTGTATAAGGGTCAAAAGTTCACTCAAACATCTAAATATTAACAAAACTAAAGGATCTTAAGATTTCACAAAGAAAAGAATTTCACATCTGGTATAAGTTTAAATATAGGATATCGCATACAGATTTTAGAAAGGAGACGAGCAACATATGTGCACATATCCAGTTAATTCACAACCCTAAATGCAGTCAAGTAAATGATATTTTAAACATGGCTTGAAAACTAGCAATCAAATCAAATTTCTAAGCTATAGTAAATAGATTAATGAAGGAAAACACAAAAGGATCCTGTTAAATAGAACAAAAAAATAGATTATGAAAACAAAATCATATTTCCACACACAAGCCCACATACATAAACCCTTATACGTGACCTTCACAAACAACCCAATTACCTTGTTTATTTGAAGCCACTTGTTTATGCACTCTGTGTGGTATTTATGTTTGCATGAAAGCACAACTAATAAATCACCATCCTCAAAGTCCAACCGACAAATGACACACCTGGGCATACAAACAGATCAGAACCAACAGCTATTTATAATATGAATAACCTCAACAATTCTGATTCAGGCTTCTCATTCAAAGAAGATGAAAACAGAACAAATTAAAATATGCTTGTATTATGAAATAAAAGATTAAGAAACATCAAAATATCAAAATGATAATTTAAATGACAGGTTTAAATTCTCTTCTGTGAAATAACAAGCCACTTTCCAATAGTAGCTTTTATCCAACTATTTTCCTATATAAATTCAATATAGAGTCATCCGTATAGGTTTTTTTTATTTTTCCAGAACGCCAAACTACAAAAGATAAATTTGTGGTTTTTTAAGATTTCATCCTTATATTGATGGAAGCACTACAGAACGAAATTGTTATTTTCTCCTGCTGCACATAGAAAATAAAACTTTTATTTCAAGCATGGTTTCTCAATATACTTTGATTATAGAATGGAATATTTCTTAGTTGCACTGTTGGAATAGAGAATGAATACAAAAAAAAAAAGGCTTTTCATTTCTAGCTTATTTTTATTTATTATATTCGTAGAAGAAAAAGCCCCTCAAGGAGCACTCTCGATATATTTCCTTGATATTAGAAGAATATTGTGCTTTATTGTTCCAGAAAAAGGAAGGAGAATGAATGGGAAAAAGAGGACTTCAATTTCTAGACTTTCTTTCTTATCAATTTATGGGTGATAGTTGTATTATGAAATAAAAGATGACAAAACATCAAAATGATAATTTAAAATGACAGGTTTAAATTCTCTTCTGTGAAATAACAAGCCACTTTCGAATAGTAGCTTATATCCAACTATTTTTCATATATAAATTCAACACAGACTCATTCGTATAAGTTTTTTTTTTCCGGAACAACACCAAACTACACAAGATAAATTTGTGGTTTTTTAAGATTTCATCCTTTCATTGATCATTGATGGAAGCACTATAGAACCAAATTGTTATTTTCTCCTGCTGCAAAGAGAAAATAAAACTTTTATTTCATGCATGGTTTCTCAATATACTTTCATTATAGAATGGGATATTCCTAGTTCCACTGTTGGAATAGAGAATGAATACAAAAAAGTGGTTTCCATTTCTAGCTTATTTTTTATTTATTAAATTCCTAGAAGAAAAAACTGGGAAATTGTCTTTTTAAGCCCCTCAAGGAGCACTCTCGATATATTTCCTTGATTTTAGAAGAATAGTGTTTTATTGTTCGAGAGAAAGAAAGGAGAATGAATGGGAAAAAGAGGAATTCAATTTCCAGGCTTTATTTCTAATCAATTTATGGGCATTAAAAAACAGAGAATATTTTTATTTTGACTCCTAAAAGATATACTCAGAAATACAAGTCATAGGATAATTTAGAATACCAATGGTTATGTAATTTCTTGTAATTGGTGTATTTCACATAATAAGGACTAATAGTCAAACACATGAGCATGGTCAGCTGTACAGTTCAATAGAAAAATTAAAGAAGAATAAGAATTGTTTATCTTAGAAGTCCATTGGAAGGCTGTTAGACCTTAGAAGAACAAGCGCATGCACAACTACGCATTGAACAACTTCTCATGAGTAATAGAAATAAAAAAATTAAAAATACAAAAGCTTCTTGTGCTCTATTCTTCCAAGAAGTGAACTTACTGATCGCTATTGCAATCCTCTCCAATGCGAGCCTTATAGCACACTGACGGCAAGGAAGCTATAGTATCCATAGAAAGACCTCTGTTCTCAGTTCCGACAACCTCACCCAATGCAACAAGCTCCTGTAGTATTAGACATATATCAAAGATTATGTGGTCTTATATTTTGATTAATAAATGATGCGACGAAACTAGTTTTACCTCATATGATAGCTCATCAGGATCAACCTCTCTCCATGCATCCTGATATTTTCAAATACGATAGGATAAAAGGCTCTATAATCCAAGATTAATCTGAAATATGAGACAAATCTAATGTTTTTCCAAAGATTGACACTGCAGAATGCACATTTAACTATTTTTTAATATGAGATTTTGATGTAGAACGGGAAGGGCTACGCTAGAGAGAGGGTCTCTCAGCAGCTTTGATGTTTTAGAAAACTTGGACAGCAGGTTGGCCTTGAAAAAACAGTAGTTTTGAAGCCTCAATATTGCAGGAAAAACACTACTAGTTGCTGAAATTCTCTGGCTGCAATCCTTGGAAGGCAGAAAACTCCCGTAAGATGGAGTTTGGGAGAGATCTGAGAAGAATCCTCTCAGATTCTCTTGCTGGAATTGGTGGACAGAAAGTTGTCCTTCTTGGACAGCAGTTGGAAAAGCACTCCTGCTGGTTGGGAGGCTAGGAGAAGATGCTGGGGTTCCTGGACAGCACACTCCAACGTCCGAAAATCCTGGGGCAGCAGTTAGAGCCTTCTCCAAACATCTGGACAGCAAGGAGGGCAGTTAGAAATCCTGGACAGCACCTGTACAGGGAGTAAACAGCTGCTAGGTTCCCGTCTGGATAGTATTATTGCTGAGTTTGGGAGTCCGGGTAGCTTCCTTTCAATCCAGAATTTCTTGACAGATGTAGAACTATTCAGAACTAGGTGGGGAAACTAATGGGTGGAGAGAATTGTGCTTAAGGTTAGGAAAAATCAAAGGGGCAGCAGCTTAGGTTGAGATTGGGTGGGGAATTAATGAGAGTAATTATGGAGATTAAGGGGATTGGAGAGAGGAAATGAGAAAGGTTTGATTTCAAATAAGCGGGCCCCAATTACTTAAGTAAATTAATCCTAAATCTGAAATTAAATTTCAGATTTAAGGCTGCGATTAATTCCTTAATTAAAGGGAGAAAATTGAGGGGCATTTAACTCCTAATGCAAATTTGAATTTTGAATTTGAAATTCAAATAACATGCAATCAAATCCCTTAATGAAGCATTAAAGGAGAGGGGACCACCAAGGGGACCGGCGGCAAGGTGAGGGGGAGGGATTTAATGAGAGTATTCAAGGCTTCATAATTTGGTTTAATGAGTTAGGAAAGTAATGAAATAAATCCTTTAAATCTGAATTTAAATTCAGATTTGAGAATTAATGACGATTGGCTTAAATGGTGGGAGAGATTAATGGGGTGAATAATGCTAATTCGAATTCAAATTTTCGAATTCAAATTTGCATTAATGAAGAGCTCTTCCCTAATTGGAAACTAATTGATTACAAGGGAAGGATTAAGGGAGGCCGGCGGGATTTTTTTTGAATTCAAAATTCTAAGATTTTATTTCATAATTAATGACATCATTAAATGCCTAATTATTAAGCAATAAATAAATTTGAATTCAAATTTGAATTTTGAATTCAAATCCTTTGTTAACTTAATCCCTCCAATTTAGAAAAGGCAATTAATAATTGGAGCAAAGGTGGGGGTTCTCGGTTGGGGTGATGGAGGGGTTGTTAAAACTGGCGGTTCAATGGGAAGGAGGAAGGGACCAGTGGCGGTGGAAGGAGGAGATGGGGATGTCGACAAGGAGAAAATGAAAAGATAACGAAAAGAGTAAAACCACGAACCCGGCCGTCTCCAAGGTTGGTGGGTAATATGATTGCCCTTCTCCAAGGGACTCAAATCACGAGCCCGGACCCATCCTGCGGCTGGTGACAACTTTGATTCCTTCCCATAGGAATCTCACTCTCATTCTCTCCCAAGAACAAAGTGTGGAACACAAAATTTTTTTATATCAATCAACCCTCCTATTACAATAGCTAAAGGTCATATATATAGGCCAAAACATGAGAAAATAAAAATTACAAAATTGCCCCTCGGGCTACAACACTCAAATAAATTAATCTAGGGGTAAAACAGGAAATAACATAAAATAGAAACTAAAATGCAGAAAATAATTCATAAATGACAACTTAAATCAGAGCCGTCGATTTACGACGCCTCCTGTGATAGATGCGCCAGATTTTCGTGCCGATGTCCGCATCAGATTTTATTTTTCTCAAAGCTAGACGTGAGCTATTATATAATGACTTCCAGAACCTTTTTGATGTAAGAACTTTTAGTGTCCACAATTTATTAATGTAAATCTAGGATGAGAAGCATAAAGAAACACACAAAAAAAACTAAAATTCACAGTTTTGTCAGCTATGAATTTACACTTTTGATGTAAATTAAAAAACATACTTTATTCATTCGGATCAATAATTTAAAAGTCGCCAAAATAAAAAATTCAACAACAAATCTGAAAACAACAATGAAATTCTACAAAATAAATCCAACTACTATCAAAAAACTTGACAAATCTTATTTATGCATACAACCCAAAAATTAAATATTTTACAGAAAGGAACATTAATAAAAATCGCCAAAGGAAAGATCAAGTACTCATGTCAGTGCAAGGAGACTAGCCTCAAAAGTCGATCAAGACTTGCAATCGCTCAAAAAATCCAATCCAACAACACACGTAAGAATTAGAGGAACCAAAATTAATTCAACAATTTCTAAAGTTCGCAATTGATCTAAACAAATAATTTCTTGAAATCTGTCAAGAGCTAAGTAATGTAAGTTTCAATTCAACGCAATTGAATTCTCGCAAGAATAAATTTCCAATCTTAGTTTCAGCAAAACAGTAAATTTCCAACGTTAAAATAAAGTTTCAAAAATTCCCAATTTTTCCCTGCTGCAATAAAATGATGAGAGGAAACAAAAACAAATCACCAATCATAGCTAAAATACTGGGAAAGAAGCAATCATAGAAGGAAGCGATAAAAAGTGAAACAACCACATAAGGAAACACCAAGGAGGGAAATGCTCACATACAATTACACTGCCCACTAGAAAAGTCACATATGGAAAGCTAATTCGAGGAAACAACTTGATGCAGGACATCAATGCTTTTAAATGTATGCGATAAGAACTTGCACGATTTCTTGATAAAAATAATTATAATTAAAACTAATAGAAATTTAAACGACAAAATAAAACGTAAGAGGGGTGGTTATGCTTAGGCCAAGTCACATGCCAAACACTTGGATTATCAAAATAACTTAGAATTTCAACAACATGCGAATTAAGTAGCTCTCAACAAAAATATTTAATCTAACAATAAGAGAACAACATAGAAAGCACACTCAATCATACGTTTACTAAGTGATGTAGGCGCGGGGGGGGGGGTCAACAAAATCCTAAATTTTGGTCTTGACTACTCTTGGACTTGCTAGCTCATTAATTCTTTGAGCTGAAATTTAACTCATTATGAGCTGTTTTTAGTTCATTTATTGAACTAAAATGGTAGCTCATTATTATGTGGAATTGGCCATTTCCCTTCCCCATACTACCTTCTCGTTTTCCTCCTTGTCTCCCCGGTTTATCTTGAGCTTTTGTTGTTCCTATGCTGTGGCCCTTTGTTTCCTGTGTTGGGTGAATTTCCCGTGCCTTTGCCCCTTTGGTTCTGCCGCTGGCTGCTTGGTTCTGCCGCTAACTGCTTGGTTCTGTGGCTTTTATGCTTGGTTCCGTGGCTTTTCTGATTGGTTCCTGCAGCTTTTCTTCTCTGTTTTGTTGTACCATTTGGGGACTGATGTGGTGACTGTTTGGCTGCCCTCTTTGGTCCTATAAATAGGAGATGTTTGAGATAATTTAGAGAGGTTATGATGATAATTTTTGGATAAAAATCTGAGAGGTTTTTTTGAAAAGGCTTGAGAGCTTTGTCCACTTCTTCTTCTTCTCTATCTTGGGATAACTTGCGAGTTACTCCTATCCTTTGTCATGGTTTCTAATCTATTCTTCGATCTGCAAGTTCCCTTCCACTTGTATCCTTCTTCTAAATGAAAGAAAAACATCTTTAGGTCGTTTTAAGTTTGGTCTTGAAGGTTGTAAGTGTTTCTTTATGTTTGTATGTGTTCTTTTTATATGTTTTGAAATGTAAGAGTTTGTTTTAAAGTTTCTAAATTGTCTCTTCTTTGCTGTATTTTCTTATCCCATGTATGTTTTTAAAGATTAGTAAGGTTTTGTTTTTGTAATAAAAAATTTGGGGCCCTCTCCCAAATTTTTGATTGCATCACTAAGCTTATTAGGCAGAAGGCGAAGCACGATTCCTCGCAACTCGATCACCATCTACAAGATTAGTGGATTAGGAAGATAATTAAAAAAGGGAAGAATTTAACCCTTGTCGAGGCCCGGAAACAATTGAAAGGTTGACGGTGTTTGTCGTAGCTTCCCTTGAAGGTTCAACCAAAGAGAAGAAGTTTCTCTCTAGAGTTGAAATGTTGAGAATGATCATCGTTACTTTCCTTGAAGGCTCAACTAGAGAGGAAGTTCTCTCAAGAGCTGAAATGTTGAAGATAATAGTTGCTACTTCCCTTGAAGGCTCCTATTGAAAGAGAGGGGCTTATCTAGAAAATTACCAAGGGGAAGAGGAGAGAGGTGGCCGGCCATGGGTGGGATCATAGAAGAGAATTTAGCTTCAAAATTTAGAAGAGTGGAGGGAAATCAAGCAAATGTTTCCCCAAATAATCCTTTTAGTTTGGAAAGGATTAGGATGTATTTAGGAAAGGGTGGAGCGGCTAGGAGAGAGGGAAAGGTGTTTGAAATCTTCTCAAAAGAGGGGTTAGTAAATATGAAAGAAATCAAGAGGGGCTATTTTTTTTTTTTTTTGGGGGGGGGGGGGGGGGGGGGTGGTCCTTCCATAGGAGGCAGAGGGATGTAGGGAGAGCCTTTAATGTTGTTTGATTTGGATTTAAATAATAGGAAAGGTAAATTTAAATCAAATTGAATTTTAAATTCAAATAGGATTTAATTTATAAAACTTTCCAAAAATATATCTCATAATTTAGGAAAGTTTTCAAATTCAAATTAAATTTCCTTTTTCTAGGAAGGCCAACTTGGAAAGGTTTGAACACAAACCAAGAGGGGAAAACACAAGGGGGGCCGGCGGCTTAATGGGCTAGGGAGGGGCTTTAAGGAAGCTTTTAATGCTTCCTTAAATTAGGGAATCAAAATTGGGATGAGATATTTCATCCTAATTTAACTTAAAATCAATAGGAAAGATTTGGGAACTTCCCTAAAATAGGAATGATATTTTAGGTAACTTTTCAATTTCAAATAAATTTGAATTTTGCAAAGTCGTTGAGTTACTTGAATTATTCAACCCAATTAGGAATGGAGTAATCATAAGCAATGATGGAGAGGAAGCCAAGTGGGGTTATGTGGTGACCGTGGATGGTGGTGGAGGCAAGGAAGGAGGGATCGGAAGGGGTGGAGATGGGAAAATTAGCCGAAGGTGAGAGTGGGGCTAATATGGCCGGCGGCTTGGGCGGTGAAAGGGACGGTGGGCCAGTGGTGTAGGGTGAGGGAACGAGGTAAAGATGAAATAATAGAACGAACCACGAACCCGACCGTCTCCAAGGTTGGCGGGATATCCGATTTCCCTCTCCTAGGGATTTTTTCTTCAAAAACTCCCAAGGTCTCACAAAGAACTCAAGCAATGGGAAAATTTTTATCATTCAATCATTAAGCAACAAAAGAAAACATAAGGGCTATATATAATGATTGGTTACGGAGGGACCGTTTCATTTTTGTAAGTTGGTCTGGCCTATTGCTCTTTCCTTGTGCTTATTTCGCATTAGGGGGTTGGTTCACATGTACAACTTTTGTAACTTCGTACAAAGGACTCAAGAAATAAAAGACGACAACGCCCTTTGGGCTTACACACGACCTCCCTTAAGTAAGGGGTAAAAGTGAAAAAGATAACAAAACAAATGCAACATAACATAACATAAAAGAATAAAAGACAAATACATAATACGACTCAGAAATACATCGACTCAATCGTGGTCGTAGATTGACGACCACGTCTCTGATAGACTTTCCAAGCTATGATGTCCCCATCACAACTGCTATGGGGAACTCAAATATAGCTATAGTACAAATAAGAGAGGCCCTTGAATTTTTGTATTGAAAGTAACTGAGTGAAAATATTGTACATTAATCTACCTGAATAGAAAAAATTTTGATTCTGACAAATTGAGATTTGAATATGTTATGTAAATATGGTGGTGAAATGCTCCCTACAAAGTAATTAGTAAATCATCAAAACTAGATTTGTCATCTCAAATCACAAGGTGCCCACGATATCTACCATCAGAAAGGCACCTTTTAGCGCCCAGGTGGCACCTTCACCAAGTTGATAAGCGTCTCTAGTTAATGCAATTTTATCTTCAGCACTTCCCAAAAATCAATTATCCTTTTAATTATTTATTATCTTTTTCTTAAATTATGTGGTGCAAATTTTGTTAAATGCTAGTAAGTTATATAGCTTTTATTCCATTATCTTCACCATTACTTAATTTTGATTTTTTTTTTTAATTTTGAGTAAGATTCTAGATATTAATATTTTGTCTGTGGAGGCTAATGTTATGTGGAAAAAAATAACTAGTTGTATTAAGAATTTTGCAAAGAACATGCTTGTAGTATCAAAAGAAAAAGCTCATAATAGTAAAAATAGTTGGTTGTGGAATAAAAAAAGTGTAAGAAAATAGTTAAAATAAGAAGCTTTGTTATAAAAATTGATTTAGATATAATAACTTTGAAAATTGGAAAATATATAAAGATGTCCGTAAGGAATCTAAAAAAACAATATGTAATCCAAAGATTTTAGCTTTTAATGATTTATATAATAGATTAGATATTAAGGAGGATAAGAAATATATGTATAAATTAGTCAAACAAATAGATAGGAGAAGTAAGAATTTAGTTCAAATGAAGTGAATTAAGGATGA